>JABMIG010000114.1:0-27405 GCA_013187285.1 Cyclotella cryptica
ATAAACAGACAATATAACATCAACAAGATTTGAGACATAGTGGAAGGGAGTAAGCAGTGGCAATGCGGGCCAACCAATCTTTTGAATTGCTGCTGGTGGCATTGACAGCAGGACAAAGCTTCATCTGTGGGATCTGATATTTCAGATCTCAAAGAAATATAATTGAAAAATGGTGAGTGGATAAAGAAATGCAACATCATTAAATGGTGATATTTTCTCACCATTCTACTTTAGTTGCCCCTCTATATAACTGTTACCTAATGCTTAGCCAATGTAGAGAAGTCAAACAATAAATTGAAAATTGTTAAAACCTCATGATATGAAGAGCAAAAACAAACAAAAAGAAAACAGCAAAATGGTCTCATCTTGCAAGCAGTATTGGCTGAAAGGAATTCTGTCGGCTAGTGGTGGTTGGTGGCAGTGTGACCAAGATTCCCAGGGTAGAGTTGGGAGGGAGGTGGACAATATAATTGAAAATTGTTAACTTGTCCTCATGGCTTGAACTGTGATGACAAAAAAATCAAACATAGTCTCACCTTGCGAGCTGGATTGCCTGACAGGGAATTCTAATGGCTAGTGGTGGGTGTTGGTGGCACGGCCTAATTTCCTCTGTAGGCCAAGATTTCCGTGGTAAAGTTGAGAGGAAGGTGAACAATTTAATTGAAAATAGTTAAATTGTCAAGGGAAGAGTGAAAACAAAAAAACCAAATAAAGTCTCACCTTGCACATGGGACTTGATGACAGAGAATGATGTTGGCTAGTGATGAGTGGCGGGGGTGTGGCCTCAATCAATCTGTGCGCAAAGTTTCCCATTGTTGAGTTGGGAGATTTGCAGAACAGAAATTTAATTGAAAAACTGGTGAGTTAAAAAACTGAAACATCATCAAAACATGATGATTTCTCACCGTTCTTTTTGTGCTGCCACTCTGCTGAATTGAACGCAAGCGGGTGGCAGCAGTGGTGGCTTAAAAGACTGTCTGTGAGCTTCAAAACCACAGATCGCGTTTAAGAAATGAAAGCAGTAATTTAATAGAAAAATTGGTGAGTAAAAAAACTGTAACATCATCAACAAATGATCTTTTCTCACCGTTCTTTTTGCTTTGCCGCTCTGCTGTTATGAACGTGAGTGGGTGGTGGCAATGGCAGCACAAAAGACGGTCTGTGGGCTTCAATACCACAGCTTGCGCATGAGAATTTGAGGAAGCAATTTAATTGAAAAAAATTGGTGAGTAAAAAAACTGTAACATAATCAAAGGATGATCTTTTCTCACCGTTCTTTTGCTTTGCCGCTCTGCTGGAATGAATGCGAGCAGGTGGCAGCAACAGCAGAGCAAAAGACGGTCTGTGGGCTTCAATACCACAGATCGCGCATAGGAATTAAAAGCAGCAATTTAATTGAAAAAATGGTGAGTAAAAAAACTGTAACATCATCAAAACTAGATGTTTTCTCACCATTCTTTTGCTTTGCCGCTCTACTGTTATGAACGCGAGCAAGTGGCAGCAACAGCGGAGCAAAAGACGGTCTGTGGGCTTCAGTGTGATTGACCGCTGGTGGATCCGAAATGTAACAATTTAATTGAAAAAGTTTATCATGTATCGCACTTGCAATAAAGACAAGAACGTCATGGGTATTTCCGCCCTTCTTTATTATTGTGAAATCGTGTGAAGTGCGAAGTGTGTGAATGCCTGGTGAGGGCCAGACTACATAGGGTGGGGAACTACACAAATGGGAAGTGCTGAAAAAATTCTGCCCAGGTTAAGAGATTATTTAGATTAAAAACCTTGTTTTAGTACCTAATGTTAGTAAAACTGTTAGCAGTCTGTTGAAGTCTAACATTGTCCCCAAAACCTTACTAACAGGTAGCAAGAAGTGAGAAAGAATTTGTGACTCCGCCCCTCCGACCAACCGTTGAGCCTCATGTTAGGTATTCTGTAAGTAAAAAAATCTTGTTTACAGTTTAACTAACAGGCTTACCAGCCTTACTAACAATTTGTTTGCAGTGATGTGAAGACAGTGTTTCCCATCAGACATAACGAGAAAGTTTTACAGCTACGAGATATAGGAGGAAAGGACAAGGATTGGAAGCCTGAGCTTGATCATGTGGAGGGACTTCTTGGGAGCCAAGCAACTTACATCACAAAGGTCGACTGGAAGGATCCATCCTTCCTTGGGAGCATGTCTCGTGATATTCAGCACCTTCTTGGAGAGGGAGATTGCAATCAGTTGAACATCATACTCCAAGATGACCAAAATGAATTCAATTTTTTCATCAGTTAGGTTTACTCTCTGCATACCTACAAGTGGCACCGCAGAAGGGAGTGATGATGCTCACATCTATACACTGCTACCGAAAATATAGTTGTGGTTATAGTTGTACAGGAGGCCAACTATAGGTTCCTGTATGTAGGCTCCCATATGTCTAAAAAATGATTCCAATTTAGATGTATTTAATTCCTATGTGAGCAAGGTTTTGCTAGTTGATCATTGCGCGAAATATTTTCGCAACTATAACTCTAATCTTCAATATGCAGTTTTTACTATAGGCCAACTATAACTCCTTATAGTTGGGCCCCTAACTATAGATTATAACTATAAGTCAACTATAGATCGCAATCAGAACTGAAAAGCAACTCTGACCAAGGGTAGGAGTACCGTTTTGAGTACCCCTTTGTTTTCAAAAATGTAATTTTATCATTTTCGATTTTGCATTGGTAGGAGTTTCACGAAACTTCTTTGTTTGAACAAATTCTATGTTTGCCTACTTCGAGTTGTAGAAATGAGGGACTACCTGAAATCCGGCAGATTAGAATCCAGCTTCATACAGAGTTTATTTTAGTACTGAAAATTATGCGAGCGATTGGATCCAGTACAAATCCGGTACAAATCCGGCCATCTGATACTTCATGTTATGAACAGGATTTGAACAGGACCTGAAGCCAGTATTCAACCAATCACATGAAAAAGTTGCCACATAGAACAGTAGATTCACATTAAAATAGCACACACCATGCCAACAAATACTATCCACCCTCCCCATGGTATTTGTAACTGCTCATAGTGCATTTGTATGACTGGTATTAAAAACACCCTTAACCTCTCCCCTCCTACTTTCAAGAACTCCCTCTCACTACTCATTTGTATCACTGATGTAAAAACACCATCAACCTCTCCCTCCTACTTTCAAGAACTCCCTCTCACAACTGATACAACCCGAAACTCTACCTTCCCAAACTTCAGTATGACGAACAGCTTTGGCACACCACCAAGGATCCCTCGTCACCTCAAGATCACATAATCTATGACAACACATATCTTGCTTCCAAGCGTTTGAATGACATGCAGACTTGCTCCTATTACCTCGGGCACGCTTCGGTTTGTTTTTGTCATAACACTCCATACATATTGCATATTGGCATAAACCATTTCCACTAACTGCCCTCAAACATGCATAATAAATATCATGCTCCGTAATACAAATAGGGTTGTCTCGGTCGTATTGTATGCTTCTCCAGTCTTTGTGATAAATGGCTCTTTCTTGTTTCTATGGTTTGTTTTGAAAAAATGTAATGAAGTAAGCTGGCCATGAAGCAGAGACCAAATTAAGGGCCAGTAGAGTGTACTCACCGTCTATATAGTGTATTGCAGAAATAGTCACAGTGAACGATCATTAGAGACAGGGGAACATAGCAGGATGCAGAAAAGGGGGGTCCGCTTTCTCACCATGTCATCATCATACTTCAAACGTTTTGACCAATGATAAAGCAAATGTAAGTATAAAAAAGTACTATATCGAACACTTAAGAGGGAGAGATCTCACCTTGTGTGGAATACACTTCACAGTAACATGAAAAGCTGGTGAGGAAAAGTTTTTAAAAAGGAATGATGTTGTAAGGTTGATACAATGACAACTCACAGGGAGATCATTAAGTGCCTGCCAAAATACATCCGTTGGGTTAAAAGGAGTTTAATAATAAGTTTGGCACAATACAGAATTAAGAAGTTCTTTTCACCTTGGTTGTCAAACATTTCATCTTGAAAAATAGAGACACAAAACAAGTAAGTATCCATTGGTATAAAGGTGAGAATACAGTCATCATATCCATCACCTTCTTGCACTCCTTGTTGTGGTGGTCAAGAGTCCCCCTCTTTGCATCAACAAAAGAGGTTGGTCATTGATCAGCAAATGAGTGAAACGTGAGCAATCAATAGGAGAGTAAGTACAACAAGTTTGGTTTTTTTATCTCATACCTTCGTATCTTTCTTTTGAGACTACATTTCATGGTAAGTTGGGCATTTTTATCACTGATCGTGCCACACATCAAACAAAGTATTTCACACACCTTATCATTCCTCTCATTGCGTTTGTTACGATCTTTCTTTTTAGAAATGACAAGAGAATCTTTCTTCTTGGTCCGAGTAGGACATGCTTTCTGGTTGGGCCGTGGTTTTTCATGACATGAATGTATCTCTCCACCATCTGTCCTCCTCGTCAAACTACTTTCCATCCCTGTGAAAGATTTGTCTTTGCAGGACTTCTTTGAGGATGACTTGGTGGGATGACGCGCTGCAACCGTTTTCATAACTATTGTTGTTTTTCTTTGCTAGCTGCAGGCTTCTCCAGATCTATCCCAGTCGTCTTCGTTGACGTTATCTTCCTCACTTTGATCGATGTCTCTTTATCTTTCTTATCATCCCAATATCTCTTAGCAAGGTTCTCCGCTTCTTCTCCTGTTGGATAAAATCAGGAATGCGGTTTTGTAGTATTGGAGCGACAGAACCACTCGAAAACAAAGAAGAAATGCAGTACTTACTCAGTGGGCCATTGAAGGTATCAATTTTTTCCCATGTACTATCTACGTATCCTTTCCATGTAGTAAGGTATTCCAACTCTCCAGTATCACACTCCCTCACATCCAAAAGCTTATCCACATCATACTCCTGCTCCTCTTCTAGCAACTGCAGGTACTTTTGTGCAACATCTTTTGATATTTCATTGATGCTTGCACCATCGGAGGTAGCTTTGACGGAATAAAAGACAGCAATTAAGAATATGATCTGCATAGACATACAACAGCCTCCTTGTACTCACTACCGTTTTCAATTCTCTCTTTCTTCTTTTCCATATTTTTATTTTTTTGTTGCCTCTGGTTCTTGAGTTTATCTCTCATCAATTGCAATTGTTTGTCGGACTCTTTAAAGTGGTGCGCATTCCTCAAAACGTTTAGTGCCCTTTTCTTTTGGTCTGGGGATGTTATGTAGCAAACAATGTTGTTGTAAGTCCTCATTTCAGACAAGGTAATCTAAGCAATGAATACACTCACAACTACTTTGATGCCGATTGCCTATCCTAGTTGTTAGCCATCCCTGATATTGTTCAATCCACTCTTGCTCAATGTCAGAGCCATCCTTATCCTTAATGACGCGACGTGCTACTGCATCACAGGGAGAATGTGAATCTGTGGCAACCCGATTATCCGTTTCTTGATGTTCGACAGACTTCAGATACCTATGAGTCTTATCAAATGATTGTTGTGACGCATCATCATGGATTGATATTGGAGGTATTGTGGGGCAATAACTAGAATATTCATTCCTGTGCGAATTATACAAACCACATTTTGAAGCAAATGGAGAAGGAGGATGAACGTTTTCCTCTAACATTCCTTGAGGTGGATGACGTCTTTGCCAAGAAGGTTCATTGGCATATCCTGCTGAAGGATTAACCTGGGAGATATTAGGGAATGTGAGCTTATTAGTTTCACTCTTGACATAAGAAGTGACAGGCCTAGGTACCGCTTTCAAGGGACCATCACTTGTGTTCCAGAACGCCTCCCCCATTTTCCAGCAAAAATCCTCTTGAGAATTCAACTCCTCCTTGATATTGCGAATCAACTCCTCTGTCATGCTATTGTCCAAAATTCCTTTAATAGAAGCAAGATAACCTCTAAAAATGTGTCGTTCTACAAAGATTTCCTTCACAGATCTGCACTCTCTCCAAAAACGGTTTTTGTTTTATATTGCTTCTTATCATACCAAACTTTCCCCACCTGTTGCAACATGACCCTTCTAAATCTGTTGTTCATCACTGCTAACCTTGTGTCAACCAGAATGGAATATACAAAGTTTTGATTTTGAGGATAAATTGGGATTTTGATGGAGTACTCCTCTTCAATGATCCTAACAGCTTTACGAAACCAGTCAAAGTCATAAACGAACGGATACTTCATAAACAAGAGACACATTCAAAGGTACTCATCAGAATACTCGGTTGAGCTCTTCAAGACAGCATCCTGAATTTGAGATATCATGTCACCAGCTTTTGCTCTGTTGTAGCTCAGATTAAATCTTAAACACAGCTTTTTGTAGTATTCAAGTAAGCAGTCCGATATTGTGTTGGAAGTGAACTCGTGAACTTTGAGCAGGATAGTGAAGAAACTAACTGAGTCAATTTCAGAAGGGTTTTCCTTTGGCAGCATTTTGTCAAAGCACCGAGCGTACTTCCACTTTCTTCTTTCCCAATCTGTGCTAAGCAGAGTTATTTTCCCAGGGACAAGATCTTTGTCGACCTCTGGATGGGAATACCTTGCATCGCTGGAAATACTGGAAATGTCGCAAACATAATCATTCACAGAGGATGTTATAACCTCTGGTTTGTTATGCATTGACACTCTCGACTGTGATGTGTACACGTATTCAAAAACTTCGTCAGCAGCAGCACTGCAATTCAATTCTGAATCATTTTCATGTTCGTTGACAACGTTCCAAAGTCTCTCGTCCGTGGAATGAGATGAAGTGCATTTATCAACAGGTGTGTCCATCTGTGCTTCATTCGGCCCGTGCCTACATGATCGTTTATTCTCGGCTACAGGATATGGAGCCGATTCACTTTCGGGTTCCTTTGTTGACAGTGGATTGATACTGTTTATACTTGGATGGTGTGATCCCGCCACCAAAGACAGCGATTCCGTAGTGTGTCTCAACACGGTATTGTACTTAGAGATCTGACTGCCTGAGGGTGTCAATAAGTTCGCCCCCAAATGCTGGTTTCCTGCAGTCATCCCATAAATCCCCCTTGCTGCGATGCCCACGTCACTTGAATGTCTGGGTTTGTAATCCCCCCTGCTAACTGAACTCTTGTCACAATCTTCACCATAACTTCTCCCGGTGTCGTTGAAAGATGCATGGAATATGGAACGTTGACATAGAGGAGGTATCATACCCCACGATGATAAAAATGGAAGCTTATTCTGATAATAAACATGAGATAACGGATTGGCTTCGTTCTGATTTGGTTTAGAAATGGAGAAAGACTGATTGCTATTTTCATTGATGGTATGAGGCAAACAATCAGGTTCAAGTTTATAGTGGGGTGGATCAAAACGGATGGGACTTGATCGAAAGGAATATTCGTGACTCGGTGGTTGAGCATACTCGAGATTCGAACCGCTGTGATTATGTAGATTGTGCTGATGAGACGCACTTCTTGTACTATGTAGAGTACCGATTGAGCTATTTCCATCATGAAGGATGGCATGACAGCTGCTTTGAGGCTTATCAGGATACATCACATTCTGGAAAAGAGACGGGTACATGGGGGGTCCTTGGGTGATACCTTCTCTGTTCGACAGACTTCGGAGGACGTTTGATTCCATCACGTTCTCCCGCGCCCATGACTTGGGAGGGTTTGAACTGAAATGTCATCCATTGTTTTCAGATGGATGTAAAGTTGGCGCGTCATTGTGATTCCTTGCCTAAAATCAACAGTTCGTCTCAGATCATTGAGTTGCCGGAGCGTGATTTGAAGGCGACACATTGGTGGAATTAATTTGCATACAATTAGATCCCCCCAAATTTGCCTCGTCCCAAATGGTTGGACATTCCGATGGCTGCACTGACTTGTCAACGGGCAGAACAATGGCATCAGCATCGTCGGCCTCCATTTGAAGAAGAGTGGGGGGAAAGCCGAGCGCTCCACGTGGTATCTCGATGTGTGGTGCAAGGGAGGGTGCAGAGGGCACAGAATTTTTTGGCAGGGTGTTGGTAATAAGGCATTGGCCACAGTGTGTTCAGATGCAGGAGGGTGAGAATGAGATCATTTTTTGCTTGAATACAGATGGATCAACGGACAAATAATGTGGTGACGGAGGAGATAGAGTACCATAATAATATAGGTGAAAGTATTGTAAATATTCCTAACATGGGATTCAGTATCACAAGTTACTTTCTCACATAGGAATTGGATGAAAAATAATAGTTTCTCTACTTTTAGGTGTGCTACATACCTTGAATTACCTATCCCTTTTTAGGTTGTATCTGAAATTGTCCATTACACATTCATGCATAACTCATCCCAAATACAGTCCCTAATATTTAAACCCAAACCAATGCAGTTGCCCACCAGGTCATTTTTTGGCATCATAACAATCACAGTGTATATATAACACAATGGTTTACAACACTTAAATAACAACTACCCTACAACTCAACAACACTTCTCATTCATTTTGGAAGTAGTTTCTGATAATGTTCAACGTCCCCCATCACCATGTTCTGCAAGGAAAGCTCTGGATATTGTTTTGGCACATTTACAATTTCAATCCATTGTTCAGATCCTGGACATGTCTGCGAATAAATCCCTTTGTCAGTTTTTTCCCAGGAAAGAATGCAAACGCGTTAAATTTTGTTTGTGAATCTTCACCACAGCACCAGGTCATGTTATCCTTTGTAAATTGCATTGCTTGTAGCTGTGGATGGGCACCTTGGACAATGGAAATTTTAAGCTCAACAGTTCCAGGGGTGAAGTATGGACAGAGACCTACTATGTGACTGTATTGAGTCACATCATTGCCAAATGACATTGTCATGGAAACAAACATTGGTAATTTCATCAAATGAGCACAATATGCCAGAAGATCATAATCCATATCACATGGCAAGACAAAGACGTGATATCCAACGGCCTTGAACACCCTACATAACTCTCAAATTGGGTTACATCTCAGAGACCTCTCGTGTACTCTCAATGTCATTGCAGAAAGTTCTTCTTCAATTGCAACATTTGATTGACCCAGCACTGCAAGAAGATTCTGCACGTTAGCACGGAAGCAATTCCACTGAACAGTCTCCACTCTGTGTGGTAGAGCCATGAGATCGGTGAGTCCGGGAGGGCATCCTACCTTGGGAATAGCACATCCGTCCCCCCACACCACTTTAACAGAGGACGGAATTGACCTTGTGTGATGCTTTGTCTTCTCACTTTCTCTTTGATGGATTATCGGCTTTTGAAATGAGGAATTTATCATTTTTCCAATGCTCGTTGATGATGGATCGACCCATAATAAAAGGAATTCCCAAGGGCGACTTGCATCCTGGCAAAACCCAACCGATAATCTGGCTTTTAGCAACACACAACCGATCATCTGATGACCTCGTGCTATAAGAATCTACTGATGCCTGGTATGGATGTAGGCTCTTGGCGTCAAAAGATACTGGTTGATAAGTTGTCACAGATCCCTTGGAGTACTGGCACATAGTGGTCTTAAGTTTCTTCGACATGCCACGCCAAATTCCATGTGTCATTTTGTTAATCTCGTTTTGGTGTCCAGTGTCATGAAAAGGATTCTCCAACTCGTCAGACAAGACCCAATCAATTTCCACACCAATGATTTCATTTATTCCCACTCTTGTCATTGTTTTAACATCAAAGCTTTCATCATCTGCAATTGACCTGACAAATGCCCTTGTGTCATCGTTTCAGTTATTAATATGAGACCTAACCACGAACACTGTGGATGAATGTACCCCTTCCTGTCTGCCGGCCAAAGTGAAAATGTCTTTGCACTGATTCCCTCTCTGGAAGGCATAACGGTGAGATACACGAGGCAACACCCTGTATTTTGATGCACAAACGCTATGTTCTGGTGCATGTTTCAGGTAATGGGACAGAATTCCTGTCTGGTGAAGAAATACCACTCCGTCTCTTTTTGCAGCCAGGGCGTCATTGAGTACTGCCCTGTCACTCTGTGACAGTTGGCAATCATCTGGAATTGTGCGGGGAAAGCTTTCGTGTTTCCAATCGATTTTCATCATTTGTTTGGCATTGTTGATTAGATGAGTTTCTTGCAGCTTTTCTTCACCTTTCCACTCTTTTCCAGTATCCATCAGGATCAAATCTCTCTGACGCATCCTGTGGAGGAACTTAGTTTTTGCTGATGCCAGACCGTGCGCCACTGCGTGTAGAAAGTTAAATTCGAATTCGTGAATATGTTCATTCACAGCTCGTCAAGGAAATTTTTTTCACACACATCTACCCAGCATGCTGTGATATCATCAACAGACAACATATGATTGAGTTTCTCGTTTTCAATTGCACTCACAATCACCTGGTCCATCCCCAAGCATGAATCCAGTTTTGTCCGGTCAGGCAAACAAGGAATGACACCTGAAACATTACCCTCAGACAGGTGGCGACGATGAAGGCGATACGGTTTTCGGCCCAGGGGTTGTTCTTCTTCCTTCTTCCCGCTTTCCAACCATGATAATGCAGAACTTGCAATTCGATGAACAATACCCACCCTGGTCACAGTGTCGACCAAAGCCTCCTTCATTGTTTCATAACCATCGACATCATCACCAAGTGCGCATTTGTTACACACAAGACAACCGATTTTGAATTTGTTATTATTTGTGTCCACATAAACACACATGTCCGAAGTGCATGCAAATTCCAGGGAATTGTAATGGTATGGTTGAATGTCACGGCCTTCATCGCAACACTGGCTATGGCACTCATAGGAATTGCGTAGAATTTCACGAAGACTGGCACAGATGGACCCCTTTGCACCACTAATGGTACAGTCTCTAACAATGGTTGGTGTCCCAAATATACGGCGCACGTCAATCAATGTGCCTGGGGAGTCTCTTGTCGATAAGGACGATGGTCCAAGAAGAGCTGCCTCTGCATGAATTCGACTATGAAGAAATTCTAATATGTATGCTTTGGTTGTCTTGTTCTCTGGAACTATCTCCACACCACCATCATCAACAAAGTCAAAGTGGCCAGTGGCCAGGATGTGACTCATAAAGGAATACCTTAGCCAACGCAGTGACAAATGTCCTCAAACTCCCGCAATCACGGTATCTATCATCGTTGAATCTACCCTTCCCAAATTCCTCAAAGTAAAACATTTTTTCATTGAGGTGCACATTACGAGGAGAAAAGGATAGTGAACAAACTGGTTCGAACTTTTGCTCAAATTCAAAATATCCTAGCTTGAATGACGTGAATATCACATAGGGTGTGGTTTCCGTCGGGAGTGCACCAACAGTAACAGATGCTCGTGAGAGAGAATGTCGAAATCATCTTCCGCTACATCATTGTCCTTCTTGGCAAGCTTTTTCTTTTTTGGTGGAGATTGAGGATTACTTTTCTTCTTTCTTTTTGGCACATGTTGTCCACTAATTTGGGCTTCTTTGTCCTTCATCCTCTCGTCCTCCTCTTGTAGACGTTCGTCCTCTTTCCGTAATCGTTCCACTTCCTGTTCCTCGTGATTAAGAATTTGTTTACATACAATTTTCTAACAAATTGCTGCGTTGCTGGACACTCATTCACATTTGGGACAAAAATGAAAACCAAGGAAGCCTGCAAGGCATTTGCAAGTCGAATATCCATTTGAAATCCATAATCCATGCTGGTGCACAAGTCGAACAGACAAATGTCGACTCCTGGAAAATTCGTCTTCGGAATGCAAGCTGATGCAAATTTTTGCATGACTTTGGCCACGGTGAGGAAATTAGGCCACAAGGAGGCATTGGGCAACATGGTGTGAATCAATGACGGAGGATCTGAATGTGTACTGTTTCCAGGGGTGGTCGACGAGAAAAAACTACCCCTTTTGGCACCTCTAATACTGAGCCATTCATCATGGTAGGCAAGGAAATCATCCGTGACAACATCTTCATTCATTTGCTTCAGGGACCGCCGGTGTGTGAGTGGTGCGTGACGACATGTCAATTCAATTCTTCCAGCCCTTGAAAGAGAATCGAGGATTGTGCTGCGTCCCGAGATGGCTGCTTATGTTTCGGCTCATCGCAAAGGTACTTCGGCTCAGAATTGTCAAAGTTAGGGATGTATCTGAACTGGTCACGTTTTCTCCTCTTAGCACGTGGAATTTCAATGTCGAGAACAGGAACCATCCTGTTGTAAGGAACTCAACAAATTGTTCCACAGAGTTCGTACCGGACTTCAGCATCATCTCTATTAACGCTAAGTATTTTCGCCGGGTGATTCACGGCGGGAAATACAACCATAACAGCGCAACCAACATAAGGAGCAAACAATACTCCGGTGTTACACTTCTTCAAAGGAGAAATTGATTCAACTGCATTGTTGTCCACCTCCTCGTCGCCATTCATCGGTCTCATTAGATTATATGGCATACAAAACATGGAAAGCACATTGTCATTGGCCCACTTGAGCTTTGCATCATTTATAAATGTATGCATTATCTCGGCCTTTTCTTCCATTTCCCCCCTGTACGCAAAAACTGGCATGCCAGGGTATGGTACGAATAATGCCCCTCCTATGCCAACAACTGGCTTGAAAATGATCTTCCTTAGCTCATCCTCTTTATAATAATGTGGAGCAGCAGCATCTTTCTCATCAAAAATGACTGTGTAAATACAATTGTCCCCATCAATGCTAGAAACGCGACCGTTGAGAAAGTAATTCGGATTATAATCGCACCGCACCAGAACCCTTTTGCCGACAAATGAACTTGTGACTTCATTTGTTACTGAATCATTCTTTTTCGCGTCAACATCCCTCCTTGATTTTCTAATTTCATCCGCAGCATCAGGTGATTTTGGCCAAATCTGCACGGTTACCCCTTTCCTCAGTTGAGATCGATGATTTGTTGACTACTCTTGCATTTGTCTCCGAGGTTTTTTTCACAGTATCCGGTAGTACCATATAGTAGCATATTCAATCCTGAATTCCAAGAATTTTAGAATGTATTCTGCCACGCTGTGGTTGATGACATTATAACAAATGCTGTCTGCAAAGAAATACATTCTCGTCAGAGATACCCAAGCTTCTTGCCACACCCGAAAAATACCACCTCCAGCATTATTTGCAACCAACTCTTTCAATTTCTCCACGTATAGATGCGATAATTTTTGGTCGCATGCTTTTCTTGCCGTATCTGGACAAACACAATAAAGTGAACGAAAGTGGCATCTAAGTAGTCCAACATACTCCTCTGGGTACCGTACGCCGACATCTCGGAGTCTTATTTCTGCTTCCCCTATAGCGTTATGATGTTGCATAACACGAACAACCTCTGATTTGACATTATTACTCAACGAATTTCTACTGTCCTTTCGGGTTGATCGACGTCTAGAAGAGTGATTATGCCTAGAGTCAAGTATTTCTCCGGTGTCTTCATTTGTGTCGTTTTCTTGATCAGTGTCGGTTGATTTTTGGACTTCTTCGGACGCATCTGGTGATTTGGCTATATCGGAGCCGATGTCCTTGGCATCAGCTGCAAGTAATGTGTTGTTGACAAGTTCTGCTTGAGTTTCCAAAGCTTTGTTGGGAGGACCTCCAGTTGACGATGCCGATGCGTCTTTGTTTGTCATCGTTTTTCCTCCCTCTTCATTAGACTCATTATCTTTACCAGTGTCAGTAGAATAATTCACCTCATCAGGACATTTGTCTATGTCGACGTGGCCAGTTGAATTTGTGAGCATGTCAGTTGGATCGGATGATTGGGCTGTATTGCCGTGACTTTTCTTTGCCTCAGTCGAGTTTGATGTATCGCCATGACCTTTCTTTTCCTCAGTTGAGTTTGAGGTTTCGTTGACTTCTATTGCTTGCGTATCCAAAGCTTCTTTGGTAGGATCTATCATTGACGATGACAGTGCAACTTCGTTTGTTACTGAGTGCTTTTTATCATCTTCCACATCACCTGAGATTTTTGCTAAATCTTGATTTGGCTTGTTATCCTTACCAGTGTCAGTGGATTCTTTGACTGCATTAGAAGCGACTGGTGATTTGAACAACGGAGGAGTGAGCAATCGGCTGCCGCGGTATTCCTCATTCTTTTTGACAACTAGGTCTCGAGCAGGGTTGTTCCGACTTCTTCTCCTCATTTGATTCTTCTTTCCAGTTTTGTTGGACGTGGACCCCTTCACGGATCTGGATGACTTGGGGTACAATTCTTGTAGAAGCAACTCCACACCCTTACCACACCAACCACTTGAGTGCACTTGAGTTATGTGCTGTCGTAACCCATCTGCCCCAAATGTTCCACCAGAGCATTCACATCCATAAAGAACTGTTTCCAAAGAATTGTTCTGACGCCAAACTCTGTTGTGTGGCGAGAATGGACAATAGCTCGACAACTTATCATTTGAGTCAAAGGCCAAATACATTGCATAACAGGTTGGTAGACTGGTGAAGAATGCTTTATCCACATCGTCCAAATTTTTTCCTGACTGGTTTGTTGCCACAGTAATCGTCCTGATCATCGGACTCATTATCGGAAAGAGATGTCCTGTTGTCGTAGCGCAGGTGTCCGTTGGTGATCAGGTTCTTAACAGTGGCAAACGCCTTTAATGAAGCACTTTCCCTGACATGTCTCGAGTCCTCCGAAATTTCTGTACAATATGTGATCCAGATTATTTCTGTATTTGGGTACATTCGACGATAGTTGTTAAAATAGCTTTCCCTTAGTGCCTTCTTTTGCATATCACTGGAAGCGTTCACATCG
This sequence comes from Cyclotella cryptica, assembly GCA_013187285.1. Classification (NCBI taxonomy): domain Eukaryota; phylum Bacillariophyta; class Thalassiosirophyceae; order Thalassiosirales; family Thalassiosiraceae; genus Cyclotella; species Cyclotella cryptica. Next base: position 14,773 of record JABMIG010000114.1, read on the forward strand.
CCAGAGACTGATGATTTTGAGACATCATTTGTCTCACTAGTCATGAAGTTTTCACGTGTCACATGGGAAAGGCTCGTGTCACCAGAGACAGATGATTGCAAGACATCTTTTGTTTGGGGCTCCTCAATCTTATCGCTGTCACCAGTAGAAACCACAGCTTTGGAAGCAGATCAAGCTGGCATGGAAGATATCTCACGGCTGACACCTTCTGTCTCGTTGTTAATAGCGGAAGGGATATCTGCGTTGGTAGATAGTGTAGCGACTTCTTCCGTGATGGACTTATCAATTGTTGAAATGTGCATCCTTGCCATCACATTGGACAGGTTCTTTGCATCCGTATTGGGAGGTGATTTTGAGATATCGTTCGTTTGTGACTCCTCATTCGCCTTGTCGTTGTCGGAGGGAAATGCAGCTTTGACAGCAGATTCACCAGGGGCGGACACTTTTGAGACATCACAAGGCGTTTGGGATGTCTCATTCGCCTTGTCATCAATCGACGGAACCCCAGTCTTGCCAGCAGTTTGGGTCGACATTGAAAGATTTTTCGCAACCCACATCCTTTGTCATGTCATCAGCAGACAGACTATCGGATCGAGTATCGGATGATGGTTTTGCTATTTCTTTCGTCGGCAACTCATTGCTTTCGGCCAAGGATTCTACAGGCGACTCATCCAATATGTTTGGGTAAGGAGATACAAATGCCCAAGACTTTCCATATTTTTGGGCAAGTGAGTTAACCCGCGATTTGCGGATGTCGTTCCTCTTTTCCTTAGACATGTCGCCACACTTCAAGAAGTCTAGAACTGAAACACCGTCGTTGATGAAATCTCTATGATCTTTGGGTATCTGACGCCTGGGTGGGAGCAAGAGCACATCTACATCACGACCAACTTCCTTGTTACAGCCTTGGCATTTAATTTTTCTCCATTTAGATGCTTGACGTATGCGAAGAAGCATTCAACATGATAAACCTTGTAGCAAGAGCTACATTGAATGTAAGGAGCACCAGAATATTCTGTTCTCTCACAAGGGCATCCCGAACTCAGAAGCAAATTTGATATAGACTCAACGGGCAAAGACAACAGAGACAGATTCGAATTTCTAGCAGAGTATTTATCTGGGCCTTTTTCGTAGCTAAGCGGATCAACCTCGCAACTAACGCTGTTCACTTTATTGCTGATCCCATCAGTCATCGATTTTTCAGCTGTTGGTTTAATCAGCTTGAGCAGTACAAAAATCATGCGTGATTTTGTTCGCCAACTAGCGAGTCGGATGTGACATCTGAAACTAGTTTGGGGTCAATCCTCTCACGTTTCATGTAAAAATTGAGCAGAAGCTACAACAGTAGGCACCGCATGAGACATCATCATCATGTTCACCATCGTCATCAATGATTGTCATGGAGGCATAAACCTTGGAAGGAGAAGGCGTATGGGTTCTGGTGGATTTCTCCGAGTTGGATTTCTCATTGATAACAACATTTGTTCTGTTTGTCACCCCCAAATGTTTTGCAATCAAATGCATGGACTCCTTCCAAATGGCAGAATCTAGTGCCCCATAGGGATCGTATCCAGTCACCACTGCCTTCCAGGAGTTTTTCCCTTCTCAACCATGACGACCACATAATCAGGGTATTCTTCACCGTCGATAACATTATGGTGGTGCAAAAGGAAAACGAAGGAGTTATGGGGAGAGAATTCCTCAGGTAGAACATCGTCGAACCAAGATCGGACTCGAAGAGCCGGTTTTGTTTTTTTTTCTTTTTTTGTGGCATGTCAACCTCAATCTCATCAACCGTAATAACAAATGGAAAGAGATGATAACTTTTATCATCAGACAGCTTGTTTGATTTGTTTGTCAACATGTATTGGGCCAGTCCTGACACAAATGTCCTAACAACAGTTTCATTCCAGGAAACGGTGTTGCTATTCAAATGTCGTAGTATAATTGGTGAAACTTGGCACAGACAATTGTTGTCGTCCATAGCAGCATGGTATGTAAATTCTAAATCTTCATCATCATCCCATACTTTTGGGAGATCAGCACACGTCCACGACCAATTGTTCTTGCCTAAACTCGACACTTCGCTTGATGACTGCACCTGCTTGACATACCAAAGCTGACTTATATCATAGTCATCGCCAACTACCTCTTTGTACAAACCCTTGCGTGGAACGAAACATGTATGCCTCCCTCGTCGCTTAATCCCATCATAAAAAATGTTGAGATCACCATTAGGGTTGGGGTCAACAACAATGCTGCAGAAATGTCCACCATCAGCAAAAAGCACTGCGGCAAGAGAATAAAGATACCCTCCAAAGGTAACAAAACGCTGCAGCAAGTATAGAGAGTCAACACCCAAGGGATCACTTTTTACGCCGCTTCTGCTCATGTTGAGCTCACAAATGAAGCAGAGAATCCACGGAGCGCTAGTCACAATTATCTCATGCTGGCATGGGTTGTTGCATTTGTCCACTTTCAATTTGTCGTTGCTATCAATCGAGAGTGATTGCATCATAGGACAAGGAACTGCAATTTTTCCATCATAACCTTTTTTCTTTAACATGTCTTCACTGCAAACGAGGTGTTAGCAAGACTGTTAGTGACAAATTATCTCTTGCTAACAAATCGTATGTAGGAGTTATACTGGGCCATTTTTCTCACTAGTTCGTGAAAAATCAAAACTGTTAGTTAAATTGTAAGTTAATATTGTCCTCGATCATTTTTGGCCTTGCTTACAGTCTTACTAACAACATCCGTTTTTGCTAACATTTTAACTAACAACAATGATGAAGACGAGTCGATTGACTCCAGTTTCCTTACTAACATAATTACTAACAAGTACTCCCCTACGGTAGTGAAGAGTAAACCCGTAAAATAAAAAAAAACATGCTGTTAACACTGTCACTATACAAAAACCATTTTTGAAATGAAATAATATTTCCGAACAACATTTTTGAAATTTAGGTTTACAATGGGGACGAAAACAACTTTATCATTACAAACAACATCATTTGATTAGATTGATGCAATGGGAGGGAAGTTCTGTGGGAGTGGGGTTGTATTTCATGGTTGTGGTGGGTGGGGGTAGTGGGAAGATGACATGATGAGGCAAATAATAATTTCAAATTAAATTGTTTGGCAAATAACAGCATTGTAAAACTCACCATGGGTGTATCAATGTCCTCCCTCTTTCAGGCTTTAGATTTAGGCGGTGGGAGGGTGCGTGGGTGTTTAACTCATGGAGGTCAATGGCAGAAGATGGCAGGTCAGGCAGTCGTTCCCAATAACTATTCTTTCTCCAATTATTAATTCATATTATAGCCATAAAATGAAATCAAGATTTTTCAGAAGAAATAAGTATAGTTTGAGTTTGTGTATAATGACAATGATCTTACACCTGTTTGAATGGCAAATAGTAGAAGAGTTATTACTTTACTAAGTATGTAACCTGTTTTCAGCGAAAAGAAAATAAGCAAACAATGGAAGTAACTCCAAATAAGCTCGTCTTTACAGTGCTAATTCTAATTTTTCAAAATACTAGAATTCCTTTGACATTATTGTAGAATTCAAAGGGAAAGTTTTGTCAAAATTATTTGAGTGATTCAAATCTTTTGAGTAATTCAAATCTTTTGAGTAATTCAAATCTTTTGAGTAATTCAAATCTTTTGAGTAATTCAAATCTTTTGAGTCCTTCATGTTTTAATCCATTGTGTGATAGATGCAATTGTTTGAACTGGAATGTTTTCTACAAGTGACGAGCAACAAACCATATATACTAAATATCAGTTTGAGTCACTATGTTTTATGTGCACACTAAAAATTGCATGTATTCATATAACCCTGTTTGTGGCCATTGAATACTCAAGAAACAAAGTATACATTTCTTTTATAAATAAAGGAATCTATTTTCTGATGGATTCACAACAGAAGGGCATCAAAATCATGTCAACAATTCTTTTAAAATGAAACAACCTGTTTTCTGATGGAATAATACTGCTGATGTGTCCAAAAATAATTCCATTTCCCAGTGACTTTTATAGAGTTTAAAATGAAAATATTTATCAAATGAATTTGAGTGATGTCAAATCTTTTCAGTCAGTCATAATATTATTTTTCCTTTGTGTTCAGGTTGCAATTGTTTTGATTGGATGTTTTGGAGTTTAAATAGCAAATAGTAGAAGAGTTATTACTCTACTAAGTATTTAACCTGTTTTCAGTAAAAGACAAAATAAGCAAACAATAGAAGTAACTCCAAATAAGCTCATCCTTACAGTGCTAATTCTATTTTCCAAAAATACTGAGAATTCCTTTGACTTTATTGTAGCATTCAAAAGAGATTTATCAAATGTATTTGAGTGATTCAAATCTTTTGAGTAATTCATTTTTAATCCATTGTGTGATAGATGCAATTGTTTGAACTGGAATGTTTTCTAGTGATGAAGCTTGAACCATACACTATTAATATCAGTTTGAGTCACTATGTTTTATGTGTGCACACTAAAATGATGATGTATTCATGTAGCCTCTGTTTGTGGCCATTGAATACTCAAGAAACAAAGTATACCACTCATTTCTTTTAAAATATAAAGGAATCAATTTTCTGATGGATTCACAACAGAAGGGCATCAAAATCATGTCAACAATTCTTTTAAAATGAAACAACCTGTTTTCTGATGGAATAATACTGCTGATGTGTCAAAAATAATTCCATTTCCCCAGTGACTTTTATAGAGTTTAAAATGAAAATATTTATCAAATGAATTTGAGTGATGTCAAATCTTTTCAGTCAGTCATAATATTATTTTTTCTTTTGTTCGGGTGCAATTGTTTTGATTGGATGTTTTGTACAGTTTAAATAGCAAATAGTAGAAGAGTTATTACTTTACTAAGTATTTAAACTGTTTTCAGTAAAAGACAAAATAAGCAAAGAAGTAACTCCAAATAAGCTCATCCTTACAGTGCTAATTCTATTTTCCAAAAATACTGAGAATTCCTTTGACTTTATTGTAGCATTCAAAGAGAAAGATTTATCAAATGTATTTGAATGATTCAAATCTTTTGAGTCCTTCATTTTAAATCCATTGTGTGATAGATGCAATTGTTTGAACTGGAATGTTTTTTACAAGTGACGAGCAGAACCATATATACTATTAATATCAGTTTGAGTCACTATGTTTTATGTGTGCACACTAAAAAATGATGAATGTATTCATGTAGCCTCTGTTTTTGACTATTGAATATTCAAGAAACAAAGTATACCACTCATTTCTTTTAAAAATATAAAGGAATCAATTTTCTGATGGATTCACAACAGAAGGGCATCAAAATCATGTCAACAATTCTTTTTAAAATGAAACAACCTGTTTTCTGATGGAATAATACTGCTGATGTGTCCAAAAATAATTCCATTTCCCCAGTGACTTTTATAGAGTTTAAAATGAAAATATTTATCAAATGAATTTGAGTGATGTCAATCTTTTCAGTCAGTCATAATATTATTTTTTCCTTTGTGTTCGGGTGCAATTGTTTTGATTGGATGTTTTGTACAGTTTATCTGCAGTGCAGACAATGTGTTATTGAATAAATATGAGGTTGATTGTTGGATGAATGTTAGTAGCCATAAATTGTGATTTGTTGTTGTACTTGTTTTCAGAGATATGTAGACAACAGTGTGAGGAACAGAATTCTTGAGGCTGGAATGCAGATTGATAAAACAAAATGAAAAATTCCAATTTCCATCACATCATGTGACAAAACAGAACAACAACCACAGGTCGGGCTAAGAAATAAAAAAACAGCAATTCAATGGAAAATAGTGAGTAAAAAACCAACATGTAGCGGGGTGGCCTCCATAAATCTGTATGCAAAGTTTCCTATTGTTGAGTTGGGAGATTTGCATAAAATAAATAATTGAAAAACTGGTGAGTTAAAAAACTGAAACATCATCAAAACATGATGATTTCTTACCGTTCTTTGTGTGCTGTTACTCTGCTGAATTGAAGCGGATGGCAGCAATGGTGGCGCAAAGACTGTCTGTGGGCTTCAAAACCACAGATCGCGGTTGAAAATGAAAGCAGTAATTTAATTGAAAATTTGTGAGTAAAACCTGTAACTGTATCATCATCAACATATGATCTTTTCACCGTTCTTTTATGCTCTACTGAAAGCGCGAGTGGGTGGTGGCTATGGCGCAAAGACTGTCTGTGGGCTTCAATAGCCCAGATCGCGCATACGAATTACAAGCCGCAGTTTAATTGAAAAAATGGTGAGTAAAGAACTGTAACATCGTCAAAACTTGATGTTTTCTCACCGTTCTTTTTGCTTTGCCGCTCTTCTCGAATGATCGCGAGCAGATGGCAGCAACGGTGGAGCAAAGACGGTCTGTGGGCTTCAATAGCCCAGATCGCGCATGGAATTACAAGCCGCAATTTAAGTGAAAAATGGTGAGTAAAGAACTGTAACATCGTCAAAACTTGATGTTTTCTCACCGTTCTTTGCTTTGCCGCTCTCTGAATGATCGCGAGCTGGTGGCAGCAATATCAGAGCAAAAGACTGTCTGTGGGCTTCAATAGCAGAGATCGCATATATATTACAACCGCAATTTAAGTGAAAAAATGGTGAGTAAAGAACTGTAACATCGTCAAAACTTGATGTTTTCTCACCGTTCTTTTGCTGCCGCTCTTCTCGAATGATCGCGAGCTGGTGGCAGCAATATCAGAGCAAAAGACTGTCTGTGGGCTTCAATAGCCCAGATGCAGCGTACTGGTAAAACGAGCGATTTAATTGAAAAATGGTGAGTAAAAACTGTAACATCATTAAAACTAGATGCTTTGTCACCGTTTTTGTGCTGCCGCTCTGCTGAAATGAGCGCGATCGGTGTGGCAACAGTGGAGCAAAAATACGGGCTGTGGGCTTCGTGTGATTGATCGCGGGTGGATCAAAACCAAACAATTTAATTGAAAAAGTTTATCATGTATGCGTATGCACTGCGAAGACAAAAAGAATATTGTGTGAAGTGCAGAGTCTGTGAATGCCTGTTGAGGGCCAGACTACATAGGGTGGGGAACTACAAAATTGGAAGTGGTGAAAAAATTCTGCCTAGGATTAGAGAATATTTAGATTTAAAAACTGTTTTAGTACCTAATGTTAGTTAAACTGTTAGCAGTCCGTGGAAGTCTAACATTGTACCCAAAAGCTTACTAACTGTTAGCAAAAAGTGAGAAAGAATGTGTGACTCCTTCCGACCGACCGTTGAGCCTCTGTTAGTTATTCTGTTAGCTAAAAATCTTGCTAACAGGTTTGCTAACAGTCTTACCAGCCTTACTAACAATTCGTTTGCAGTGTTGTTGGGGGTGCGATATATATTTGAGTAGATAAGTGTACCAACTTTACTCATTCCGTCTCTGCAACACGCTTTGGAAGTTACACTTTGAACACTCGTAGTTACTTCTTTCTGTCAAATCTTAGGAGTCTGCACCAGAACATAGCATCAAGTGGCCATACAGTTGAATGGGTTGTCACCTTTGTTGGGCCGTTCAAACACGCGTGTACCTTTGATACTCTTGTCTATCCAAAGTTTTCTTGCCAGAGCATGTTCCCCATCTTTAACGTGTTTCAAAATATCTGCCAAGGGGGGAGAATGCCTCCTGATTGCAATAGTAGGAAGTACTTTTCGATGCCACAAAGAAAAAGAGTCATCAGGCTAGTGTCCATTCATGTCATTGTGTACCTACGCCATCCAGGCAAACTGCCAAGGATTGCCTTCTCCTCAAAGAAGGATTCCAGGCAATCTGTGTCTCTTTTCCGGGCCTCTGCAAGTGATCGTTTGCATTCTAGTGAGTCTTCCGGGAATCCATAGTGTTTGATGTCTAAAAAGAAATAAATCAAATTCATTGATGTTAACACAACAACCGAGCTCTTGATCATTGTTTTCTTGCTTGCACCCTAATGAACTCACCACCCCCCAGTGCATTTTCGCAAATTAGTCAAGGTAGATAGCAATGGCTGTGCGAGGATGTTCTTGTGTGCCTCTTTATGTGTGAAACAAGATTACATGGACAAAATGATTTGTTACTGCTGCAGAAACTTTCCTCAACTCTGAATGAACCCCACAGCCTTGTGCCATTTTTGTTCACAATTCTAGAGGACAATAACACCATTCATCGTCGTTATGGAGCATGGAAACCTAGATGCATTGATATGCAGGTGTGGAGATTTAAAATGAATTTTTTCTGCAATTGACACCATGGTGTGGTGTCCTTCTCTCTTGGGAACCTTACACTCACATTACTATCATAACCGTTATTCCTCAGAGGCGACTTGCTTTTCCAGTGATTAGACTCGCATTGATATTGCTGAGGGTGTTGGTGGCACTCCTCTGCCTCAACTTGTCGTTCTCTGTAGTAGCATAGAGAGCCAAAGCCTGATGTGGAAGATTTGGCATTTCACCATGCCATAGTTGTAGTGCCATTTCGGGAGTTTCAGGGAAAACTGGAAGACGGGGGTAGGAGGTGACGGCTCGTGCTCGAGCAGAGGTGTTTCTTCGCTTGTTGGTTTCGTTGGCTTTGATGGAATTTTGGCTGGTCGATCGACTGGACTTTGGCATTCGCTTGATTCGCTCCATAATTTTTTGTTCCTCCTTTGTCCAAGGCTTTCCTGTTGTTGTACAACAATTCCCAATGGGCCATTTGAAAATAGAGGGACAACGTTTCGATATGATCAGAAAAGGGCTGGCTGCGAAGTCCCAACAAGTCGAGTAGCCTCCAATCCATTAACCAGCCTGCATATATTCCTCATGATCGAGATTCATGTAGCTTCTGATGTGTTGAATGAGATCTTTTGGTACTTATTCCGTTAAAGAATGTTATCGCCTTTTCACTGAAGCGATTAGAAATTGAAATTTTGGCGACCTCTTCTCTCCGTGTTTGTCGAAGTCATCCAGACTACAGCGGTATACCCCAAAACATGACAAGGCATGTTAACTGATAGGTCACTATTTTGCGGTCGAGTTTACTGTGACGCATACCTGATCAATATATGTGTAACCGATGACGAGACGATAAGTCAACCACTTATCAAGATCATTGATATCCAATCTACTTTTTCCAGATACAAGTCTCTTCCAGTGAATAGATGTGCAGCGTGGTCGTCGAGCAAGATACCACTTCCTCGAAAAGGTCAGTGGCGACAAGACATTGTGTGGGAGCAGATTCCTTGTACATTACTAATGTAGTTGCAAAGTCGACACTCTACAAACTTGAAGTTGAAAATCATCAAGGAAACTCCGATCCGGCGATTCTGCAGATAGTGATGATCCCTATTTAAACTAATACCATCCCTTTGCACGTCCTCTAAATGCATCGATGGTGATTTTGGAGTTGTCATCATAGCTTTTAACCCACCACAACCCCCACTTAGCCTCGGTCGCTTCGAGGAGAAAACTGTCCCCATCGCCTTACTGGCGATGCCTGAATGGTCAGGGCCAGAGATCGCTCGGTTAGGGAGCGATGTCCAACCAGCGACAAAGACAAAGTTCGCGACGGGTTCAGTAATCCCACAACAACACAGCCACTGCTCGATTGCTATAGAAAATAATGTCCCTCCCAGACACCCAAGACAATGTCACCCTCAGCTGCCCCCCACTAGCGTCGTGCGCCGAGGAGAAAACTGTCCCCTGTACGTCTTACTGGCGTGCCTGAGTGGTCAGGGCCAGAGATCGCGTGGGTTAGGAGCGCACGTCCAACCAGCGACAAAGAAGACAAAGTTGCGTGACGGGGTTCAAGTAATCCCGCAAAGCAAACACAGCCACTGCTTTCGATCGCTATAGAAAATAACATCCCTCCAAAGACACCCAAGACAATGTCACCCTCAGCTGCTCCCCGATAGCATCGTGCAGCTGAGGAGAAAACTTCCCCTGTGCGCCTTGCACAGATGCCTGGTGGTCAGGGCCAGAGATCGCGTCGGTTAGGAGCGCGATGTCCAACCAAGCGACAAAGAGCAAAGAGATTGCGCGGCAGGGTTCAAGTAATCCCACCAGCAACCAGCCACTGCTTTCGGTGCTATAGAAAATAATGTCCCTCCAGACACCCAAGACAATGTCACCCTCAGCTACCTTGCCCCCGCTGGCGTCGTGCGCTTCGGGAAAACTGTCCCCTGTCGTCTTACTGGTGCCTGAGTGGTCAGGGGCCAGAGATCGCGTCGGTTAGGGCGGCGCTGACGTCCAACCAAGCGACAACCAAAGTTGCGCGGGGTTCGTAATCCCACAAAGCAACACAGCCACTGCTTCGATGGCTATAGAAAATATCCCTCCAGACACCCAAGACAATGTCACCTCAGCTACCTTGCTCCCCGATAGCATCGTGCGCCAGGAGAAAACTTCCCCTATGCGTCTTACTGGCGATGCCTGGGTGGTGGGGCCGAGATACGTCGGTTAGGGCGATGTCGCCAAGCGACAAAAGACAAAGTTGCGGCGGGGTTCAAGTAATCCCACAAAGCAAACACAGCCACTGCTCGATTGCTATAGAAAATATCTCCCTCCCAGACACCCAAGACAATGTCACCTCCAGCTGCCCCGCTAGCGTCGTGCAACCGAGAGGAGCTTTAATGCCCCCAATGCGTCTTACTGGCGATGCCTGAGTGGTCAGGGCCAGAGAATCGCATCGGTTGGGAGCGCGACCAAGCGACAAGACAGGATTGCGACGGGGTTCAAGTAATTCCGCAAAGCAAACACAGCCACTGCTCGAAGAAAATAACATCCCTCAAGACACAAGACAATGTCACCTCAGCTACCTTGCTCCCCGATAGCGCTCGTGCGCTTGAGGCTTCCCCTGTACGTCTCTTACGGCGTGCAGTGGTCAGGGGCCAGAATCGTACGTCGGTTAGGGCGGCGATCTATAAGCGACAAAGACAAAGTTGCTGCGACGGGTTCAAAGTATTCCCACATAAAACAAACCAGAACCTCATGTAAGCTTGCAAATCTCAAAGAAGATGTCTTCTCTACTCACGATGTGTTGCAGGTTGTTGTGGTCCGTAGTGGAAAATATGTTGTGGTGAACGTTGGCATTAGCACGCTTAATCCTCCCTGAAATGAGGGGTCACTATGAGTGTCCTGGTCCTTGCCTTCACTTGGTATGTCTCTGTTACTGCACGATGCGTGAATCATAATGCTGCTGGTGAATTGTTGCCGTCATTGAATCGTAATGCCGCGGTGAAGGTTGGTGTTGCTTTTTCGGGATAGACATCATGTTTCTGTTTTCTGTCATGCTGTTTAATGTTTAAAATACTAGTACCCGTCACATAATATCTTGTACCTTGTGATATACATGCGCCCTATGATAATATCATAGGAATAAATTAATATGTGTTTCTGAATTATAGGTTATAAATACCTACAGCGCGCTCTAAATCTTATATTTTTGTTATTAAATTTATTGTAATTTAGAGGTACATTTCTGTCTCAATTTATTCATTGACATACAAAGAAGCTGAATTCAGAATTCAAGTCATGCATGTTGCCCAAAATCCCGCACAGGTTCCCCTTCCCTTGATCGACAATGTCAACGAACACAACCGCTAGCAGCAACACTGGACAAAGTGTGCCCGTCCATGATGAGGAACATACTGTTAGCAAGCATGTGACAGATGATGAAGGGTGACCACATCAACCACTGTGCGGCGACAGAGATGAAGCCTCTCAGATTGATGAATTTTGCTGGGGAAGATGCGACAGGGACGCACAGGAGGGCTGGAGACTAACAATGTCAGATGAGACCTGGGGGACGAGGGACATCAGAAAGACCGTTCAAGTGAGTTTACGACAGACGGTTCTTTGATATTGATTTTCTTATGCCCAGATGAGCCCTTCCCTTCGCCATTCGCGATGTCAAAGGAAAAGACTCAAATACAATAACACTAATGCATCGTTTCTGAAAATGGATTTGCAATGGCGTGCACCAATGCAATTGCGTGCAGTGACGCATGTTTCATGCATTCGTTTTAGCAGAACACTGTAGAATCTGATATACAAACCAGAATCATGGAATTTGCTGCAATGACGATGGGGGTGTATTTGCTTTCACAAACTTGCAAACAATGGGACGAAATACTCAACCAGGATCCAGACACAGCAGACCACATATGGCACAGAATTGCAAAGAAATATTACGGGGGCGATAGACGTCACCTCCAAATTATGGATTCTGCTTGCAGACATGAGGACAACACACAATGGAGACGACTGCTCTTCCTCGACAGGAGTCCAACCCTTAAGATTTTTCGGGGAAATGGGGCCCTACTTAAGTTTTGCATGGGTATTTAGCTCGAAGGTTGATCCCTACAACTCGATGTCATGGGAGGAGGGAATTATAGAATGTAAGGTATCAGCAAAGAGTACTGGCAGTCTTGGGGTTGATTGTCTTAATAGACGTGCCAGTGGTATTGATTTTTTGATATTGCCTTCACCAACAGGAGCATTGAAGAAAATTTCGAGGACATGAATTTTAGGGTGCATTACTCGATCATGAGTACTGTGGCTAATTTTGAGAGTGAATGTAGAATCATCCATCAATGGCTCCATGTGTTCGGCTTTCTTCATAATGATTTCTCAATTGACCCGCGACTTGTGACGATCAG
>JABMIG010000114.1:28974-66474 GCA_013187285.1 Cyclotella cryptica
GGTCTTTAAAGCCCTTGAAGATTTCAGGATATATCTCTGATTCAACTATATGCTGCCCTTGTCTCATGGTCTTCATGATCTCATTGTTCAACCCTGCACCCAGTCCCAGCACTTGCATGTACTTTGGCATATTTGATGCACCCGTTGAGATTTGTTCTCACTGTACCAAACCTGAAGATCTTTGAGAGAATTGTTATTAATTCAAATGATAACTCCACCGTACCAACCTTAGTGATATCACCACCGGTGGGATGGGATACTTATTCCCACCGCTCAACGCTTGACCACCAATCAGAACAAGTTTCACATGGTCTGGCCATATTCCTCGATTCATCCAGAAGAATTTCCATCCTTTGAATCTGGCATTGTGCACAAGATGGAGGTGAGCTTGTCATACATGGATGAACAAATATCGCGGGTGTAGGTTCCTTTCTGAGAAATCATGGTGTTGAAACACCTTTCCGGGTAATCATTGCTCACTAATTCCAACAAAGCAACAGTTGGAATGATTCGCTTGTCCTTTCCCAGTACCGATTGTCACTGCAGCTCCTCAACAATTCTTTCAAGAGCTAGACTAATATTTTACTTACATCATTAAACATTTTGAAGCAAAGAGCGGAAGGTAGAGTTTGGTCTTTGGTCCTCAATTTCACGGTTATAACTTGAAGAGAATTGAATTGATGTTGCCTTCACATTGTGTGCTTCAAAACTGTCTGACCAAACTGGAGGGTAACGACATGAGTGTCTTTGGCTATCCTGGGGTTGTTCCATCATCTCCTTTGACATAGCTCTGTGATTCTTGTAAAAGTCACAATGTGGATTGTCCTCACTTAACAATGAGCATGATCCATTCCCACATTCAACCCAGTCTTCTTCAAATCCTGCTCTATAGAAGTAGCAATCATCCAAGAGCAAGAAAATGATTTAGAATCTGATTTGCTGGTGTGTGCAAAGGAAGTTTCTTTTCAGTACCAGCATACAAAGTTTTGACTGAAGGAGTTGGCATAGGAAGATTTTGCATAATGGATTTCGATCCATCTAGATATTTCGATCTTACTTCTTGTTACCCTAGGGGACTGTGGCATTTTTATCTGATGTACCTGCAGGTCATTCCTAATGCCCGTGAGGACACCCCCAATAATACCCTGCATGATGGATTTCGGAAGGATGGGTGACAATGCCAAGATAAGTTGCTTCTCCAATGATTGAAAACATGCATTATTGGTTGACTGGAGGAGCTCATCGCAGTCAAGTGATGTGTGTTCTAGCATGCTGCATATATTCACAGATTCACTTCTGCTTGAGTTGTAGTGTATGATTGTAGAAAGCAGGTGAAAGTACATCTCCGCATCGCTAGACTGTCGAACCCTGACTTTCGAGTAGGGTCAATAATAGCTCGAAAAATAATCCCCTTCAATCCAGTTCTATCATTGTGCTCGTTGATAAAAAGTCTTGGCTTGCTGGGGCCAATTGTTGTCTGCGGTAAAGAAATCCTCTGCTTTGAATGAATTCGGCATCTCTATCACGCCTACAGCATCTTCTTTGGATTCTAAGACATCAAGATGACATCCGACCTCCCACCCTTCATTGTTGAACTGAACGAGCGCCATCGAATCATTTAGCACGACTCTCACATCTAATATCTACTTCCAGGTGATCCCTAATATCTAATTCCAAGTGATCTTCCGGACCATGCCTTATTGGGACACTAGTGATATCAAATTCCAATTGTTCGTCTCGATCATTCAGGATTGGGGCACCATCGGGTTGAACAGTTTCCAAAGCGGAAAGGTTCCTTTTGCGTTGGAACATTTACACCCATTACTCTTTAACATTTTGGCACTTCTGCTATTCGTTCGTCCACAGGAAATGCAAACGAAGAGTTGCCCTCCTTTTTTGTGCAACTTGAGCACAAGACACGGAAGATATTGCTCTGTGATTCTGGAGAGGAGACCTCTGAAGTTAATAATTCATCTGACGTTCTGGAGAGAACGTTGTTGCATGTTTTACATGTTATTTTTTTTCCATATGAGCTCGAATACCCTTTACGCCTGTAGTCATGGTTGACTGCGCCTAAATGTTGATGGTTAGAGGGTACGTGAAGTGACAAGCCACAGCATTGCACCTCACGGCCTCTCGTTACTAACCTTTTGCTGGGCCGCTCAGGCAGGTGGAAAAGTGAACCGATGGTGGAGGGAATGATTAACCCTCAATGCAAAAAGGAGCATCGTCGAAGGTATCAGGAAACCCTTTCTCAGCGGCAGCGGGTTACAAATATTACGCACTTTTGCTGCTTACCTTGTGACGGGCTGCTAAGGAAAATGGACAGGTGAACCATTGGGGGAAACGATGGGTAAAAGAGGCAAAAAGGAGCGTATTCAAGATATCAGGGAAACAGCCTACAAGCAGAGGGTTACGCACATCAATGCATTCTGATGCTTACCTGCCGCCGTGACTTTTATCCCCTTTGAATAGCAAGGAAATGAGCACAGAAATTACCGGGGAAAATGAGTGATTCACAAGGCCAAAGGGGGCGTTTTCAAGGTATTTAAAAACAGCCTCAAGACGGAACCAACGGGAGAGGATTCCGCACATTGAGGCCTTAAGTTACTGATCTGGCTCCCGGCCGCTGATTATTATCTGCGGTGGCAAAACTGCTCATCCATTCAGAAATAAAAGAGGCAAAATGGTGCGTAGTCAAGATATCAAGGGAAACATCCTGAAAGCCCGAACGGGACGGGCAGAGGATTACCTACATCGCGGCATCATTCTCATGCTTACCTGCCACCGTGATTTGTTATCCCCTTTGAATAGCAAGGAAATGAGTAGGAGAACCACCGGGGGATGAATACAAGAGGCAAAAGGGAGGGTAGTCAAGGTATTACGAAAGACGGCTTCAAAGCCGCACTCGACGGGAGAGGATAATGCACATTGAGGCTTTCCATTACTTACCTGGCGCCCAGCCACTGTTTCTTATCTGACCTTGCCAAACTGCTCGTCAATTCAGAACCACTGCTAGGTCGCCAGGCAAACAACATTGTTTTGGGGTGTTCTCTTTCAATGGTTAGACTGTTGCCATATCCCAATTGATGCAATCCATTTTATTTGGTGGTTGGGAAAAATGAATATCCAGTTTAAGCTTGGGTAAATCGACTTTGCTTGGGGTGGGGGTGGCCCCAATTGTGTTAATGGAAGCAAAACAAGACTCTATGTTACTCTATGGTGACCTAGGTTCTTTCTTTTTGGGTCAGACATGCATTTAGTAAGCCGAAAAACATTTATTCAAATAAAAGTGTTGTGAGTGTTTCTTCTATTACAGAAAATGCTTGTGTATATACTTTGAATCAATAAATATACCATTCGTTGAGAGAGAGTTCTCATCTTATAGTTGTAGTTATAGTTGAGGGACCTATAGTTGTGATTTCTATCCTATAAGTCAACTATAGGCACCTGTACGGAGAGTTATAGTTGAGCTCTTGCAACTATAACCACAACTGTATTTTCGGTAGCAGTGTGCTGTCAATTTCCTACTGAAGAACGCTATGGGCTTGTTACCCTGAGTAATGACTGCACAAAGTTGTTTAGATGAGGCGTCAGTGTATATCTCAAATTCTTGCGAATAATCTGGGTAAGCCAGCACTACATCTCTTGCAATAGTAGCCTTTACGTTGTCAAACGCTATTTGATGTACTTCATCCCAGTACCATGCCCGTTTCTTGGTTTTATTGGCTCTGGTGACTTTAGTATGACCACACTCTCCTACCAAAGAGGTGAGTGGGGCAAGCATTTCACTACGTCTTGCCCAAAGATCTCGATAATACTGGACCATGCCCAGGAAGCTACGGAGGTCTTTGACTGATTTCGGCGTTGCAATTGCGAGTACCGCCTGTACTTTTTGTGGTTGTGGCTTTATGCCAGTCCTTGTGAGGATATACCCTAGGTATTCCGTTTCCTCAGCACAGAATTTCAATTTTGGGGCATTGACTTTTAAGCCCACTTCTCGCAACCTGGTTAGGACTAGTCTCAAGTGATCGAGATGGCCGTCCAGGCTTGCCTTGGTGATACACAAAAGATCATCGAGATAAGTTCTTACAAACTCTAAGGCTACCATAAGCTCAGACATCTTGGCTTGGAAGATGTCAGGAGAACCTGCTATACCCATAGGTAACCTGAGGTAAGAATACTTTCCAGATGGAAAAATAACGGTGCAGATTTTGGATGCATCAGGGTCCAAACGAATGGTATAATAGCCCATGTTCAAATCAAGGGCTGTTGCAAAAGTGAAACCTTCTAACTCTTGCAATACTGTACTAATTTTGGGTATTGGAAACGGCTTCCTAACTAGTTGTTCATTTACTTCCCTAAAGTCGCTAATGAAGTGTACAGTGTTATCCTTTTTAGGTATTATGAAGGAGGGTGAAGCCCATTCTGCTGCGGGCTGAAACTCCAGCACCTCCAGTTCACACTGTCTATTCAACTCTCTCATAGTTGTTTCTTTGCGTGACTTTGCGGTACTGGGAACGGCCTGCCATGGTATGGCTTAGCGCCTTCCTTTAATTCAAAGGAGACAGGCTCGGTATTCCAATCGCCTAGTGTTCCATCAAAAAGTTCCTCATATTCTGTGAGTAACTCCCGTAATTTATTTTGGTCTGGAAGACTTAGGTGAGTACAGTTGGCGCTAACAACTGATTGGGGGTCTGCCTTTTCATATTTGGCATCTAGGATATGAACTACTCGTTGAGTTGCTTTGTATGTACTGTGAGGTTCTTGTACCATGCTGTTATTAACGGCCCAGGTACTATCCAGTTTTGACGTGGTCAGACTATTGATGTCTCTCATTGGCAAAATGATCTCATCAATTGTTATTTCTTTTGTTTGAAAATCCAGAACAATTCCTAGCTCTTTCATGGTTTGACATCCAAGAATGAGGTCATACACCGGCTTGGTCATTTTTTTCTTGTCATACTCTACAACGTCTGGTGTTATACCAGAAACTCCTTGCTGTTTGAGTACTCTAAGAATTTTAAGCAGACTTTGCTCCTTCCTTTAGTGAGGAAGCTCCCATTCAACTTGTGCCAAGAGTTCGGTACCTGCCTAGCCAAGTAGGGAAAATGCATGGGCCTTCCTTTTTCATGGAACATTAGGTCGCCATCTGATCCACTATCTAGTAGAACTTGGATGACTGCATTACTGGGGCGACACCTAGCAGAGTGTTCGATTTTCTGCTTGGCTTGATTCTCGGTCGCCTAGTGATACTTTACTTTTTCTACCACAGCAGTGACTCTTCCTTCTTGTTCATTTTTGAAGGAGTAGCTCACACTATTGAGAAGTGCACCTGACAGTTCAGGGCCCAACATTTCGGCAGGTCTCTCACTCTGTGTTATTGTGCAATTATTATTGAATTTTGCAAAGTATTTATTTCGTTAAGATATTTCAAATCTAGTTTTTCGGTAGCTTTAATTGGTGCAGGGTAAGTATCAATACGCTTATTTATTTGGTTAAGTTGTTTACTTTTCTTATCACATAGATTCCCTGTGCTACTGGACCCATCACTTCAGGATGAGTCGGAGTCATCGCTGTTGCTGTCGCGATCACGCTTGCGCTTTTTAGTTGTGCGCTTGAGTTTCTTATTAGACTTCTCTAGCTTTGCGATCTTCGCGGACAACTGCACGTAGTTAGTTTTCTGGTCGTGCGGTGAACTTCCATCGTGCGGGTTGCGCTGTACGCTCTTCCCTGCAAAGCCTTTTTTTGGAGTACCATCCGAGTTATACTTCTTGCAGTCGCCTGTTTTATGGGTGTTCTGCGCTCCCCCATGTTTCCTGCGTAGTATGCAGTGCTTCGCATCCTTGCGGGACTTCTTGGGGATTCGGTCGTCAAAAGAGACCATCTTCTTCTTGGAGGATCTACCTCCAGTTGAGCCTGACTTAGGCCCTTCAAGGTCCTTCTCAGTTGGGAAGGCCTTTTCGATGCGCTCAAGCGCCTCAAGCAGTTTTTGCACACTTTGGGGCACAGTATTACCCGTGAGCTCGTACTGGTCCTGCCACTGCCTAGGGATCATCCTGAGGATGTGACTTGCTAGGTCAGGGTCATCAAAAGCCTGTACAGCCTTGGTGAGCTTGGTGGCACATTCCGAGTAGAACAGACACGGCAGTAGGTTCAAGTAGCCGTTAAGCTGCTGGATCCTCTGCACGAACTGTCGGATCGGGACTCGGTTTGGCTTCTTCGACCCATTGCTGATGTAGAATCGCTGGGTCTTGGCCGCCTTACTCTTAAAGACCATGAGCAAGTGAAAGGTTACGCTGTCCATAAAGGATAGCCAAGACCTTTTTTGCTTTTTGGCATGCTCGACTCCAAATAAGTCGGTCCAGGGGGTCACAGCAATCTGTTCCTCTAGGATCTTCATCCAGGGCCTTCTAACTTCCTCCAAAAGTAGGTTGGAGTATAGCTGGAAGACCTGGGTAGTGAGTGACTCAATTGTCTCCTCCTCGCGGGCAACAGCCTCACTGGCTTTTTCTACCGCTTTCGTTTTGGGCGGCTCTTCTGCCTTTCCCTTGTAGTTTTCTAAGGTCTAAGGCTGTTTCGGCCTTGGTCAATTTCTTGACGCACTCCTCCTTGTCCTTGACTGCCTTTTCAAGGTTTGTCTGAAGGCCATTCTGCCGGATGGCGTCTAAGGCCTGCTGGACGTGCACTAGGAATTGCTCAGGGGTCCCCTTTGACCAGACGGGGACACGCAACTCCACCTTGTGGGGCAGGGTCAACTACAGCGTGTTGGCGCTGGACTCTACCACCTCTTGGAGAACATCCTTCTTGGGGATACACGGGATCGGAGGCTTGCTCCTACCCACATTCCTCTCACACTCTTGAGGCTTAAGACCTTCAGGGGCTACCTTCGCATGACTCATTCTTACTGCAGTGGCACCAAGACTCGCACCGCCTTAAAAAAAATCTTCGGGGCACAGTTAACAGGCACAACAATATGCTGTCTCTCCAAGTCAACTTGGATAGTGTGCAAACTTGCGTTTGTGTTTGACGGGGTAGAACCGGGCACGACAG
Source organism: Cyclotella cryptica (assembly GCA_013187285.1). Classification (NCBI taxonomy): domain Eukaryota; phylum Bacillariophyta; class Thalassiosirophyceae; order Thalassiosirales; family Thalassiosiraceae; genus Cyclotella; species Cyclotella cryptica. The sequence goes on from JABMIG010000114.1 coordinate 36,028, forward strand.
AGCGCACTGAATGGTAGGCGACACGCGATGGAGGGCACGCAACGGAGTCGCGGGAAACATTGGCTAATGCGTGAGGAGGTCATGCAATCAGCTATCAATCAATAGTGTCCTAAGCCGTTTGTAGTTAAAAATACTTAAGTACAAGTTGCTAGGTGAATGAGTTACTTAGTTGGGTGATTGATTTTTATGAGTTAAAATTGGGTCTATCTGAATGAAAACGAATGAAACAGAAATACTGATGAAAACATGGATGTTCCACACTCTGGGATCACTCAGAAGATTGGTGGTAGTTTGGGAGCAGTTCCATGACTGATTCCTTCTGAAACTGCCAGTGAAATATCATCCTGAGAAGGTTTCTGAGAAGAAACCATCAGTTGGATATAGTTGGATATTTCGCTACTGAGGAACTCCCTTGCTTGTATGGGAGGTTTCTCAGAAGTTTTCTGAGAAGAAAACATATTTTGGATATTATTTCTCAGAAACAAATATCTTGTGATTTGAGTACTTCCTTTGCTGTTGCAAAGTGAAGAGGACCTTTGGGAAGTTCCAGTTGGAAGCTTCCTAGAGCTTACAAGTGTAAGCAGATTCTTGGCCTATGTCACTCGCCCCCATGAATGGAGAATTAGTGTGCTTGTGGAAAAAAAACTTTGTGAGGTAAAATAATTATCCCTTGTACACGTGAGTGTCATGATAATGATCATGAATATTTAAAGCATAAGTGTTGTTTAGGAGGGAGATAGTCTAATAAAAATAACATTTATGACGGTTAAGTCTGGTTGTCAAAAAAAGTGTGACTCGCCTAATATTTAGTTGTTCTGACTTTGTTCAGCGTTGAACCCTAATTGTCCCATTTGTATGAACTGATGTGATAGTCCAAGGATCACATTCATACCAACTCTCTGATTTGCAGAGGATACTGACATACGGTCAATGGATGGTTTAAACTAAAAATGAAGTGGAAATGATATTGTGAGCAATAATTTAATCTAACTAACTTCTAGATGTTCACGTGAGGCTGAGGAGGTATCTCCTCAGCAGCAGCATGTCCACACTACAGCTCTCTCAGAGATGATGTTTTACCAACCCTCAGAGAGGGACAAGAAAGTAGGACCAGTACTACTGGCTACAGCCGGGGGTACTGACTAAGGTACTGACGTACTCCTATTCCCAAAGGTATCTGGACTGGACCATGCTACTGACCACTATGTAGCCTACTTCCAAGCTACTGTGAACTAATACCCACACGTACTTCATCCAGGCCCCTTATCGGTATCTTCAAGTACACTTCCTCCTTTGCCACAAAAGGGGCCAATAGGCATGGGCAGGACACTCTTCCCCTCCATGGCGAGAATCTCTCTCTGCCATGAATTGAACAAATAGAATATATGTTGAAACAACTCCACATTCACTTCTTCCAGTGAAAAGGTGGAGAAAAAACAACGTGAAGTAAAAAACTCGAAAAGACCTCGGATACAGCTTGCTCGTCTAAGCTGTCTTCACTGGGGTAAGTGGAAGGGGTCAACGATACGGCAGCACCCTGCGTATGTTGATGCGTTCGGTGATCCCGTCACGCAATTGAATAGTCAAGTTTCCATTGACGTGAACACGTTCAATGGTGTAAGGACCTTCGGTTCTTACTCCCAATTTAGTTGGGTTGTGCACTTTCTTCAGAACCTGTTGTCCCGGAGCATAGTCATAGTGACATCGCTTCCTGTTGGCACGTCGCAAATTCTCATTGACATGATGTTCGCGTACGCGTGCAATGGCCTGCCAATCAGCGATCAGCGGCACGTTCAAAAACATATCCCTTGAAAAGGCAAGAGCTCCTGGAGCACTTCCTAGGGTAGTGGCAACAGTGGTGCGCATGGCGTGCATAGCTGTCGCTAATGCATCGTCAATTATGTCTCGTGCCTGAGTCATATTTTGTGGAGGATTGGCATGCACTAAGGTTCGTAGCACATTGCCTACTGTTTGATGCATTCTTTGGCAGACTGCATTTGACTGAGGATTCTTGCTGGTCGAGCAGACATCCTTGATGCTGAACAATTCCAATAACCATTGGAATGAACTGCCAATGAATTCACCCCCTTTATCATGGACACAACGCATTGGTGGGGGATAACGGCAGAGCCAACATTGCGTGAATTTGTCGTGAATGTGTTTGGCTGTCTTATTATCAATTCTGATAAGTTCGACTAAATTAGACGCCGTGTCAATGCAAGTCAGTGCATTGAACTCAACCTTTTGGCCATTGACCTTGACTTCCCAAGGTCCAATGAGATCGATGGCAACTTCTTCCCAAGGTGCAATTCGCACTTCTCGCTCGGGCAACAATCCGTATCCACGGCTTGTTATTTTGTACTTCTGACAGTCGCTACACTTGAGCTGTTCAATGTGTCGACGTAGTCCAGGGTTATGATATCGCTGTCTCAATGATTCAGTCAACCTTTTCTCTCCAGGATGTCCCATTACTTGGTGGAACCACTTGACAGTGTCTTCGACCATTGAGTCCGGCAAGGCAATTTTCCAATTGTCTTGGGTGGGATCCTTCTTGTAACAGATGATGTCATCGACATCTGGATCTAGTTGCAAGTTGACGTAGTTGTCAGGGCTCTGTGTTTGTAGAGCTAGCAGTTTTGCGTCTTGCTGCTGCTGTTCGCGTATGTGAGCATAATTCAGCGGATTACGCTCAGGATGCGGGATTTCCGGGAGGTTGAGGTAACACTCTAACAACTCCGTTAGTTCATCATCATTGAACCCGGCGTACTCTTGTTCCAAGAAGTACCCTTTGTCTTCATCGTCTGAAACCACTGCTGGGTCTACAAGACTCTTCCCCTCCGCGATCTGAGCCGGTGTCACCAGGCGATGGAGCCGAGATAAATTGTCAGCTAAAATATTGCGGGGTCCTTCAATATAATGCAATGTAGGTGAGAACTCTTCGACCTTATTGCGCCAACGTAAGACCCTTTGTGTCTTTAAGGTGTCGAACGTGAGATTCTTATGATTGGTGAAGACATGAATGTCAGCACCTAACAGCATACCCCGAAATTCGTCGAGGGTAGCAACAATAGAGAGCATTTCTTTCTCCATTATGGTATAGTTCTGCTGTGACTTCGACAGCTTACGAGAGAAGTAGGCAACCGGCCTTCCTTCCTGTACGATGCAGGCTCCTAACTGGAAGTCTGATGCATCGGTATATATATCAAACCGTTTGTTGTGGTCTGGGTAAGCTGCGAGAGCATCGGCAGCCATAAGGGCACGCATTTTATCAAATGCCTGCTGCATTTGGTCGGTCCATTTAATTGGAGCACGTTTTTTCAACCCGGACTGATCAGTCAAAGGCTTAAGTATATGGGCGCGACTAGGCCACATATCTCTATAATAATTAACACAACCAATGAACATGCGCAGTTCAGTGGCGTTGCGTGGCCGATCCATATGCAGGATGGCGTCAATTTTCTTTTCCATGGCTTTAAGCGCCGGGCGTAAGCCAATAGCCGAGCCAGTCAGTTTCCTGTACTGCCCATTCACATTTGAGCGGATTAATAGTAAATCCATTCTCCCGCAATCTTCTTAAGATTGTGCCAAGGAGTTTGACATGGTGATCCCAATCATGGGAAAAGGCACCAATGTCGTCAATGTATACGTCTGCATCCTCGATGCCAGACAGAACACTTTCCATTATGGACTGTGCTATATCGGGAGAGCACTTGAGTCCCATAGGGAGTCGGGCGTACTTATATTTGCCAAAAGGCGTAATAATAGTACAGAGATCTTGACTTTCATCGTCAAGCTCAAAGGTGTAGTATTGCATACTTACATCCAGTTTGGTAAAGAACTTATACCCCGGGCGTTTGCGCAGAATATCCGAGATGATCGGCAGCGGATACTGGCGTCGCTTGATTACCTTATTCAGTTGGCGTAAATCACTAATCCAACGTACTCGACCATCCTTTTTAGGGATGATGAAGGTAGGGGAGGCCCACTCACTTTCCTGAGCTGGGACGAGTACTCCGAGTGAAACGAGGTGATCTAGTTCTCGTTTGAATGTACTCAAGTGTATGCGCGGTACCGGATATGGACGGGCATGCACTGGTTTAGCATCGGGTAACAATTCTATGTGTACCTTGCGATGTGGATACAAACCAAGAGTTCTGTCGAACATCTTGCCGTTGTCTCGTAACACCTGAAGCAGGTCTTTCTTCTGGTGAACATTGAGATGTGTTTGCTTGTCAACGACATCAGCAACATCTGTCCATTCGTATTTGGCATCCAAGATGTCGGTGGCGTAACAGCTCAACCAATCTTCACCGAAGAGTTCATCTTCAGCTTGGATGAAAAACATATCCTCCATAGCATCAAAGTCTTTGGAGTCTAGGCCACCTGGGGCCGCAAGGGAAGGGAACAATCGAACCATTCCATCTTGCCTTCTGAGTAGTTGAGTTTAATTCCTGCTTTCGACAGGAAATTAGTACCCAGGATTACATCGTACCTGACTTGGTCATTGTCAAATACGAGAGCCTTTTGTTGGCTAATGCGCCGGTTTTTGTCAATCTCTGGCAATCTCAGATCTCTGAGTGTTACCACCTCTTGCGCGTGGAGTTTTCCAGCTAGCGTAGAGATGTTCTTGGTGTCGCTAATTTCTTTAGTGACAACCTTTGGCGGTAAGGCTGATCTCTTGATCAGAGAAACAGTTGAGCCGGAGTCAAGCAGTACTCTCAAGAGTCTCCTGCTTTTGACTGCTCCAATTGTATCTGCTGTACAGATAGTAACTGGGCATTCATGACGGGGTACAATTATCTTTGGCCTGTGGTAGTTGTATCTGGGTTCATCGAACTCCAGGTCAAAACAATCATATTGTGAGAAGTCAGCGTTCCCAGCAGAAAAAAAGGAATCGTCAACAGAGCAGTCATCTACATCCTCTAAACTCGGAGATATACTACCTGAGTCGTTGTCGTACTTTAAAAACAATCTATTTTTAAAGAAAGAGTCATTGTTATCGATAACTAAGCTTAGTTTATCGATACTATTATTATCTAGGTCGACTTCCATCCTGGAGACGTCGATACTTTGCGGAATGACACAGACGATTTCTGCTGGCGCAGTTTCCTAGGCGGTCTTGCGCATGGACGTCTTGGACTTCTTGCTGGGTGCAGCAAAAGTGGCGTAAATGCTGCCACATTCCTGAGGTACGTGGCGGTTGCTTTCGTCATCGTCCTCGGAGTAGGAGTGAGTCTTTTTGGGATGGCGTGGGCTGGCCGTTCCCTGTTCGTCCATGTGGTGGTTGACTACCGACCTATAGGAAGAGGCGGAGCGAGACCTGACGGAGGAACCACGAGATGAAGTGGAACGTCCGCGAGAGGTGGACACGGAGCGAGAGCGCTTCGAAGCATTGTCATTGTGCATGACGTGATGCTTGTCCTTGTCGTGGCGACGGCGGTCGTCGTTCTTGCCTTCGTGGCCACGGTGCTTGCCATCGCGATCGCTGCGATGGTCGTGCTTGTACGAAGCTTTGTCGCGGTTACGGTCGCTGCGGTCGTGACGATGTCCTCGATCGCTGCATTCGTTGCGGTCGTGGCAATCGTGACGGCGGTAGCCGTGACGATCGTGACGATAGTTTCGATCGTACGAACGAGCTCGATGTCGATCACGACGAGACGTCTTCGAACAGCGTTCACGGGGCTTCTTGGTGCTCGTTTTCTTGGCGGCCTTCTCGGTTTTCTCCTTCTGGAGTTGATCGAGTACGCCGTTCGTTCGATCGGCGTTTTGGCATTGCTTGAAGAAGAAAACGAGCGACGCGGATCGTCGGGCAGAGTCTTATGCGTCTCCGCATACTTCTGCTGATGCTTCCTCGGCATCAAGAAGAAGATCTGTTCGATCTTCTTGGTATTCGTGGGCAACTCCATCGTCGAACGAAGGAGCCCTTTTTCGAGGTACCCCACGAGCTGCACTCGGCGCTGCATGTAGTCATGCATCGGCATGAGCGCGGGCTTTCGAGCCGTACTAAACCAGCGGATCAGCTGATCACCGATGTTCGGAAACCCGGCGAGTGCTTCGAGATAGTCTCGTTGACACTCGACGAAGTTTTTGTACGTTTTGCTCGCGTCATCCGGGCATCGCGCGGAAACGACGTTCAACCATTCGGTTAAACCGACCTCTTGGAAGCATTGCTCCAAGAGCGGGAACAACGTAGGCCCGTCGCGCTGCTTGTTCGCAGGCAATCTCGAAACGACTTTTGACTCGAAGTCGGGAAGCGTTTGAGCGAGGAAGAACTCGGGGCCGAAGCGAGCCTGGTCGAGCGCGACACTTCCGGTCAACTCTTTCCCGTTCACGGTGAAAGAGAGCTTGATGCGGTCAGGCTGTTTCAAGCCGTCCGCAATTGCTCGATCTGGAAGCCCATCCGGGCCCAGAGAGGTCCACTTGTTGTACCACGTGAACTGTGGTGTCGAGAGGGCCTTGAGGAGGTCGGACATGGTGGATAACTGTGTATTGGACTATAATTATAGTGACCTATGGTCAATGGATGGTTTAAACTAAAAATGAAGTGGAAATGATATTGTGAGCAATAATTTAATCTAACTAACTTCTAGATGTTCACATGAGGCTGAGGAGGTATCTCCTCAGCAGCAGCATGTCCACACTACAGCTCTCTCAGAGATGATGTTTTACCAACCCTCAGAGAGGGACAAGAAAGTAGGACCAGTACTACTGGCTACAGCCAGGGGTACTGACTAAGGTACTGACGTACTCCTATTCCCAAAGGTATCTGGACTGGACCATGCTACTGACCACTATGTAGCCTACTTCCAAGCTACTGTGAACTAATACCCACACGTACTTCATCCAGGCCCCTTATCGGTATCTTCAAGTACACTTCCTCCTTTGCCACAAAAGGGGCCAATAGGCATGGGCAGGACAGATACCATCTTTTCTAAGAAGTACTTGATCACCAACTTTGTAGTCCCAATCATGACGTGAGCGATTTTCACGTGCTGTGTTAAGGTCTGTCTGGCGTTGCCTGTGGTCTCCAATTTTGTTCCAGTCAGCAAGGAAGGGGATGTTGAACAACATGTCCCGACCAAAAATTGCTGCACCCTGGGAGGCTTTAAGTACTGTATGGTAAGTTGAGCGAATGACCCATGCTGCGTCTGTTAGGAACGCATCTATGTCACTGGTTACCACCGTGTTGGCCATGTCTAGCTCAGCAGTGCGAAGCATGGTGGAAATCACTTGATGCACTTGCTCCAGTATAGCATTCGCTGTTACATAGGACTTCAAAGTGAAGTTTAAATTCGCTTCCATTGTCATATATTATGTGTTGACAACATGGATAACGGCTAAACCAGGTCTTATTTACTAGCTTACTTATCGTTGCTGATGATTTGTCAAAGTAAGGTAGTTTAATATTTTTATGTGTCTTAGTACCCTGTTGCCCCATTGTATCCATGGAAATAACCGCTTCTGTGGTTACTGGTAGTTCAACCATCTCAAACCAGCTGGAGGCTGGGTCTATCATGGTCAGACACATAAAGTCAAGTTCTGTTCCATCTTTACCTTTGAGGGTGTACGGTCCAATAAGGTCCATGCACAATGCCTCCCAAGGGGTTGTGATGACAAGCTTAGCAGGGAGTTTCCCATACTTGTGCTTGTGTCGTTTGTTAACTTGACATTTGCGACAGTTTTTGACATGTGATCGGATGGTATTTCTCATACCTTTCCAATACATTGCTGCGTTTAACATCTTATCAAGACGTGTGTGTCCAGGGTGCTGCAGGTAGTGGTGACACCAACTAACTGCTCTACACTGAAGAACTTTGGGGATGACCATTTTGCCATCCTTGCATAGGACTTCTGTGTCCTCTACTAGAAGAGTTGAATACTTTTCCATCTTGGTTAGTTTCTTCAGGACTAAGTCTTTTTCCTGGGCCAGTGCAATTTCCTTTACTGTTAGTGGGTAAATTACATCTTCTTCGCTGCGATTAGCAAACACCATGTTCATTTGGTTTTGTTGATTTGTTGTGCTCTCCTCTGGAGGAGCATGCATGGTGTAATGGCACCAGGCTTTGTGAATGTCATCCAGGTTGTCTTTTCCTCTTGGACTGGACAAATATCTAGTCTTGAGATGGCATCAGCAACCGTGTTTTGGATGCCTTTGATGTGTATGACTTCTGGACCGTATTCCTCAAGGAGCAGCCTCCACCGATAGACACCGTCTGAGGTCAACCCAACGGGTTCTTGGATCAGGTTTTTATGGTCTGAGAAGACTGTTAATCTCTGACCCCACAGCATGCCTTTGAACTCTTTTGGTGTTTCCACTATGTCCAGTAGTTCAATTTTGGTCACACTGTAACGTTGTTGCGTTGCTGTCAATTTCCTACTCTTGTTACCCTGAGTAATGACTGCACCAAGTTGTTTAGATGAGGCGTCAGTGTATATCTCAAATTCTTGCGATAATCTGGGTAAGCCAGCACTACATCTCTTGCAATAGTAGCCTTTACGTTGTCAAACGCTATTTGATGTACTTCATCCCAGTACCATGCCCGTTCTCTTGTTTATATCTCGGCTCTGAGTTTATTGGCTCTGGTGACTTTAGGTGACCACACTCTCCTACCAAAGAGGTGAGTGGCAAGCACACTACGCCTTGCCCAAAGATCTCGATAATACTGGACCATGCCCAGGAAGCTACGGAGGTCTTTGACTGATTTCGGCGTTGCAATTGCGAGTACCGCCTGTACTTTTTGTGGTTGTGGCTTTATGCCAGACCTTGTGAGGATATACCCTAGGTATTCCGTTTCTCAGCACAGAATTTCAATTTTGGGGCATTGACTTTAAGCCCACTTCTCGCAACCTGGTTAGGACTAGTCTCAAGTAATCGAGATGGCCCAGGCTTGCCTTGGTGATACACAAAAGATCATCGAGATAAGTTCTTACAAACTCTAAGGCTACCATAAGCTCAGACATCTTGGCTTGGAAGATGTCAGGAGAACCTGCTATACCCATAGGAAACCTGAGGTAAGAATACTTTCCAGATGGAAAAATAATGGTGCAGATTTTGGATGCATCAGGGTCCAAACGAATGGTATAATAGCCCATGTTCGAATCAAGGGCTGTTGCAAAAGTGAAACCTTCTAACTCTTGCAATACTGTACTAATTTTGGGTATTGGAAACGGCTTCCTAACTACTTGTTCATTTACTTCCCTAAAGTTGCTAATGAAGCGTACAGTGTTATCCTTTTTAGGTATTATGAAGGAGGGTGAAGCCCATTCTGCTGCGGGCTGAAACTCCAGCACCTCCGTTCACACTGTCTATTCAACTCTCTCATAGTTGTTTCTTTGCGTGACTTTGGTACGGGGAACGGCCTGCCATGGTATGGCTTAGCGCCTTCCTATAATTCAAAGGAGACAGGCTCGGTATTCCAATCGCCTAGTGTTCCATCAAAAAGTTCCTCATATTCTGTGAGTAACTCCCGTAATTTATTTTGGTCTGGAAGACTTAGGTGAGTACAGTTGGCGCTAACAACTGATTGGAGGTCTGCCTTTTCATATTTGGCATCTAGGATATGAACTACTCGTTGAGTTGCTTCATATGTACTGTGAGGTTCTTGTACCATGCTGTTATTAACGGCCCAGGTACTATCCAGTTTTGACGTGGTCAGACTATTGATATCTCTCATTGGCAAAATGATCTCATCAATTGTTATTTCTTTTGTTTGAAAATCCAGAACAATTCCTAGCTCTTTCATGGTTTGACATCCAAGAATGAGGTCATACACCGGCTTGGTCATTTTTTTCTTGTCATACTCTACAACGTCTGGTGTTATACCAGAAACTCCTTGCTGTTTGAGTACTCTAAGAATTTTAAGCAGACTTTGCTCCTTCCTTTAGTGAGGAAGCTCCCATTCAACTTGTGCCAAGAGTTCGGTACCTGCCTAGCCAAGTAGGGAAAATGCATGGGCCTTCCTTTTTCATGGAACATTAGGTCGCCATCTGATCCACTATCTAGTAGAACTTGGATGACTGCATTACTGGGGCGACACCTAGCAGAGTGTTCGATTTTCTGCTTGGCTTGATTCTCGGTCGCCTGTTGATACTTTACTTTTTCTACCACAGCAGTGACTCTTCCTTCTTGTTCATTTTTGAAGGAGTAGCTCACACTATTGAGAAGTGCACCTGACAGTTCAGGGTCCAACATTTCGGCAGGTCTCTCACTCTGTGTTATTGTGCAATTATTATTGGATTTTTGTAAAGTATTTATTTCGTTAAGATATTTCAAATCTAGTTTTTCGGTAGCTTTAATTGGTGCAGGGTAAGTATCAATACGCTTATTTATTTGGTTAAGTCGTTTACTTTTCTTATCTCATAGATTCCCTGTGCTACTGGACCCATCACTTCAGGATGAGTCGGAGTCGTCGCTGTTGCTGTCGCGATCACGCTTGCGCTTTTTAGTTGCGTGCTTGAGTTTCTTATTAGACTTCTCTAGCTTTGCGATCTTCGCGGACAACTGCGTGTAGTTAGTTTTCTGGTCGTGCGGTGCACTTCCATTGTGCGGGTTGCGCTGCACGCTCTTCCCTGCAAAGCCTTTTTTTGGAGTACCATCCGAGTTATACTTCTTGCAGTCGCCCGTGCTATGGGTGCTCTGCGCTCCCCCATGCTTCCTGCATAGTATGCAGTGCTTCGCATCCTTGCAGGACTTCTTGGGGATTCGGTCGTCAAAAGAGACCATCTTCTTCTTGGAGGAACTACCTCCAGTTGAGCCTGACTTAGGCCCTTCAAGGTCCTTCTCAGTTGGGAAAGCCTTTTCGATGCGCTCAAGCGCCTCAAGCAGTTTTTGCACACTTTGGGGCACAGTATTACCCGTGAGCTCGTACTGGTCCTGCCACTGCCTAGGGACCATCCTGAGGATGTGACTCGCTAGGTCAGGGTCATCAAAGGCCTGTACAGCCTTGGTGAGCTTGGTGGCACATTCTGAGTAGAACAGACACAGCAGTAGGTTCAAGTAGCCGTTAAGCTGCTGGATCCTCTGCACGAACTGTCGGATCGGGACTCGGTTTGGCTTCTTCGACCCATTGCTGATGTAGAATCGCTGGGTCTTGGCCGCGTTACTCCTAAAGACCATGAGCAAGTGAAAGGTTACGCTGTCCATAAAGGATAGCCAAGACCTTTTTTGCTTTTTGGCGTGCTCGACTCCAAATAAGTCGGTCCAGGGGGTCAAAGCAATCTGTTCCTCTAGGATCTTCATCCAGGGCCTTCTAACTTCCTCCAAAAGTAGGTTGGAGTATAGCTGGAAGACCTGGGTAGTGAGTGACTCAATTGTCTCCTCCTCGCGGGCAACAGCCTCACTGGCTTTTTCTACCGCTTTCGTTTTGGGCGGCTCTTCGGCCTTTCCCTTGTAGTTTTCTAAGGCCTACGGCTGTTTCGGCCTTGGTCAATTTCTTGACGCACTCCTCCTTGTCCTTGACTGCCTTTTCAAGGTTTGTCTGAAGGCCATTCTGCCGGATGGCGTCTAAGGCCTGCTGGACGTGCACTAGGAATTGCTCAGGGGTCCCCTTTGACCAGACGGGGACACGCAACTCCACCTTATGGGGCAGGGTCAACTACAGCGTGTTGGCGCTGGACTCTACCACCTCTTGGAGAACATCCTTCTTGGGGATACACGGGATCGGAGGCTTGCTCCTACCCACATTCCTTTCACACTCTTGAGGCTTAAGACCTTCAGGGGCTACCTTCGCATGACTCATTCTTACTGCAGTGGCACCAAGACTCGTACCTATAAAAAGAGCCTTAAAAAAATCTTCGGGGCACAGTTAACAGGCACAACAATATGCTGTCTCTCCAAGTCAACTTGGATAGTGTGCGAACTCGCGTTCGTGTTTGACGGGGTAGAACCGGGCACGACAGAGCGCACTGAATGGTAGGCGACACGCGATGGAGGGCACGCAATGGAGTCGCGGGAAACATTGGCTAATGCGTGAGGAGGTCATGCAATCAGCTATCAATCAATAGTGTCCTAAGCCGTTTGTAGTTAAAAATACTTAAGTACAAGTTGCTAGGTGAATGAGTTACTTAGTTGGGTGATTGATTTTTATGAGTTAAAATTGGGTCTATCTGAATGAAAACGAATGAAACAGAAATACTGATGAAAACATGGATGTTCCACACTCTGGGATCACTCAGAAGATTGGTGGTAGTTTGGGAGCAGTTCCATGACTGATTGCTTCTGAAACTGCCAGTGAAATATCATCCTGAGAAGGTTTCTGAGAAGAAACCATCAGTTGGATATAGTTGGATATTTCGCTACTGAGGAACTCCCTTGCTTGTATGGGATGTTTCTCAGAAGTTTTCTGAGAAGAAAACATATTTTGGATATTATTTCTCAGAAACAAATATCTTGTGATTTGAGTACTTCCTTTGCTGTTACAAAGTGAAGAGGACCTTTGGGAAGTTCCAGTTGGAAGCTTCCTAGAGCTTACAAGTGTAAGCAGATTCTTGGCATATGTCACTAAAACCAGAGTAAAATGAAAACTAAGCATTCATTCACTATTGTATTGTTACATTTCATAAATAAGCCATCTTATTTGGTTGTTGTTGATTTTTAAACTCAGTCGCACTCCTATGATTGATAATAATAATAACAATGAGAATGATAACAAATACTGTGACCCTTGTTTACCTGCTGTTTTTCTCTTAAGTAGAACTAAACCTTCTTGTTTTGCAAAGGTGCCAGATTCGATCTTATTGCTTGTGTTGGTTAATTACTAGCCAACATAAAGTGGGTCTTTGCTGCCAGCAAAATGAACCATGAGTCTAGTAGTACTGATTAGAAATAATTTATTATAATTGATCATATATTGTAATTGTACTTGAAACCATGTCCATACTGTGTGTACTGCTCTTTACTCTTCTGTACTTTACCAGTTACAAGTCATGGTGTTGGTAGTCCATCATACATGTTATTTTCCCTTTTAAAACTGATAAACCATGATATACCCGATAATACCATAAAAACGCAAAAGCAGAAAAACCTGTAATTTACCCTGTATAGCCTTACTATCCCATGGGATTTTCAATAATGGTTTTCAAACAAAGTTTTGCACGTAGAAGAGGCACTTCCCGACAATTGTTTGCCAAAACTTGGTACACATCTTAATGAGACCAATCACTATCAGATCCCAAAGTTTCATAAGAATCGGAGGATTTTTTGGGACATTCCACCATTGCACCCCCTAACACAACAAGTATTTGCCTTATAAAACAAGAGTGCTGTGATGTTCATTCTTGATAATTGATGCCCGGGTGTTGAAACAAGGACGTGATGAAGTTAAATAGAGACGCGTCTGCGTTGAATGAAGATTTCAATTTTGTATGGCAATTTTACACAGTGTTGCATCTCTAGGTACCGAATAAACAGGATTATAAGATATGCAAATGTCAAACCATTTAACTACAACACATATTCTGTTCGGTTGTTATAATGGTTTAACATGGTCCTCTTGTAGTGTATTGTACGTTCATCTCAAGATGCTTTGATGTTTTCAATCAAGCAATTCTGTTGTAATAATGTTGCCGATTGTCTGTTGTGGGTTTGGGGCAAATAGGAATAACTTGACAACCAGGTAGAGTTGCAGGGTCTCATACACATCGGCATATTGCTGGCATAAAAGCAAAACTTTCTATGTGGTTCCCATTGAATGCACAGAGGGATATACGGCAGTAAATCACAAATTTCAAAATGACTGGCCCTGTGTACTCTATAATCCGGAGTAACCTATAATCCGGCTTATATGGTAGATGAATAGGACTTTGGGATAGAATGAGGTTCCAAGGGACTCAATTTAGGATGATGTGTAGAAAAAGCTATCTGGAGAAAAAAATGTCGCTAGGTAAGAAGGTAAATAGTACTAACTAGGGATACAATTTTTTTGGTACGCACCAGTATCCTGTCCGATTATCAGGTATTCCCAAGTTATATCTGGTTTTATCAATTTTTATTGTTCTTGTCTTGGGTTCAGGGGTGTTGATCAACATATTAACAATGGGGGATAGAGATTGGTGGCAAAGGATAGAACTGTTTTCTTGTTTGTGAGCATATATCAATGATGCACAGAGGAGTTGGAGAGTTTGTGCTCTATGATATCAACATGTCTATTTTGGAAGATTCGTGACAAAATAATTGGCAGACATGCAAATTGTACAGGGCAGCATCATAAGCTGACGGTTTATCAGCAACTCCTCAAAAATTTTCAACAGAATAACTACTAACGAATTTATTACTCTTTCAAGAATGTTTAAATAAATCCATGAAGTCTATAGAATTGTATTCTTGATTATGACCATTATTTATCAGAGATGCACAGAGGGTGCTCTATGATATCAACATGTCTATTTTTGACGATTTATGGTGAAATAATCTGCAGACATACAAATAGTACAGGACAGCATCATAGGCCGATTGTTTATCGGGCAACTCCTCAAATGTTTTCAACAGAATAACAACTAAAGAATTACTCTTTCAAGAATGTTAAAATAAATCTATAAAGTCTAATGACCAGATAAACCGGCAGGCGAAATGTGAGGGTGAAGTTGGTCCGATACATGCCCTAAAGGGAGGACTCATTGCAACGCTGCGAGCTGTTTACTGTTTCTCTACATCTGAATACTTGACACCCACTGAGCACGTCAAAAACAAAGAGGTGTTGGTATATGTTGCCATTAAGAAACAATCACATGACCAACACACAAGACACAACCATTTCAACTTACAAGTATTAAAACTATCCCAAGGATTCTCCTCATCCACACCCAACCGAATCCATTGCGTCACAATCCGTTTCTCGCCCTCAACGACGGGACATCCGCTGTGTTGCGTGAGTCCATCGTCCATAATCATTGTATCGGGATTGATGTAGCTGAAAAAGGTGGCGGCGTATTTTTTGGGTTTGATGTGTATTCCCGCGTTCATGAAGTTGGTGGCTCCTCCGACCTATAGGGGGATAGATTGGATTGTTTGTCAATGTTTGTTTTCGGTCAGAATTGTTTTCTCTTGTCCATCAATTTAAAAAAAGTGTCAAACACAAAGAAGTAATCCAACAACTTCTACGGGGTCGTGCTCACCGTCGGAACATCACAATACATAACCATAGTCGCCATCCTCTCCCCCTCCTTAAACTTAAACCCATCACAATCCCCATCACAATGCGGTCTATACCTATCTGGCGCCTCATCCCCCCTCCCCCGTCCAAAATACTGAATCGACATCAAATCCTCCTGGCCCTCCTCATCAATATCAAACATGGGCAACACATGATTCGTGTACTCATACACTCTCCGTGAGAGCCGGGCAATAAGATCGCCATTTTCTTCCTCCTCCCAATCGACCTCAATGCCGGCCTGTTTGGCCTTTCGGGATTCGTCCAATTCGCTCCCCCCCGCACCATCGGCAACCGTGGCATCACTCAATCGATCCTTCACGTCCTCTTGCACCGCCGCACATTCTTCCTCGGTGATGAAATTTTCGACAAAGTGAATTTTCGCCGCGGGACGATCCAACAGAACGTGGACCGTATGACCCTTCCACGCCACGGTGGATTTGGCCTCGGTGGTATTCAACGTTTCGTCGGCGCAGGTGTATTCTTCCAATAGGTCGGCCATATCCACACGAATGTCGGATTGGAATTTGATTTCATCGTTGGCTTTTTCGATTTCTTGGGCGATGCCGTTTTGGACGCAGGTCGAGAGTTGTTCGAGGATGGTCGTGGCATCGAGGTTGGCGGGGGAGGATTGGAGGAGTTGGGATTTGGCGTTGGAGCGGCAGGATTCGAGGAGTTTGGTGGCGGATTTTTCGGCGATGGTTTTTGTGTCGGAGTGTTCTATTTCCATGTCGGGACGGATGAATATGACTGCCGATGGTGACGGTGGTGGTGGACGGGGATTGTAGGATATCGTGGAATTACAATGCGGAGGAACAATTCGAATGTTCAACCATGAACAAAGAACTCACCCTGATTCTCGTTGGCATTGACCGTAAAATGCTCGATTCGACACTGCTGATTCTCTCCGGCACAAACGCCGCTGACCTTACCGGGCAATTCGCGCACTTGAAACGTGTGTCCGACGTACGAATTTAAATTCAGCGAGGCTCCGTTTAAAATGTCGGGTTTGCTTTGTAGGATCATTTCTCCTTTGTAGGGCGCTGTTTTTCATGATTATGACGGGAAGGCGTGGTGAGGAGGATGGAAAAGGTATTTTCATGCAACACGTTGAATGATTCGCATCAAGCATGGCATGTGTAGGCATCGTACTCACGGACCCAATGGACGTCGACCCTCCTGCCCGATTGATTCATGATGGCGATGGAACGTTCGATCGATTGCTGTCCCGATGCAGTTTGAAAGTGGAGGAGGCATGCCACGATGGGTAGGAGTCGTTGCCTCATGTTTGTTGGTGTAGATTTGATTGCAGTGGGATGTGATAGAAGAGATGATAACTGATAACTGTGATCTGTTGGTTGGCTCGCTTCTGTGGAGTCGGTCGTCAAAGACCATGGATCTTAATTTTTTATCTCTATGACAGTTTATGACCCGCCGATACGCTGATCTCCAACGGTCAAAAAATCCAAAATGAGAATTGACCAATTTGAATTCTTTTGAGATCGTGGGCATTGAAGTTACACATGGGCCTCTCGTGAGGTCGGACCGCCCCGATCAATCGGCGTAGCTACTACTATTACAATACTCTTACTGTACAATAGCGACCGTGGGCGCTGTGGAATGTAAGAGGTATCATTTTGGTATCTTTTGAATTCTTCTAATGTATGCTGAACGGTCGGACGGACAAGCGAACCCCAAATAATAGTTGCCATGTTGTGCACACCGGCACGGGTGGATGTCTCAAAAGAGAACACTTCCCACATCCCCGTTCATCACGATGTCCATGAAATCGAATTGAGCTAATTCGTGGTGAATCGTGCAAGGAGGCGTCCCCGGCCGCAAAGCATTTTCAGAACTCCATGTTGCATACATTGTGTCAAGACCATCAACATACGGCTGTCGTGGTATGGTGTTGTAGGGTATGGTACAATACCGTATACATTACTTGTGACTGCACGGCTCAATTGTCATCGTTACCGCATCGTGACAAGGGCTTCTGAGATGGACGAACTACTGACATAATTGGTACATAAAAATACAATATAATCAAAGGAGAACTCTACTCCAAACGGATTGACAAATATTACTCCTTTCGACAATCGACTACATTGGTCAAGTAACGATCTCTAACACTTTTTGTCCGAGACCAATCCCATCCGCTGCATAAAAAAAATCAAAGAGTCCAACCCATAAGTAGTACGACATCGAAGCAAAATCACACAATTTATACACTACGATTGCAAATCGCACGCCATACCACAATGCCAACATCCAATTCTAGAATACTAGCTACAATCACAATCCTAGCGTTGCTACTAGGATCAACCGCATCCCAAAAATTTCCCCAACAGTCACCACGACACGTACGAACAAGGCGCATCGAATCCAAACAAGGCAAGTCGCAAGACCAACCAATCCACCGTCAAGGAGACGACACTCCAAGCCAAACTCCATGTCACGTACTCAACGGCAACGAATCGATAGGCTGTCCGGCCGATTCGTTCTGCCTGTTACCCCAAGGAGAATGTCGGGGTCTTGATGACAATTCCTATTCCGGTATCTGTCAGGAAATCGTTCGTCGGTGTACGAGAGAATACAAGCCCGTTTGTGGATGTGATGGGAGGACGTATTCCAATGAGTGTGTGGCGAATGCGAAGGGAGTGAGTGTGCGGTATAGAGGGCCCTGTTTGCCGACGTAATGTGGTAATGTGGCTGGGGGGATGTGGATGGATGCATATACTGTTTAATGTTGGGTGTTTGAAAACTTTGCACTAATATTACTGTAGAGTGAATCCGTTTGCAATCCGTTTCGATCGATTTGTAATAGTAGTAATGTATGCATTTGTTTGCAAACTAACGTTGTTAATAGAGTCAGGACTATCATTATCTTTAACAAGTTTCTCGGTTTGCGGCTGGAACAATGACGTAGATTGCTTTCTTGTACGTGTCACTGCTAGTCATTGATTAATTCCAAAGTCTAGAAAAGGCGGTATTGATGTATGCTAACGCCCCCATGAATCGTTGCGCCGTTTCATTGAATGTAGCTTCGTTCGACTTGATCGATTACTAGCGATATTGATCGTTTCGTAGCTGTATTGAGGCAGCGAGCATCGATCCCATCGAATACTACGAACGAGAACAGTTGAGCAAGTATGCTATTCTACATCTAATGACGCCAACAACAGCACTCATCATTACTGAAATCCAATGTCGGTGTCTTTATGGCGACACCACGTGATTGTACGGAGTTGTGTCCATTGTTCGTCACACGCTAGAGCTAATCATTAAATTATTCTTTTAGCGAAATAGACTGCTATTGTTTTTTAACACTATCACTACAGTATGCTAGACTTTTTTCACAATATTGCTATCGACACAAAAGGCTACCGAAGATGCCTTACGAAGCCCTAGAATAAAAAGATCTTCGATTCTGTACACACCCCAACAGATTCGAATGCACCGCTCTTTCCTTCGCGACCTTCCCAACGGTAACTTTTTGCATAGCTTCGTCATCGTCGCTCTCTTCTTCATCGCAAATGGGCGACGCTGAGGGTGACGACATGCGCACAAACGCAGTGCTCCCGTGCATTGGACGGGGTTTCAATACCATTCCATAACTTGTGGAATAGGCGTCCATGTCGCTCGTCCTTGGTTGTTCCATGCTTTGGCTTACGCCGGCGTACAGCTCGGGTAATGCGGGAAACATAATAGGATGGATGTCATTGTCACTGAAGTCGTTGTCATCCTTGGTCTCCATAGAATTGAAATAGGAGAGTTTGGAGCGACAAACTCGTGGAGGAGGTGGGCACGAAGGTAGAGCGAGGTGGGTGCATTTGACTTGTGGAGGGGTTAGGAGCAACATGTCGTTGCTGGCATTAATTCCGGGTTGTAGTTGATGGTGACTGTGAATGAAGCAGGGGGGCATTTGCTTAGTGTTTGCTTTTGCTGTTCTTTGTTGTGAGTGAGTTTTCTCGACTGATCGTCCTTCAATAGTCCAAGATCCTTCCAAGATCATGCATGCAACAACACAAAAAAGAACAGTCCAGAGTTTCAGAGTTCTAGAAAATATTATGAGTCGGTAGGATACGATAACAGCAGCATGAGAAGGTTGCATGAAGTATTTTTTTATGGCGATGGTACAATACCAAGCAGTACGGTATTGTAGCATACATACACCCTCTGCACGTCACATGTTACTTAAAAGAGATCTTACAATGGAATGATCCGATCACTTTAGATCATGCTTCTGAACAAGATGGATCGTCTTGGAACATATGTACGAGAAAGATGGAATCAAAAAAGTAGGGATATATTCCACCGTAATATCATCTGGAGGGCCCACTCCTCCTGTTTTTCGTCTTGGCGTCATCGTGCCAAGCTGTCTCACATTCAGATCACCTTCTCTCATGTTGGTGACGAGAAAGAAAAAACAAAAAATGGCCTTGCCTTGCTTGCCCATGAATAGCCCTGCAGCCCTGCCGACATGGTGGTGTGGTGGGGTAGGAATAGATATTATGGAACAATGTTTTCTTGTATTTAGTTTTGTGCCAATATTACTTGAGAATGAATCGTTCGCCGAGCAGCCTTGGCATTCCTCACTATGTTGCGATGATTTATTCAAAAGAATCTCCACTGTATAAAGTCAAGAATATGACTTATTTGTCATTTTGGAGTTGCGGCTTCAAATAGTTGCAATTTCTTCTACTAATGTCTTATTCTCGTTTTGGAGGTGCTGCTATAAATATATACCATTCCCTCGACTATCAACGTCAAGAATGGTACAATGACATAGCTCATGGCTGCTGATCATGATCGACAGCGAAGAACAAGTGATAATGCCAATGTACAAAATTACGTCCATTGATTCCAATGGTACTTCAGAATATTCAAGTTCCACTTCTAGGTTCGGCATTTCATGGCATGAGGTATTGAATATAGTGATGACTGAAATAATCATATCTATAAGTCAAGAATATGACTTATTTGTCATTTTGGAGTTGCGGCTTCAAATAGTTGCAATTTCTTCTACTAATGCCTTATTCTCGATATACCATTCCCTCGACTGTCAACGTCAAGAATGGTACAATGACATAGCTCATGGCTGCTGCTCATAAACGACAGCGAAGAACAAGTGACAATGCCAATGTACAATATTACGTCCATTGATTCCAATGGTACTTCAGAATATTAAAGTTCCACTTCTAGGTTCGGCATTTCATGGCATGAGGTATTGAATATAGTGATGACTGAAATAATCATATCTATAAGTCAAGAATATGACTTATTTGTCATTTTGGAGTTGCGGCTTCAAATAGTTGCAATTTCTTCTACTAATGCCTTATTCTCGTTTTGGAGGTGCTGCTATAAATATTTACCATTCCCTCGACTGTCAACGTCAAGAATGGTACAATGACATAGCTCATGGCTGCTGATCATGATCGACAGCGAAGATCAAGTGATAATGCCAATGTACAAAAAAAATACGTCCGTTGACTCCAATGGTACTTCAGAATATTAAAGTTCCACTTCTAGGTTCGGCATTTCATGGCAAGAGATATAGAATTTATAGTGATGACTGAAATAATCATATCTATCGATATTAAAGAAACTACAGCAGCAACGAACCGCCACAATCACAAACCACATTCGTTTGAAACATAAAAAGACCAACTATGAACTTTATTCCTATCGTTTGACTATGCAACACTTACTATGCAAAGGCGATCAAGACACATGAAAGCCTCCTACCGCTATCATCCTTAGGCAACCCTAGAGAGAGAGAAACAAAAAAAACTATGGCCGGCAAACAACAACCTATGCAGCCCTAGAAAACGAAGATCGACGAGTCTCCAAACATCCCAACAGATTCGTCGACGTCGTCGATTCCTTCGTCACCTTGCCGGTAAAAGAGACCGTTGGCATGGCTTTTCCTTCGTCTTCACTGCAGTTTCTTCGTTCTCGACCGGATGACGATGCCGGAGACGACGGTGAAATCCGTGCAAAGGAATTGCTCCCGTACATTGGACGGGGTTTCAAGGCGATGTCATATGCTATACAGTTCGGGTTGCTTGTTCTTGGCGGTTCGTTCCCTTGGCTTGGACCGGTGTACAGCAGGGGCAAGGCGGGGAACATTGTTTGGCTGGGGTCGCAGTCGTTTTCGCCGTCGGATTCGATGCAATGGAAATAGGAGAGTTTGGAGCGACGTACTCGTGGAGGAGGTGGACACGAGGGTAGAGCGAGATGGGTGCGATTGGCTTGGGGAGTGACGAGCATCATGTTGTTGTTGGCGCTAGTTGCTTGTGTGGTTGCTGGTGCTGGTGAATGACGAGGCGGGTCTTTTGTGCCTTGTTTGATTGTGTTGTTGTTGGAGTGTGTTCTTTTGTTAAAAGCTTCCTTTTGTATTTTATGCTCTCGGACACTATAGAGGCAACCGAATGAGAGTTCCAATTTTTTGAATGCGTGCTTTACGCTTGTTGATCTCTAGAGCAGACGGGCGAGGATCGTGCCTCCAGCTTGAAGGGGTCATGCCACGGTCATCCGCATTGTATTGTGCAAGAAAAACTCGTCATTTTTGATGTTGCGGTGTCACATGATGCCGTCGTGCCAAGACACTCCCTCTGCCAATAACCTGATGTTTGGTGTCATAATGCTACCAAAGCTACGCAGCTGTCTCTCTAGCTTCGCATGATTGGAATTCGATACAACCGTTGTCCGTGGGCTCGTTCGTTACGTTGAGCATTATTATGATCCCACTCGCACGAAAAAGATGTGATCAACCCACGATTCGTTGTTTCTACGTACAGAGATAGCATATCATAGTTCCTACTACTTACACATCATTTTATCCATCATACGATTGACACACTCATTCTCCTCTCATTCACACATCACACACGTTCACCATGGGTTCCCTCAAAGAATGGACCAACGACTCCCTCCATACCCTCCTAGGCTTTGCTGATTCCGCCCTCGCCGGCTATCTAATCCACGTTGCCTCCCAAACTCGCGGTGCAAACGCCAGCGTTGATGCCGTGCTTCGTACGCTGCGCGAGGGGGGCGTCGATGCACAGAGCCAGGAGTGGAAGGGGTTTGCCGTTGAATTGGTGGAGAGATGTCATCGGCGCGGTGGGAGTGAGAAAATTGGTGGTGGTGGTGGTGGTGGTACATCGGGGAGAAGTATGACGGAAGCGGAGATGAGGAAGAAGGCGGCGGAATATTCGCTGGTGGATATGGAGGATGAGATGCTTGTCGGTGAGGTTTATTTTGCAGTGGCGTTTGCTTCTCATCATATTGTTTCATGACTCTTTTGCTGATGGCAGGTTACACTGATGGCAGTGTTATGAATTGTACTTCATTGTCCTTTTCATACTGCTTTTGTCGATTTGGTTTTAAGTCATGCGTGATGCCCCTAAGTACCACTACAAGCGTCACTTGCATGCCAGTTATTGGATCAAGCTCAACTCAACAGTTTCATTCATGTGGATGATGCCGGATTTTGAACACTTGCCAATATTTATCACTGTCACCCTGCAAACTCATGAAATGTGTGCTTGATCCTCATTGAAAATCTGTTTCATCTTGTATCATGCCTAGGATGGCTTGACAATAGACATCATGATTTTTATATTTAGTGTATCCACCCAAAAGTACAACTCCACTGCATCCAACTCACTCGAACCTCTCTGCAAAATCCTTCTCTTACATTCCTTACGCTGCAGTACCCGAAAAACCAGACAAAAAAGTAAATGGAGGCACCGTAATTTCGAAGAGCAGCAAAGGAAGTAGCATCAAAAAAGAATCTATCCCAGAGAACACAAAAGATAAAAAATACAACAATGCCAACACCGAACGAGATAAATCCTCGAAACGAAGAAGAAGACGAAGGCATTCCTCCAGCGATTCAGAATCCGACAACGACAAGGATGGAGGAGCAGTCGTGGACGAAGAGAAATTATGGGAGCAGCGCGAGAAGCGTCGTGAGGAATTGTACAAGCGGAGAAAGAACAAGAGGGATGATGCAAACGAGAATGAGGCGAAAGCGTCGAGTAAGCTCACCGAGCAGGAACGTGCCGATCTCGAACGCGAACGGGACAAACGGGAACGAGATGAATTTGCGAAACGATTAGCCGAAAAGGATAAGAAGCGGCATCGTAGTAAATTTGACGATGATGAAAGCAGTGGCTACAGCGGAGAGGATGACGATGAGAGGAGAAGGAAAGAACAGGATTCTCATCATGAACGAATGGAACGATTAAGGAGGAGGGAAGAAAAAGAGCGTAGGTTGGCAAGGGGGGAGGCGGTGGTGTTGGACTCGGACGAAGAGGAGGGGGAAGGGACAAGTGGTGCGAAGAAGAAAAAGGTTATCTCGATTCAAGATATGAGAGCCGAATCTCGAAGGGCGTACCTCCAAAAACGAACAAAGCGTGAATTGGAGTTGTTGGAACGGGAATTGCAAGATGAAGAGGAGATCATTGCCAAATTGGGTGGTTCCTCCAAAATGACCAAAGAAGAAAAGAGGGAGTTGGAATTAAAGCGCGAAATTTTACGAATGGCACGTGAACATGGCCACGTAGAAACCGATGAAGCCGAGGCAGCCAAAAAGCCAGACGGGTTCTACCGCCTCCCCGACGACTTTGATGCAGATGATGGGGATGGACGCAAAAAGAAAACGCGTGCTCAAAAGGGCGAAGAGCTACTCACTTCACGATACGTCGAACCGAAGCAAGAGAAAAGTGAACAAGAGTTATGGGAGGAGGGGCAGACGCAGATGGCGGCAGGGTTGGCGAGGCACAAAAAGAAGAAACGGGTGGGGGGTGAGGCGGACGACGACGACGAGGATAAATACGATTTTGTGTTTGAGGAGGAGCAGATTGATTTTATATGTGTTGATACTAACAAAGGATATGACAACAGGAAGAAGCCATCATGGAAAAAAGACGACGAAAATGTGGAGGCCACGCATGAGGAGGAGGCGACACTCGAGATGCGACCGGCTACTAAGCACGAAAAGATACTTGAGGGGAGGAAGAAGCTACCAGTATATCCATACAGGTTAGTAACATATATGTTGTGCATGGACAAATTTACCAAAGACATCGAGAATCGAAGCGCATTTGTATTGTCGTCCTCTATTTTTCGTCACTGAATGATTTTTTGTCATCAATTTCACCACAGAGAGGATTTTCTGATGGCACTAAAAGAGCATCAGGTTCTCATTTTAGTTGGCGAGACTGGGTCTGGTAAGAGCTTTCACCAACGAAATCTCAATGCAATACTCGCGCACTACTGTTTCTTACATTGAACCTAAAACTTCCGTTTTTCAGGAAAGACAACTCAAATACCTCAATACCTTCACGAAGTGGGTTATTCTGAACTCGGAAAGATTGGATGCACCCAACCTCGTCGTGTTGCAGCAATGTCCGTTGCCACGCGTGTAGCAGAAGAAATGAATGTACGAGTTGGTCATGAAGTAGGATATTCGATTCGTTTTGAGAACTGCACCAGCAAAAAGACTGTGATTCAGTACATGACTGACGGTGAATATTGAATTTGTTTATTGATCTCTCTTCAAACGTGGTCTTCTTTTCTCTCATGAATTATTTCTTGTTGACAAATTCAATTCATTTATCATGGCCTTAGGTATGTTGCTTCGAGAGTTCCTAACAGAACCTGATTTGAAGAGTTATTCGGCCTTAATCATCGATGAGGCGCACGAAAGAACACTGCACACAGATATTCTATTTGGGCTTGTAAAGGATGTTGCTAGATTCAGGAATGATTTGAAACTCATAATTAGTAGTGGTAAGTGAATGCTGACCTCTCGTTTCACTTTGTGCACACAACATTGGCATGCCTCTCAATGATTTGTCTTGTTCTGTGTTGCAACAGCTACGTTGGATGCTGAGAAGGTGAATAGATAATGGCCGTGCTTCATGCCCTCACGCTAACAACCCCCTCATGAATGTGTTTTTCTACTCTCTCTGTTACAGTTCTCGAAGTATTTCGATGATGCTAGCATATTTATGATACCTGGTCGAATGTACCCTGTTGACATTTATTACACCAAAGCTCCAGAAGCAGACTACGTGGATGCGTCCATTGTGACTGTACTTCAAATTCATATAAGGTAAGTGTATAATTGTACGCCATCGATGTCGACAGATATTGCACATTCTGACCAGAGTTTGTCGTTTTCCTTCCAGTCAACCGATGGATGGTGACATTTTAGTGTTCCTTACCGGTCAGGAAGAAATTGAGACCGCAAATGAGATACTTGCACATAGAACAAAGGTTCTAGGAAGTAAAATTGCAGAACTCATCCTTGTAAGTCCGCGACTAACTGAGTTCGTAAATGAATGATTGTCATCTGACGCGTGATACTTTGTACACCAGTGTCCGATCTATGCAAACTTGCCTTCTGAGCAGCAAGCCAAGATATTCGAGAAGACTCCGAAGGGAGCACGGAAGGTTGTTTTGGCCACAAACATCGCAGAGACGAGTCTAACCATCGATGGGATTAAGTACGTTATCGATTCTGGATTCAACAAAGAAACTTCGTTCAATGCTAAAACGGGGATGGAGTCGCTCATGGTCATGCCCATTTCTCAAGCCGCAGCCCAACAACGAGCTGGTAGGGCTGGACGAACGCAACCGGGAAAGTGTTTTAGATTGTTCACTGCCTATTCTTTTCAGCACGAGTTGGATCCGAACACTACGCCTGAAATCCTTCGAACAAATATGTGCAATGTCGTACTGATGCTCAAGTCTCTCGGGATTGACAACTTGCTAGCCTTTGATTTCATGGACCCTCCACCTCCAGAAACGTTGATTAGAGCTGTAAGTAGTTGCTCTTACGATTATCATTTTTTGACCTTCAATTCTTTAAACAAGTCATTGTTCTCTTCAGTTGGAACAACTTTATGCACTTGGCGCATTGAATGATCGTGGAGAGCTTACCAAAATGGGCCGCCGTATGGCAGAGTTTCCGTTGGATCCAATGCTTAGTAAGTTATCCTGCACATGGAGTTGTTTGTGCCTTCGTTACTGATGATCATCGTGTTCTCATCATTGATTCGTTCTTTACTGTTGCTATAAATAAACTCAGGCAAAACCGTGATTGTATCAGAAAAGTACAAGTGTGTGTCGGAGATCTTATCCACCGTGTCAATGCTCTCCATTGGCACTTCCGTGTTCTACCGCCCCAAGGAGAAGAAGGTACATGCGGATACAGCCCGTCTTAACTTCGCCCGTGGCGGTGGAGGAGATCATATTGCCTTGCTGCGATGCTACCGGGAATGGGCCGAGACGGATTTCAGTCCCCAGTGGTGCTTCGAAAACTTCGTGCAAATTCGTAACATGAGAAAAGCACGTGATGTAAGGGAGCAGTTGGAGGGATTGTGTGAAAGAGTAGAGGTGGATTTCAGCATCTCTGACCCGGACAATATAGAGTCAATCTTAAAGGCGGTGACAGCAGGTTTCTTTTACAATACAGCAAGATTGGGTAAATCTGGTGATTATGAGACAGTAAAGCAGAGACGTACTGTCTTCATTCATCCTAGCAGCGTCTTGGCAAAAGAAGAACCTCTACCTGCATGGCTTGTTTACTTTGAATTGGCCTTTACATCGAAAGAATACATGAGACAAGTGGCTCCGATTGAGCCACAGTGGCTGATTGAAATAGCTCCACATTTTTACCAAGAGAGTGATGTTGAGGATTCGAAAACAAAGAAGATGCCGAAGAGAATAGGTTAAAGCTAAAAATTATGTGAAGCAAAAACACTTTTATGCCTGTTTGAGTGTTTGTAGGGTATATTACTTGAAGAGACGTCGCAAATTGTCCACTGGCATCATAACTACGTCAAAATGAAGTGCTAATTATTCTTTGCAAATATATTTTATTATGAAGAAGACATTCAGGAGAAAATTTTCAATTGAGGGTTTGTTTCGCCCTGTTTCGCCGGATGCCGTCAACAGGTGTCAAGGGTTTGCTTTGATCGTGTCATGATAACTGTCAAATAACGTCTGGTACCAATATTATTTATTCTTATTAGGCATTGTGGCCGGTCGGATAATTACGCATCTGCTGTTTCCGTCTGGGTATCCTAGTGGTATGTAACACCGGGCACCTTCTGGCTGGACAAATACGACTACATACATGCTGGGGTTCGGGTCTGACCCGAACACCGATCACCATCCGATAGAGATGTCACAATTCAAAGTTGACCATGGTTGCCTGTGCAGTCCTTCATGCAATAATGGCAACATCAACATTCATTCACGGACGCTCACGAGTTATAACTTGCACCGTCTCACAATGCAGCCGCCGTCCCGTCGCAAACACAATATACGAAAACTTGTCATAGAATACTAACACTGCCATTATTCACTGACACCCAACAGCACCCCCATCGTGGTTATTACACCATGACCAGCATCAACATGTTCCAAACTCCCGTCAATGCCGGCGCGAATTACCCCCCGCATCGTATGCCCACTTGTCCTCCAGCTCCGCGCAAACTACCATACGACCCCATCCCGCTTCAACGACTTGACAGTCTTTCCTTTCCTGGACTTCCCGTCCTCCCTTCGATGAGTCACACGGACTCATCGTCCGATTCCGATTCCACAGTCGTAGCAAGGAGACTGAGGCCTCGCCCGACGTTTTTCCTACTACCCAATCCGAAGATTATATCACCAATGGAAGCGAATGACTCCAATGAGGACTGCAATGACGACAACATCACCGAGTTGCCAGCAAGTTTCATCAAGGCGTTCGGCGACGGCACCGGGCTGCGAAACGAAGATTCGGATGGTCGACAGTATAAACGCGTCCGACGAAGTAGTTTGCTGGACGGTATACGCCATCGACGTCCTTCCTTCGCTGGTGCGGCGTAGTTCGTAGACAAGATAATGTTGCTCCCCGAGCTGCACCGCTATGCTTCTTATTTTCCGCGCTGCCCACGGAAGTTGATGTCGAGACCTAATTTCGTGAACCAGGGTGCTTCAGTCATGTACATAGCACGAGATAGGCAATTTTGTTGACGCCAGTGTTCGCCAAGGTGCACTTCAAGATTTATGTGGGTTTTAATGAAAAGAATGAACCTCAAACAGTTGTGTTCCATAGATGTCGTCAAATCATTATAACATAAACTCCTTATTGCATTTGATTTTAGAAACTTACCCCCATGTACTTCCATCTGTTCCAATGGATTGCCCTTACCATTCGTGTTTCCGCCGTAAGGGCTTAATATCAATCATAAACTTTCTCACGACCATCTTTCCACGCAATCTGAATCATGGACGATACCTTGCATCACGTTAAGCGGTATTTTCCGGAGACCCACCTTACCTGTCTCTGTCGACATGCCAAAGGTATCTCTGCTTCCTGTAATTCTGTTACTATTGAAAGATGAGCCAATTTATTGAAACATATATCGAGTTTATCTTCTGCACTATTTGAAACGATGATTAACAAACGGTATGACATTTATATGTAGGAAAGCTGTGTCACTCATATTATGCATTCATTTATGAATCGTATCAAAGAAGCCCAAAACTCTTAGCACTTTCCATTCTTGGCAACGCTAACTCCTTTCGACTCACAAACGCATGCATTCGAATATGTTTTACCATCACAACCGCAAACCGGCTTGTAGATTCTTGGACAAAACAACTCCTTTTTCTTACAGAACCCGTTCGACTTGCGCTTGCGCTTGCATCCTCCTTTCTTCACTCTGCAAAACGAGCCACCGGAACAATCGCTATTGCCACTGCATGTCTGGCTTCGAAGGGAGGTGGCGGTGTCCTGCGTCGATCCTGGCAATGCTCCATCGGCCGAGAACTGGGACAATGCAAGAATCAATGCAAAGAATAGGGTGGTGACGTGCATGGTATGGAAAACTCGTTGTTTTCGAATGCTTGGTGTCTTATGCGTTTTACGACGTTGCTTTTCATGGTGGTTTTGTTGGCTTGACGAGAGAGGTTTGATATGAAATTGATGATGAGACACCTTGACAATCGCGAGCAATGCTTAACAAGATACAAGGTTCCCAATGCTACATACCTTATCGTGTTGAAAAATCCAAACTGGCATTATGAGACTTCCTTTCTGAAGTTTGCTCACTAATCATCTTCGATCCGAAGTCGGTACGGATGAGTCATGCGTCTGATTCCTACTAATGGCAATGTTTTTGGTCTGTTTAGAACAATCTCACTCCCACGGAACCTGGAGTCAGCGACATGAATAGAATGTTTAAGGTTTTCGCTTCCCAAAAACCCAAGACATGAATGCTAGGTAGAAGAATTGAGAAAACCGAGAATGAAAGAAAACGGAGGACAAACTAAACTTCATCGGATTTCTCGCTGTGATTCGTTATGGTAGGTGAAAACATTTCGACTTCACATCGAAATATGTAAACCAGTGCCAGTTCAGTACCTGGCTTCCTCTCACACTGGACAAAATGCTTTCAGACAACCAGCTACTGACATCCTGACACATCTCACTTTGTTCCAGAACGAACAAACAAGTCGACGTCAATTCAGTAGTGCACTGTCAAAATTATCAAAGGAGACAACATGATATCACAAATCATGAAAACAACATCATTTTGAACAATACCAACAAACACTTACGATCGAAAATGCAACCACATCAAATTCACTTCTGCCTGCGCCACGATTAATAATTCAACAGTATTCACCCGGAAATGGTTACCACCCTTTTTTAAACATTTAGGCTAGAAAAGATGACTGATTCTTGATCTACTTCCCATCTAATGAAAACTCATTTGCGAAGTGAAATGTATGGACAATGAAAGTAAAGATTGCATGAAAAAGGATATGAACACTTGTCTTAGCTTGGGTGACAAAATTTTCAGTATTTTGTGAAACAGAAACAACAAAATAATCCAACAATAACCAACTATTGAAACAAATCATGGCACCTCTAGATCTATCAAGACAAGACAGATGTCAATGTTTGGGATTACTAGCAGCTTATGTACAATTGTTTGCCGCAAGCAAGACACAAGGATGATTGTCCTTAGCTGCACCATGCCTTTTGGGTATAGTGTTGGGGGTATTTTTATTGCATTAGTCTCACACACTGAAGCAGAAGAGATTTAATATTGAAATTAAAATCTGGTTGGAGTTTCATGACTGGGAGGCACCTACTTTATTGTTTGCAATGTAACCTTCAATAGTGAAAAACAAAGCATATGTTAGCATGTCATAAGTGCTCAACATGAATGCGTGCAAGAGTGGGCATCCTTTTCATGTACAGAACACGTGGACATGCTATCTG
>JABMIG010000114.1:68974-167959 GCA_013187285.1 Cyclotella cryptica
TGATTAATTCTCCAACACAAAATCCACCTCACAGGTCAACTTGTTCTAAGTAGCAAAAAGTATACGTTGTTTCCATGTCATTTGTGTTCACCACCATGTCCACAATATGTTTGGAGAAATGTACATTAGTTATATGATTATTACTACAACCGAATGCTCTGTGCTGTCAGAGGATGACATGGTAGACTTAGATCTAGGAATGAAATATCAATTTGTGTGATAACAATACTTAGCTAGAGAAGACAATCACCTATGGAAGCCATGATGGACATGAGCTATCAAAGATATTGACAGTAAATTAGACAGCTCATTATGACTATTGTTCAAACTTAGACTAATCTAATCTAACCCATCAAAGCACAAGAGTAATGCCTTCCACAATCACAATACCACAGAAAGGATAGCACCAGCAGTTTTTGGAAGTGCAAATTGTTGCTCAGGTATTTCTGGGTGTCATTTCAAACATACTATATTGTAATAACTAACTTACTGAAATGAAGAAAAGTTGGCGATGGTTGATTTCTATCTTGGACCCTTTGATCTGCTGACTTCAGGTGGCAATATTCAAAGCAAATCAACCTCATTTTATGTTGTATTAGCTCTCAAGCACCTACGTAGCCCACATGTGGACAAAACAATCTTTAGGTGTTCATTAAGCGAGTACTACCTCAAAGCAACAAAGAGACTGAACTGCTCATAAGAGATTTTTAAGCAAATTTCTCCCACCTGCTTTGGTCACGCCCTCAAACCCTGCTCACATCCTCCGCAGACCCTGCACTATCTCTGTAAGCCTCTAGAGAATCAATAGGCACATCTCTCAATGCCATCTTTTATTCATTATCACAAATGCCTCAAAAATGTCGTGCATAATACTACTTGCACTACATAGCATTGAAAGAGGCTGCACATTGCACTACACTACATTATATGCACGTTGAGGCTCGCCACGATGTGGAGTTCAGTTGTTATTTTAGAAAGGTTGTTCAGTTTTTGCAATCAAACATCGAATTATGTTCTGCTAACATGATAAATACATAGATAAGGTATAACAGGCATCTTTTCTAAAAAAGGTGCAGGCTCATGAACATCGATTAATGAATCATATAAAAGAGACCCACACTCTTAGCATCCTCCGTAACTGGCAATACTAATTCCTTTAGAATAACAGACACATGAATTCGAATAGGTTTTTCCGTCACACCCGCAAACTGGCCTATAAATTCTTGGGCAGCGAAATGACAGTTCGGTGCAGTATCCTTTCAAGTCGCGCTTTCGCCTGATAAGGCAGTCTCCATCAGTTAGTTTACAAAACGATCTATCTCGACAATCACGATTGCGCCTGCACGACTTGGTATGACGATGGATAAACTGAGACGCTGCGTTGGGGTGTCCGATCCTTGTCGGTCTTGATAATGCCGCATCGGCCGAGTGGCACATGATCAGAATTATTGCAAATAAAGAAGTGGCGACACACACGTCTCGAAGGAAACCGCATTGTCTTCGAATGCTTGGTGTCTCCTGCGTTGTTATGACATAGCTTTTCATGGTAGTTTTGTGGTTGGACAAAAGGGGTTTCCCATGGAACTGGTCTCTGCTAAACCACACTCTATGACAACGCGAACACACACACGTCTTGGGACTGAATTTTGACAGCACTCTAATTATTTTCTGTCCACCTTTACTTCCGGATTTTGGATACAAAAGGCTGGACACAACAGTCAAGACACTGGTTTGGTTTTTGCCCTGACCGCCTCCCGAGCACCCAAGACAGCTCGACCTCCATGAGTGTTCTAGTAATACATAACATACGAACTTTATCCACGACACAAGCAAGATCAAACACGACAGAGAACAAACATCTACAATCCAATGCTTCCGAAACAAAAAGTAACCGATCAGAGTGCTGCATCTTTTCCACAATTAACAGGACATCGTTTTGCTGCGCTATCCTCTCAAAAATGTCGACTAGAATAGTGACCCAAGACTTTTACGATGGTGATGCCGCATTGGCCTCTGAATCTGTTGAAGGACCCCTCTGTGCATACCTTAATGAATTCGACGGTACAAGTAAGGACCTCGGTGAAATAAGACCGCACATCAATGAATTGTTTTCGGACGATCTGATCTACTGTGTCGACGGGAAGCCGATAGACAGGCAAACTTTCATTTGTTTGAACAAATATCTATTAGAACATCGTATGATTGCAACCCTCGAAGACATCTATTTCTCAGACGACACGCACATTGAATACACTGTTCATTGGGGAAATGATGATGTGAGCATGGTTACTCATGTTGTAGGATTGGTGGACAGCGGAAAGATTATTAAAATCGAATCCTGTCCTGAAACAAGTAGTGCGTTTGCTAACATATTTCTCCGGCTCAATTGTAAGAACACGATTGTGGATGGTCTTGATAAAAAAATCATGAAAATCAAAGAGTGGGCGCTTACGCAGCGTGCATCTCGCGCTGCCTAGATGGAAGTGTTCCATCGAACTTTTGTCCGTTTTGATGATTGATGTAATGAGATCTACTGATTAACTGAAACCATTAAGCGGGCTCCGAAGAAATAATGTAAGTTATTTAGTTCATCATGATAAAAATGAAATAATGTATAGCCAACTCACGCACGTCGATTGTAGGTGATATTTATGCCAACAATCTAAAATGGAATGCGAAAGAACGTTTGCCTTTTTACCGCCACGCTTCTCTCATTTTTATATATTCATTCAACGAAGAGTGACGTGCTAATTTCCTTTCGTCAGTAATTTTTTCTTCGTCGAGTGTTCCTTTTTCAAAGCCTTTGGTTTGGTTGCAATACTCTTCACCCCGCTTTCGACCTTTTCCGACTCGCAATCCAGTAAAAACATATATTCATCAAAGGGTTTCAATCTATTTGACATTTCTCGCCGTTCTTCTCTGCTGCCTGGGATGCAGCGGACGTTAGATTCGTGTACTCGCAGAGAGGAGGCGGAGGTAGCCGTGATATTGTTTCGCTTTACAACATGGTCTCCTAGATAAGATATATAATTGCCTTCCCCCCTCTTCCTTCCTGACAGACGAAGTCTTGCATCAGAAGGCGCCATCGTTTTGACTCCGTCCTTTCGAGGCTCAGCAATACCGCCAACACGATCACTCCGGATGATTTCCTGCTTCTGAACCTCGTCTTTTGTCTGCACCAAGAACAGGAAGGAATCAAACGCCGATAGACGAGACGACAATTCTACTTTCTCCATACTTATATCAGGTACTACTTGATGATTTCGGCAAGTTTACGACGGCGGTACGAGTATCATGTGAGAGAGTCACACAGCTGTGGACTTATAGATCGATAGTAATTCTTTTGTCTCCACAGTCTGACAAAAATAACGTATGAAACGATGCGAACTTTAATTAGTAACTCCAAATCTTAGGAGTGTGAGAAGATTTCACGCCCATACCGATGGCCAAGAAACAAAAACAGCATTAAGTGACATTTGGGGCGAATATACAGATAAACGATAACTCTGCTCTCACCAACATGTTTAACGCTATTTACTGCGTTATCTGCGTGGGTAAGGGAGGGTATTGTTAAGGGGCACACCGCTGTCGTCAGGTCAAAAGCCAGCGATTCCCAGGAAATTGTAAAAATCAATAAAGTTAAAAATGCAAAAGTACAGCTTGGAGATGCTTTTTCCTGCCTACTATGATATTTAGTGACTACCTTTATTTTTAAAAACATTTAAGATATTTGCTGCTGACCATAAAAAATTACACGGCAACCATGGGATTTGCCGCCCAAAATGTAAATGCAGTGGACTCCAATTTTAGAGTGCAGGACTGTGACCTAAAGGGCTTCATCGCATCTACAACACCTGTAGATGCGATACAACCCTTTAGGTCACACTCCTGCACTCTAAAATTGGAGAACGGAACTGTCCAATTGGAGTGAGGGGGGGACGGTTGTGTGGGGAGCGATCGCGATGAGCAGGGGAGAGGCGGTTGTTTTATAGTTTTCATTCATGCGACGTAAAATAAATAAGCTGTTTTATATAAGCCAAATTATGCGAATAATAGTGAGACGTAGATTTAGTAGTGATTTCTACGCTGTGCAGGACCAGCCATCTCCAAGCTGTATGAGAAAAGACATTTCCCTGGCTTTTGCTATTTGGTATTTTGCCAAAAAAAGGGACAAGCAATTCCTCTACCCCTGTACCAGAAAATTAACGCATGTATGTTCATGCATTTTTTGCAAGGAAAAAAAAATCTATCTAGGGTCAAGCAACAGGAGATCCAAGTGATCAGGACATCAGTATAGATGTGTCACTAGATGTGTATAATTTTTTTGCTTTAAAAAGTCCATTTCTAGCAGCAATGCAACCCCCAAGTCAGGGTATTTTTTCGGGCTCAAAAATTGCTATTTCATGAATGTTCACCACTTAGCACAATTCATGCACTTTCACAGCTTAAAATTTTGCCATAATAGCTGCTAGTTAATACATCATGCATATGCATCTATTAAAAAATGTCAGTCCATTCTACTAGTAATTCATCCCCTTTTCAAAAATAATATTACTTTTTGTTGTTATTGGCATGCTTCCTCTTCTTCCTACTACCTGTGACATCTGCTGATGGAGACTTTTTCTCTTGCACTAGCTGCGAAAGATTGCTCACCTGATGAAATCTCTCAAAGCATGTAGTCTTTCTATTCCTGATCTTTTTGTTGCAAAGAGGCACAAGACATGTTCAAAAAATCATTGTTGTTTGAGATATTTTTGCATCCTTGTTGTCTGGATAAGCAATGGCAACACATAGAATGCAACGAGGTCCACACCTTCTGACTTTTGATACTGTTTCATTATGCTTGGCGTTTTTCCATTAGATGTTCTCTTTCCAGTCTTTGCATCTACATAACTTCCAACAGAATGTGGTACATGAAACAATGTCCTGTCATATCGAATTTTGGTTAGTGTTGGGTTCTCAATATACTTTCTCAACTTGTATCTACTTTCAGGTTTGATCCGCTCCTTAACGTATTTGGTTGCTTCCTTATACCATGTTGACCTCTCTTTCTCCAAGTTATGATGGATAACATCATGTTGAATTCTACATGCTCCAATAGTTCGTGTCAGTGAGATTGGTATAACTCCACGGATTGGGTTCATCAACTTGTACGAAGAGGCAAGTTGATATAGAACATCTTTCATTGTGAGTTCCGACCTATGATTTTGACGTTGA
Organism: Cyclotella cryptica; assembly: GCA_013187285.1. Taxonomy (NCBI): domain Eukaryota; phylum Bacillariophyta; class Thalassiosirophyceae; order Thalassiosirales; family Thalassiosiraceae; genus Cyclotella; species Cyclotella cryptica. The sequence goes on from JABMIG010000114.1 coordinate 74,192, forward strand.
ATCATTGAGTACCCACTCCCACAGGTAGGTGATTTTACTGGGAAACAATGCTATAAATAAATCCAACATTGATGGCCATCTCTTTGAACTCTCTCATGACAAGCACTTGCTTTGCGGAACCTTTCGTGAAAGTAAAGTTCAAAGATCAAGAGACCTTGTCATTTCATTCATCCTTCCTTTTGACCTATTCCACCGTGCAACTATTTCTGGAATTATTTTTCTTACTTTTGGAAGTGGCAGTTGAGTTGTTTGTATCATTGACAGAAGATTTCTCCAAATTATCCAGTTAAAACAGATGCACTCCTTTGTGATGGAGTAACCTTTAGATGAAACAATCTTATCCCAAAAATCAGCTATATGAGAAGATGGGTCCTCTATATCCAATGGAATAGTATACACCCATTTGAGACTGTGATTATATACACCACTTAGGATTCCTTTCATCATTGTCTTCTTTGCTTCAGGAAATCAAATGAGTGTAGCATAACGCACTTTCATTTCTCCTGCAAGCACAAACAAAATATGAGGAGATTTGCACAGTGGCATGATGTAGGACCTGAGTTGTGGTGATAGCCCGTGGCATCATGGAAGAATGCGTCGAGACAAATGGAGGAATGTGTGAGGTTGGCTGGAATGTGGAGGACAAAATTACGGAGGATCTTGATGAGGCAAGAAACCATAGCAATGAAATACAGCGGAGGATGTTGATGCAGCGACAACCAAGATAGATCACAAATGGTGGAATGTGCAAGAGTAACGAGAATGTACGCAACAAAATACGAGGGAGGATGTTGATGAAGCAAGAACGGGATAGATCACGAATGGAGGAAGGAGCGAGCGTATCTCTAGTGCACACAATGAAATATGATAGATGATGATGAGAGAACCAAGGTAGGGCACAGATGGATGATGATATGAAGTGGAACATGAAATGGTCGTTCATAAACGGAGTGCCGGTGTTGATGAATGTTGTATTGATGCATGGAGAAGGCTGATGAACAAAAACAAGAGTGACTACACTTGATTGAGTGATGGGTGACGAAAATGATGACAGAAATGTAGTCATGCAGGGGCAGTACACGGTCGCATTGTGAGAGCAGATATGACAGTACAAAAAGAGAAGCCATCACTCTCTTGGCGCGAAACTCAGAAAATTTTTATACGGAAACATGAACGTAGGAATTTGTATAAAAATGATAAAAATCTAAACCGACTTTTTTCACTCAACAGCCCGCAGAAGAGGCAATACTGAGAATTAGGATGCGGTTTTCAACAGGGGCCTTCCTGAGATGTATTCACACAGTTTTTAAGCATTGGATTGGTCAAATTAGTCGGTTTTTGTCGACAACGAAACGGCCCAAAAAGGGCAATATTTCGCTCTAGACCATGCATATGCATGATATATGGAGCAAATGGGTTATGAGGCAAAATTACTTATTTTAAGCATATGCATGTTTTATGCCATAGGGGGGCTAGAGGGAACCTTTGTAATTACTTTCAAAACGTGAGAATAGCTAGATTGGATACATTTTTCTCATAATTCATTGTTCAATCTTTCAGTACCAATTCAAATGGAGACTAATATTGACTCGAAAGGCTGCTTAGATGCCTTTTTGATGTGTCACAGCATCATAACAAGCTAAGACACTACCAAATTTATAAGTGCCACAGGGACCATGATGTAATCATCAGAGAATAGTAATGGCTTTAATGGCATACCTTCAATTACAATCACCTAAGAATTGTAAGCGATGGTGGCGATTAAATTCGTATTTACATTTTTCCCTACTGGTTTTAAATGAGAAACCAATCTGAAAACACCATGTGCCAGAATGCTGAAGTATCTTTCCCCATCTCAGACAAAAGATGAACATATAATTGATTCAGCATTTTCCCCCAAAATTTGGTAATTCCCTAGGAATTGCATTATGGTGGAACAGCAAAAGCCAGGGAAAAATCTTTTCTCTAGCTTTTGCATTTTTGACCTGTTTTATTTTTACAATTCTCCGTGAAGCACATGTTCTCTGACTTTTGGCCTAAAACATGGAAGTTTGAGGTTCTATGTCATTATTGCAGTCCATGTGTAACGTATAGAATACAAAAAGTTTTATCAATAAAGGTAATCTTATGTATCCGACCGACAACAGACCAACAATGACCTACAGCAGACCTACAACATATCTACAGCAGACCTACAGTAACATGCAGCAGGAAGAAACACAGATTTCGTGTTAATGATGAAGTATTGTACAGACAAAGTACCATAGCATAAACAAGAAATAATTAACACACATACAATACTGGGGGTGAAATGGGGCATACATAAGACAGCTATACACAATAGGAGCGATATGTATCCTAGTGGTATCATGATACCCAGCAAGACAGGCAACTCGTACAAAATTCAGACATTTTGGCGATAAAATTTCAACAAAGTGCCAACTCCAAAAATTCTGAAGACTTGTGCAACTCAAACTGAGCACATTGTGATGACTCAGACAACAAAAGTGATGAATCATGACTCAAGTGATGACACGTGAGTCATCAAAATGTCGTCAGTGATGACCTTGTGACAACCTGCAGAGTCATCAGTTTCAACCCAGTGCCAACCCGCAGAGTTGTCAGTTACAACCTGGTGACAACCCGCAGAGTTGTCAGTTACAACCCGGTGGCGACCCGCAGAGTTGTCAGTCATGACAAAGTGACCACTCACTCAGTTGTCAGTGTCGACCTGGTGACTACCCTGTTACGACAATATTACAACCCCCAGAGTCATCAGTTGTGACCTGGTGATGACCTACAGAGTTGTGAGTTACAATCTGCTGACATCCCCTAGAGTCATCAGTTACATGGTGATGATCCATTTGTTGTCAGTTAAAGAATCATCTGATGACTTGGATGCCCCAACTGACAACAAGGCCTGACCGGACTATTTTGGTGCCAAAATTAATCACAAACTGGTAGATATTTTGGGCAAGTTGCCTGTCTTGGAGCCGGCTAGACAGTGGATTCCAAAAAAATGATTTGAGTGAATCAAGAAAAGGGTTTTGGCTTGAACAAAGTATTAGAATACGGTAGCAACATACCAATTTTCAACAAGGATTAATTGATCGGATCGTTCTGATCCATTGCATTCAACTGACAATAACTCGTGAAAGACTCATCAAACACAACAAAATACAAACACTATTCAAAAGCTTGGAAAAAGATCTTTCGATTGATATAATGTTGTAAATAATTTTTACTGCATCGTGATGTCATTTGTGTCCGGCAAACAGAAAATAGACAGAGCAGGAGTGCTCCTGTTGTATTTAGCCGTCTTCCATAAAGACGGTGGATAATTCATACCAATTTAGTGGTTTGAACATAATCATAGGTTTATTATTTATAAGTAGAAATCATGATCTTTTGAAAAATAGCTTTTAAAAATTAAATGATTATCAGTTTTTGAGGTGGTGGTCTATGCTTTTCAAGACAGGTGTTAAAACAAGATTCCCTTTAAATCCCAACATCATTTACTTACTGTCGTACCACTTTCACACCACTGACACACCAGTCGGCACACCACCAACACACCACTTAGGCACTGTCATAGTTTGTTTTCAAATAAATAAGTATTAGTATTAGTATTACAACAAGTCAGAATTGAGTCTGGCCCACTATTTTTCAGATATCTTTGGCCACTTGTGGGGCCTCAATATATCCATTCCCTGAGACCATTCCAACATTGCAAAACCTTTGGGACTATTTTGAGAGCATTAGTCCAGCTCTACACATCCTCAGCTCACTGCAATCACCACCTCAAATTAGCTCCTGTTAGGGGTCTAAATTGAGATAATGGTTCAAAGTCCAACACATGGTATGTTTCCTATGCTGATGTCCATGTCAGATAATGAAGGTATTGAAAATTGTGGGATGATGCTAGGATGATGGCACATCATGTGTACCCATGTGAAATAATTACTTTACGGTCACTTAAAGTAAACCAGGGACAGACTACCGGATGCTTTTTATCCAAGTAATTTTTAGTCAAAAAATGTACAATCTTACTTACTAGGAATAGTATTTTGCAGCCTTAATGGTTCGGCATCCAGTCAACGGGCCACACTTGATTCTGATTTGTACTTTCTTGGTCAACCAATAAGTTGGTCAGGACTTTGGTAGTAATTTTGAGAGCACAGTTTTGGTGATGTGTCAACAGACATGGCATCAAAATTTGTTAAGTATTTCCCCATTTTCTTGAAAAAATCTAGACTAGATAGAAAAAATAAATCATCTTGTCCTTTGCTTTAGCAGCTCTCTTTGTGCACATCATGCAAGCTATCATGCACTTAATCACTGTGAAGCTTGTGGTGGACTTGAACATCCCCCCAGTGCTCATCCAGCACTCATTGCAGCAACCTCTATGCTGCAGAATTGGTTTGTCACCATCTCCACCGATCTTTTCCCTGTATTCATTGACAAATACTTTTGGGGCACAGTGAAGAATTCATCTGTCATCAAGAATTGTGTCAAATCTTCAGCATCACCATCACTCATAGCCACAATGTAAATCATTATCTGTTCTGTATCTAATTGTATGTGGAATAGTTATTGTCAAACATTGACTAATTGCTTTACTTTTATCCCATTGAGGTTTCGTTCCATCAACAGGGGGCAAGAGATTGAACAGCCAATCATAACTGAACAATTTGACCTGAAAGAAACCAGGTGAAGTCAAATCAGGTTTGTTTGTGTTTATTGTTTCTTTATTCCTTGTCTTTTGTCAACCCGCTCAACCCTCCTTTCTAACATTTCTCCAACTGCACACAAAAAGGAAGCACTAGGTAATCATTAAGAAAAAAGTCATCATTGTCTCAGCTGCAAGTCCTGACTTTACAACATTCAAGGGCTCAACGTGCAGCCTCTCATTGTGCTTATGATCAAAGAGAAATGTGGGGGAACCAGTGACAATTTTATTTCTCACAATAAATTAAAACACTTATTCATTCTAAAATTTCAACCAAATCGCTTGTTTTTGTTAAGATTGTGTTTTGCCTTTGATGGAAAACTGGACAGGAAGTTTGCATGTCAGTGGTGGTGGGGGGAGGCATCGACAAACATGCCGCAGCTTTGTTGACACTGCTATGAGGCAGATCACCACCATGGTCATTATTTGTGAACAAATAATATTGAAAAAGCATTGCACGACATCTCAAGAAAATGCAGATTTTTTAGGAAATAATGCTCTGACTACATTATTACTTAACCAATTTACATTTTTCTCTGTTGACACATCAACACAAAGATGTCTATAAATTTACTAGTAAAGATCCTTGCCAACTTATTAGCTGACAGAGGTTATAGTAGATACCCTAAAGTTAAGGAGATCAGGAAGGGCCCACACAGCCTGCCACATGTCATCCTTGACACAACAGTGTATGTTAGACCGTCTCCAGCCCTGGGGTCTATTTTTCAGGGGGGGGTCAAATTTTTTATGGGTTATGATCCCAGATCTAGACCCCCGTGATGCAAAAATACACATGCAGCCCTGAGGTCTTTATTGTTGGGGTCTAAAAAATTTAGACCACAACAATTTTTGATTGGCTTGGGGTCTATATCAACCTGATATAGATCCAGGGTCCATTTTTTGAAGGTTGGCCGAGGTCTGTATTTCTTTACTAGTATATAAAGTAAGATTCCACAATAGAAAAATAAATACCCTAGGGCTTCAGGCACCTACTGAGGGTGCAATAATATTGATCCCCGATTACGGGATCATAACCCATCCAAAATATAGACAATGAAAAATAGACCCCAGTGCTGGGAACGGTCTTAGGGAGGTGCCATGATAAACTAAAATACATTATCTCATTACCTTTTAGCAGCAACCAGTTGGTGCTCCACTGTCGCGCCACTGTTGTGCCACATCAAAAGAATGTGAAAGATACAAAAGGGGATGCTAGGGCAAGCCCTAGATATATTTTTACCTTTATTTACAATGATCTTTTATATTTTATTTAAATCTAAACTGAAGTTGATGGGAGAAATTCCATGATTGAAATGAGCTAAGTATAACTTGTTTCAAAACTGTTATATAATATATGATGTGACTCTCATGAATGATTCGACAGTACTCATTTTGTGTTTCTAACAGACCAACTGCCTCCTACAACCGACCCAAAACCTCCTACAGCAAACCTACAGCAGACCAGGAGGGGTGACATCCAAACAAATTTCACTAACTTAGACCCACGTACCAAAATGGATCACCAATTCAATCATTCAAAGTATAAGTACCAAGACTGAAATAATTGTCTGCCACCCGTTCTTCCACTGAGTAGTCAGGTACTCTTAAGTATGGTCAAACACAGACAAAATTTCCACAGAAAACTTATATAATTACCCTGACCAGTTGCCAAACTGCCCCCCCCCTCCATGGGTAGTTGGGTACCAAAAAATTGGTCACAACACAAGCTAGTTAGAGAGAAAGTTCACTGACCAACCATCAAAAATTTCCTCCTCAGTACTTGGGTACCAACGTTCTGGTCAAGCTGATGTCACCCCTCCCAGCAGACCTACAGCAGACCTACAGCCGACCTACAGCCAACCTACAGCCGACCTACAGCCAACCTACAGCCGACCTACAGCCAACCAACAGCTGACCAACAGCTGGCCAACTGCTAACCGACAGTTGACCAACAGCTGGCCTCAGCAGACAAGTCATATAGCAGTTGAACAAACAACCACCATGATGGTTGCTGTTGCCACACAACAGTACAAGCAATAGACAGAGCCCCCCAATTTGCCTGTGTCCCTTTGTCCACACTTTGTCCAGGATCTATGTAGGATAGAAGATAAGAGACAAGCGAGAGTTGATTGTCTTGCTGACCACCAGCTGACCAATAGCAGACCACAGCTGACAGACCACTGACCTTTAGCTGACCATCAGCTGACCAAGAGCTGCTCACCTGCCTACCATTCCAAAGGTATTTTCAGTTGTGCAGGTTTTGTCCAGCTACTTCCCACTATATAGAGGATGTAACACATGGTTCTTACTGACCATGCCTTGAAATACTAGTGCCAAAACACCCCTTTTGTTTGCAAATCAACTTCTATTTCCAACAAAAAAGACTTGAAGGATGGTGAGTCTGTGGTTGTGTGGTCACTTCAGGATAAAGTGCAAGGTCTTGAAGGTTGAAGACTTGTTTGGGGTCTGGGGCAAATGCGTGATTTACAACAAAGTTGAGTGGCTTTGGATTATAGCATTATGGGCAGTTACTAGTGTAGAAAGTTTTTAGTATTGTTCTGTTGCTATTATCCGTTGGTGGCTTAGTGTGGTTCACTATGTGTCTACTTTGGGTTCACTATGTTAGGGGTCTCAATTTTGGTGTACCACTGTTTTTGAAGGGATGGAATGCTCAGTTTGTTTTGTTTCTTTGTGGTATGTCTCCTTGTCTCTTTTATGCATTTTATTAATTGTATGCTGCATTTTAACAATTGTATGCTTTTTGACTCTGATGTGTCTTACCTGTTCTGTACATAGTTTATCTCACTGAATATATTATTTGCTTCTTCCACATATTATAAGAATGTTTTGATACAGTGATGAGAGTGATCTAGGTATCACATACATTCATAAATTGCAGAGAAGATGGTACATGTGTGTATGGAAGACACATTGAAGTGCAACAACAAGACATTGTTGTGAGGAAGAATGTTTGTGAATGACTAACACAATGCTATCTGGTGTGGGCTTTCTTCAGAATGGACATTTTTTGTATGAATGATTTACAGATCAAAGAGGTCAGCATTTCTACTGTTGAATAAATAATCTTGAAATCTTTTTGGAGCCCCAGCAAATCAACTAATTTTTTCATTAACAATCATGCAGACACTTCTTTAATTTGTTTGTAAATTGTTGGCCCACTCTTCTCAATCTGTTTGTTTCAGTCCCAAAGGGGACCAATTTTTCCTAATTTGTGATGATCAACCAAGGTATGATCATGGAGGGGAGGAATGTCATACCCACCCCATTCCTACCATACATAGTATCCCAATACTACGTACACACACTGTCCACACTTGAAGAAGGGTGCATCACAACATGATGCATGTGCATTGAGAAGATGTTTGGTTGACGAATAAGAGTTATCAACCACCCTCATGTAGTTATAATTTTTAATTAATCAATTATCTCCATCATCAAATACTTTGTTATTCTCCTCCAAAACTACCCTCTTTTCATTGCCCCTGACTACCATATATCTTGGTGTATAAGATCCACCAAATGTCAAAAGATACATTAAAACATATCTTATCATCCGAGCAAAGCTAGTGGTGCCAACTCAAGAAAAAGAATTGTATTTTTCGTATTTACTTTGGGGTAGCATTATTGTACCATATTTTTCCTCATGCCATTTCACTTCTCTTACTTCACCATGCTGTCCACCCCTCCACCATGTGCTCAAGATGTGTGACTTTCACTGACATTGCAGGTTTCTTTGCAAAACCAAATGGGAGTGTTGCTGTGAGAAAGGTGAGTCTAGTGATGAAGGGTTTAGTTTAGAAGAAAAATAAAAATGTCAATGAAATTGAAAAAATCATATCTTATAACCGTGGGATCTTATACACCAAGATATATGGTAGGGTAAGCCACTCTTGTGTGCCTGACTAGTTTCCAGTTACTGTTTATTGTTCCTGTCTTCAGACATCAGTAAACAGTAAGGAGAGAGCATTTTTGTGAAGTTTGCTAAATTTCAACATTGTTATCTCTGCCAGTTCATTCAACTGATTAATTAGATCAAGCACTAAATAACAATGCAAATTAGCAAACACAATCCTGTGGTCTAGAGGGTCCATGTGTCAGAGAGAAATAATGATCACTGTCCAGAATTTATTCTATTATCTATTACGATTACGACATAGACTTACCAGATGCCTGGCCCTGGGGGTTCAATCCCCCTGTACTAACAATATTACACCAGCGTACAGAGTCTTTTGCATTCTTTACAAATGCAATGGATGCAATGATTGGATTGGGCAACATCAGGAGGTGAGTAATTATTTAGTTGAAACGACACTGAAACATCTGAACCTTTGACAAAATGAGGATGTTCCAGATGTCTGAGGGCTAATCCTCCTCTATTGATGCCACTCGAGCAGCATGTGATGCATCTCCCTTGGAATAGGGTCAGTTGCAATGGTAGCATCAGTAGGGGAGTTACTTTTAACCAGAAGAAACAAAAAACTATCTACATCTCCACCAAAAATGAACCCACCTCATACCTGACGGCTCTATCATTCTCTACTACTGTAGATCTATTGTCTTATGTGAATGAGTTGTGGGGATAACAGAGGCAGGTAAGCAGCTCTATTATTGGAAAACCCCTTATGATGTTGTAATAGGTTCTACCTTACAGAAAAAGTTATATATACTTTTGTAATCTTGAGATCACTTATACTCCTACTCACTAATGTACTTGTTTTATGTTTTATCCAGTCATAGACAGTCATTATGATGATTGGTTGCATAAAACAAAACAGCACACAGCAAAACACAATTCTAAGTTCAGTTCTAGAAATTACAGACAAAAAACATGAGAGTACCACCAAAAAGTATCAACATGGCAACAGTGAGAGAAATGGTGTTGTAAGTGATAGTCAATTCTTGAGTCGAAAAGGGAATGTCAACAATCAGAATAAAATTAACTTACTCTGGGGCACAGTGAGTTCTTATTGCAGGTGCTCAGTGATGGTGTGCTAGTGACAAGACAAATTTAGTCAGAAGCATGGGCTAATACCTGATGCAAACATTTGGCAGCTTCAAAAAATCTGAGCAAAGGAATGAAGACTTGCAGTAGAGTCTTTCTGACTTGACGCAGCCACTGATCAGCCCTAATCATGAAACAAAAGTTGCATGAAGATTTTGATGGAACATTTCTCCATTCCAGATTTTCATGTTGTAGTGTGACAATTCTAACATGACCACTAGTATTATTCCTACTTAAGTCTACCTAAGCGGTGCATAAATTTTTACTCTAGAACATAGTAAAAGAAGAAAAATCTTATTGATGATGATGTTGGATGTGCATGATGAGTATGTCCAGGTGATGTTGGATGTGCAACTCCAGAGAATATGGCTGCAGGACTTGAGGCTGACAGCTGCCAACTTTGAGTGCCTCTACCACATTAATGACACACCACTCAAACAATCATTCAGAATACACAGCAATCTGTAATGTCCACTTACTGTGTTAGACATTACTGTAATGGTGATTTACATGCCCTTATTGGTTACTGTGAAAATAAAACTGTTGTTACTTGTCACACCAACCATACTTTCTGAGTTGTTTGAGGACATAGACATTGAGAAGTAGCATAATGAGTACCGCCAATCTTTCACAATTATATGTTGGGTATTTACTATGTTTGGTATTACCTTGAGCTTTAGTACATCCTAATCTCTTGTTTGCTACTCTATTTTCCTCTCTAGGTTGGGCACATATTCATTCTTTGAGGTGATGCTCACAACTTTTTTGTAGTATGCTACTTTTGGTTGAACTTCTTGACTTTGTAATCAAATTGGGCAACCTGAGAAGCAAACCCAAAATGTGCACAATTGCATCTGAGAGAGTTAGCCAGCTTGCCAACTGTTCTGCAAGGTACAAATTGCACTGTTAGGTATCTCCATCTCTTTGGTGGGGCGTTAAAGGATCATAATCCCAATAAAGACATAGCATCTGCTGACAGCATCACAGATCAGCAACAGCTGATTGATTTTGTAGGGATGGAGAGTTTAAAGGGGTCTACTGGCTCTACTCTTTTTGACATATGTGCATGAAACAGATAGTCCAAAGATAGCATGGGCATTAGAAATACCATTTCACAACTGACCTTTTCCTTGGATATTACTTCACTCAGGTGGCCCACCCTTGCTTATGCTTTATGCCCCTCCACTTAAGTGCTGTCTCCAACCTTTGCACTCCATGATCTCAATTGAAGGGCACACATGAGATCTTCGTGACTAGACATAATATCGTTAACATCACTTCACTTTTCAGGGTGGAGCAAACAAAAGATCTCCTTGTTTTCAGGTGTCATACTTTACAAGAAAGTGTGACTCTGGCGTCTTGCAAGTATCACATTGACTATGCCTCCTTCAGCCACTAAGGATAAGATTCAACCCAAGTATTCTCACTTTGTGCACTAACTGGACCCTTCATTGGTACAGAGTGTTAACTGATTGTCATCTTTGTGTAATTTTGAGCAGAATGATGGCTTGGAACTTGGTCTTGGTTGTGCTTGTATGATGGAGCATATAGTTCTTCTTGAGGACCAAACCTGCCCTGTCTTGAAAAATCATTCTTCTACTTTCTCCTGCCTCAGCTTGCTTGAGCTGCATGAGGATTTCATCCAGATACTCTGTAGTACACTCTTGACACGATGCTAGGCCACCCTGTATTACCGCAGTTCATTCAGGGTTCCTTCTCCTGCTCCAGCTTGGTTGTGCCTAACTTGGTGTTTGAGTACTTGATACTTCTTGCAACCTTGCTCATCAAAATTTTCACCCCTGCCTTCTTGTTGGTCTTATCCTTTCTGGCATTCTGTGTTGCATAAGGTTCAGTCTATCACTGTCTTTGGCTTGCATAATGCTGTGTTGTTTGCTGTAGAAATGATCATCAACCCCTCCTTGGAAGTTATTCAGCATCAAAGGGAGTGTCTTTAGTGTTTGGTAGACACTTATTCCTTTGTTGGGGAGGAAATTTTCAAGGTATTGTTTTAGCTTCCTGTGCCTTTTGAGGTTAGCTCGACTTAACATGAATGTTCTTTAATCATTCAGGCTTAAAGACATAGACAGTACTACAGCAAGCAGTCCCATTCTATTTTGTCTATTTGTGCATAATGGAGCTAAGCCACTTCCAAATGCTACACATCATACCAGCAAAGCTTCAGTGAAATCCCTCACCACACCCAAGTATTTCATTGCCTAGTTTGGCATTTCTATACTTGTTGGAGCTTATGAAAGTGGTAAAACCAAGAGAGGCATCATGCTTTGCTCGTAATGCGAAACAAAAAGTGACATCAATATTTGTATAACGTGCAAAAGCACAGAATGTGAAAGGTTGTTGACAGACTTGCCAACTAGCACTGAGGATGTGTAGGAGAAAGCAAAGAAATCGAGCAGAAGAGGTCAGGCATTGAGGTATGGGCTTTTCATTGTTTTGGGTATTCGTCATGTGAGGAACTCATTTCAATGATTGCTGGTCAGAACTGTATGATATACATAACAGGTAACAATACAGTTTCATAATGAAGAATTCTACTTAAGCATTCAAAATGTCAACACTTCAATAAATTGTGTATGGGCATCACACAGTGTGCGAAGAACCAAAATCCAACATTGAGAGAAGCTGAGTACTGGCAAAATACATTTCTGAGGGTTAATTTCAATTCCCGACAATGACCTACCACTGCTAAGAAGTAGTTCTGTCGGTCTCCTTAGCTCATTTACTGCTAGGTCTCAAAAGTGTCCCTTTAGAGTTAGAGTATGTTCTGTACAAATATCTAGACTAAGTGCCCGTAAATAACTCATGAAAACAAATAATTCCACCACCCTCTCTACGCAACACTTATGTCGTCTTCGCTGCTCTTTGCTTTCTCGCTAACAGCATCGTCATCAATTTCAATTACTTCATCTTTAATGTCTCCATCCATGCCCTTGGCATTCAGCTCATTGCCAATTATACTCCAATGGATGCTACCATCAACCACAACACCTTCTGGATCTTCAGGGATGATAAGATTCAAAAGGATAGCGATGACAGAACCAACACAATATCCTGTAGAAAGGAAGATACTAACTCCATTTCGGACACCTTTCATAAATTCACTGCAATCGCCACATTCCCAGAAGGCAGCAGTGTACGAACTGGCTCGCATATCCTGAAATGCCCAAGGCCATACAGTAACTCCTACCCCGACCGAGAGGGACATGGCGGAGATAAAACGAATGCGACGTGACTTCATGTTCAGTTTACCAAACAGCGATATTCCTGAAACAAAGACGTTTGCGAACAAGAAAATAGTCATGCCTCCAAGGACTGCGTCGGGAATGGAGGTGATAACGCCCGCGATCTTTGCAAAAACGCCCATGAGAATCAACCAAAACCCTGTTGCATACCCTGCACGGCGAGAGGCACATTTAGTCATGGCTATAACTCCATTGTTCTGAGAGAATGTCGTGTTTGGCATACTGGTAAATACACTGGCGAGCATACTACAGATCGCATCTGCCATAAGACTACCCTGAATGCGATGCGTGTATTCCTTTGTGTCAGTGCTCAGTTGACTGACTTCATGCGTGGCGGAAACATCGCCAATCGTCTCAACAGTTGTAACAATATATGCAATCAGCATTGGAACTATTGCTGGAGCGTACAGACCTATTCCAAACCATTGAGTCCAAAGGAAATCAACGACAGGGGCATCTTTAATGTTCTGTGTATTGATGTAAGGCTCGCCGTCGTAATTGGACACGGCAGCAACAAAGTATCCAAACAAGAGTGCAAGAATGACATTGCAATTCTTCATAAAAGTTGAACCGAACAGTTCGATAACAACTAAGAAGCATAACACACTGAATCCCAAACCAATATATTCCGCGCTTCCGTATGGTAGTTGTACCTTTCCATTTCCCGTGCAGACAGCAGAGGGGACGTCTGAGACTGGCATACCAAATCCCACGGAGTCAACAACTTGAGAGTGCTCTTTCCAGATCATCTCACCACACACAACTCCTCCGCCCCAATATTTCATTCCAGTTCCAACTAAAGCGACTCCGAGGAGCGTAACGGTAATTGCGGTAACAACAGGAGGGAACACCCTCTGGAGAAGCTTGCCAGGCAATAGAGAGAAAGCAACCTCAAGTAGAGCACAAAGCATGGAAGTTCCAAGCATTTTGCCGTAGGCATCTTCCCCAGGAATACCATCCATCATCATTGTCCTAATGGCAATCTCAAAGATAGGAAGGAAGGTGAACGACGTCCCCATAACAGAGAGAAGGCCAGACCCGATGTATATAGGCCTCTTAAAGATCATCTCACTGAATGGGATCTTGACTTGCGCGACATTGATGAAGGTAGAGATTCCACTTGTGATGAGGGCGGCAACGATCGCATATTGCTGAAGCTCGACATTAGTGAAAGGAAAGCCGTCGACGGTAAACTTCATGACGACATATGGTGGTGTGATGAGACCGCCAACCACTAAGGATCAACAAGCCACAAGGCAGGTGAAGACAGATTAGCGTGTTGATTCTCTTTTTAAGAAGGCAAGTACAGCGCAAAGAACTCACTCGCAAACGCGTGCTGCAACCCCATGATAAGAGAGAGCAAAATCGGTAGTGGCTCATCAAGCGGATAAAAAAACACAGGCATCTTCTTCTTCGCCCATGGTACGGTCGGCATGCAAAGACTATGATAATCATATCCTTCGCCGTCGCCAAGGATCTTTGACTTGAGACCCATTGTACGTTAATATTGTTCGTGTAGTCGAATCGAAAATACTCAATCTTGTTTTATGTCGGAATCTGTCAGAATTATAATCAGCGTCTTGGCTCGGTAGGTGCAAACCCGTGCAAACGCATAATAATAATCGCATCACATCACATTTGCAATGTGACAAAATAAAAATCAAAGAACAACAGTTGATTACTTCAAGTATTTGTGTCGGCACTTGGCAATTGTGCTTCATAGGGAAACTGCCACTCGAAGAAGAGATAGTTGTCTGGCACAATGTCACATAAAAGACTCGCTTACGAAAAATGGAAGGGACACAGGACATCTCACAAAAGTTCTCGAAAAAAAAAGCGAATGGCGAACCCGTCGCACACGAAAAAGCCTCATAATCTCGGTCGTTCTAATCTGTTCTAATACTGTACATAGTAGTATCGTAGGTATTGTACAATACCTGTGACGAGTGACCATTGAAGACCTAGAGTAACACCGTGACAGCATCATAACATTATATCAAAACAGCAAAGCACTCCTCCACAACACAGCCAAAATCATCAGTCCATTGTCGTCGAACGAACAGACGGAATCGAGTCGGCGCCGGGCCACATGCAGCGAGGGAAGAAGAGTATTACGTCAATATTGACGAGAGCGATGTCTTGTCGACGAACGATGATGGCGAATCGCGGTGAGTGTGTGAAAGATGCTTAATAGGACGTTGTTTCGGGCGATTCATGGGATGTCTGGATGTGGTTCTCGCTTGGAGTTAACGTCTGGTTGATATGTTCAAACATTTGTGTATGCATGCATATATGGCATGTCATGGCCTTGGACTTACTCGCACCCCTGTGTGTTGATTGCTTCATGCGATGAACTCTCTTTTGCAAGTGTTATCTTGATGAGGATGCTGAAACACACATCATAATGAGCATTTCATTTCATTGTGTTAATGTCATTGCATCGTCCTTCGTCGCAGTTTGCATACGAGATGAATTCACTATATCACTGTACAATCACACATTCAATTCTCATTTCAGTATCCCAGCGAGCATCTCTCCCCATAACACGGATTCAGTTCTGGAGCTCAGGACAAGTCACACGGCAATCTCATCCAACGCTACTCTCGATAGATCCAGTGGACGCCATGATTCCAACTACAACAACCTAGATAGAAAATAGCCTCCCCAAACTCCATCGGAAAACTCGCAAAATCGCGCATCGAAAAAGTCAGCCAGCCACAAAAACAAAGACAATCGATTCATCTGCTCTATTTGCCTCAAAACAGGCAGCAATGGACCCTTCGCCACACGTGCGGTCATTTACATTGCTCGTCATGTCTCTATCAGTGGCTAGATCCATGTATGCGGATCAGCGAATACATCGCGGCCTTCGGCGCTTCCTCCACGGTGGAAACTATCTCACGAAGGTCCTGGCGAGGCGGGGGCAGTCTCAACTTTTTTAATGAGATGGCACACAATCCTTCCCATTTCGATACCAATCATCGTCCGTGCAAACCGGAAGGGGGGGGGGGTTATATAATGATCAAAGGAGGTGTTGTCCGGTCTGTTAGGCTAATCGTACCGTGGATTCGGTCATTGCTCCTATTTATGTTCATTCTCCAATCGTGAGAGGTGGTAGGACTGCGTCATCTTGGTCGTTGAAGGATGAAGCGTCGTTCGAATTGGAGTCTTTGAGGGATGGTGATGTGGGTGATGCTTCATCGATGCCACCGCTGGAAGTGGAGGAGGCGGAAACACTGGGATCACCGGTCCATGGTCCATCTACTTCGTTTGATACCGATCCAACAAACAATGTAGGGTTACGTCAAGGGCGATCTGCCTCTCATCAAAACGAGCAACTGACGCTTGAGGAGCCCACGTTTGATAGCCCGGTTCACGACCTCTGTAAATGTCAGTTCTTTATGGAAGAACTCCAATTCTCTTGCTCTCGTTGAGAACATCCGTCAGAATGGAAGTTTTATCGATGAAAGGGATGAAAGAACCGAGAAAATTGTCATGCCAACATCATCCCAAGTTCCATCTCGGCCCGTCGCGACGTCTCCGTGGGTAACCAATCATACAACGCATCCCCCAGGTGTACCGATTGTCATAGCGGAAAACATGAACAGCTTCCACAACACTTCGACACGGATGCCAACGAGCCATCCATTGATTCCACTTCTCCATTCCGACGTGGACTTCGTCCTCGTCGTCAACCCTTCATATTCTCTTCTCCTCCAGATACATGTCATGACCATTTTGTTTCACCCTTCCAACGCACACTCTCAGCACGGTCATTTGACTTCAGCTTTCATGAGATTTGTGGATACAAATAATAATCTTGCGGCCTCTCTACATGCCGCGTTGCAGTCTTCGGCGAATGGGCAATTCACGTAGGAAGATATCGTTGTAGTGCCGCCATTGCACAAATCGGATTGTGGGGATGGGTGGCATTGAAAGGGCAGCGGAAAAAATGATACATCGTTCCATCCCGCGCATACTGTAATGACAGAAGAGGATTCCTCGTTGGAAATGGCGAAAAGAGTTTTATCGATGTTGTTGTTGATATTGGCTTGTTACATTGAGAGAAGTGAGATGTTGGTACGGATCAATTAGGTACCGACCGGCATATTAAATCCATGGATGGAAGTCATCCGTTTGCTAGTATCACCCAGCATCAATTTTCTTCACCACAAAAGTGCCGATGCGATACATGGTAGGGTATACAATTAAATATCACGCGGATACACTGTTTGACATCGAATTCATCATAGGAGTATTTGAAATGAAGCATATGAGTTAATGTCACTCTAATTACGCAGTCATGAGGCCCTGGTGGCCAAAGTTTTGATCATACTCAGGTATAAAGAAAATTAGTAATTCGAAAACTCGAACAAAACTTGGGTCGGTCGTTAACAAATGGATATCAATGCAAAACGATGTTCATTGGCCTTTGGCTGTGACTCGCTTAAAATCGGTGTGCCCTGAACTTCCATAGGACATTTCACTTGGGAACTCTTCATCATGCCACCGAAAAAGACCAAATCCAAGGCGGGCGAAAAGTCTTCGAAAGTTTGTTACGAAGTTGTTTTTTGATCGTCAGAATACTCCACTCGTCGTTCAAGTTCTCACGCATTTTGTCGTCTCTTGCGTTCACTTTCAAAGGACACGCAGCCAGAAATCCCACCCGAGTGGCAAGGAAAGTCCGTCGAAGAACTCAAAACACTCGTTGAAGAACTAGAGTCAGAACTGGAATCATGCCGAAAACGTCGCAACAAAGCTCAAGTGGAACATGCATCCCTTCAGACTTACTACGATGTAACAAAGGACCAAATTCGTGAGTTGGAGATGAAGATAGATAAGATAGATTTGGAGATTGAAAACACCGAAGATGACAATGCTACCGAGTTGAAAGTATACAAGCAAAAGTCGAAGTACCTTCAGTACTGTCACGAGAACAAGGTCAAGGTGACTTTAGAAGAGGATGAATCACGGCAACAGAATTACGAAGCCAACCAAGCGAGGCATATGAATGAGCTCGAAACAACAAAAGCAACAATGATGGCCGAATTGTTCGAGACAGAACGTCGGCACGCAGAAGAGATCAAGAATATGCAAGCAGAAATAGAACAAGAGCTATCAGATGTACGGCAAAACCTAGATTTGGACATTGCCCAACTTTGAGGAAAGTTGCGTCAGTCATCATGCTCAGCTAAAAGAAGAATTGGAATCCAGACGGAAAGCTGAACTTGATATTGTTACCTCGCGCAAAGAATCTCACATGCAGGATTTAATGCAATGCCACGAGAAGATGTGCAGCGAAATGAGGGAATACTACGAAGGCATCGACAGAGAGCAGGAGATAGAAATGGAACGTCTGCAAGCCGAGATACGCAAGTTGAAGAAAGCAGCGCAACGTCACAGTGAAGCAAAAGAACGACTGGAAGCGAGTAATCAAGATCACGGCAAGGAACTGCAGGACTGCTTACAACAGGTGAGCTTGCGTTGTTCGTGTCTATTGTCGTATTGTGCGATCCGATTGTTCTACATTACATCTCAATCGCATTGTTTCAAAGGTTGCCATCTTGGAGTTCAAGACAAAAGATCTGGGAAAAGACAGTGTATCTCTCGAAAATACTAATGCAAGGCTAGCCGTCACAAGAAGGCTCATCCGCGAGGCAAAGCTAAACTACTCCCGATTACAGGACGAGTATTCGAAGGTACAACATGAACGAGACATGTTACGTGCTCGCACAAGTGAGGTAGCGATCGAAGCTTGCAAAGAGAACATAGAAAAGAGATCCATGCTTGAGAACAAGATACATACTCAAAAGGAAGCACACACCACCATTGAACAACATCTCCATCATATAATCAACTCTGCAGGTCTCGACGAACGACAATCGAATTTGCTCTTGTCCAATCTTGAAGAATTCATAGCAGACAATGACAAAATTACCGAGAAACTCACTCTTGAAATTGCGACTGCGATGAAGTCATATCACAAGGCACTGGAATGTCGGCAAGAAGAACTGCGCAAAATGCATGTGCCGAATGAGGAAGTGATATCAATAGACATCCTCTCTCGAGATCAGAAGAGGGCGGGCGAGATAAAGTATGGTATGTAATGTCATGAGGAGTCTAGGGCGAACCCCCAAGTACTTCATACCTGTCTAATTTGTAAATTTTGAAAGATACGAGAAGACATAAATGATTTTTATCTTGTACAAATACTATTGTGAACATAAGATTCTTTTGAAAAACGTTTTAATAGTCAAAGGTTGATGGATGATTGAGGTATACCGTCCCTATGCTGAGAGATTCTAAATCCATCATCTCAAATCAAGAGATGTCAACTCGTGTCGCGATCTGATCTGGATCCATTATTGCACCGGTCGAGAGGATCTTGCTGCACGCTCCCGCACGAAATCACACGCACACGAGAAATTTTTGATGCTCGCTCCCCAGCAGAAGCAGATCTGATTAGAAGCACATCCAAAAACCATCACGGAAGAGTACAATACAAATCCGAAATCCAATCCGAATTCAACATCTTTCCGATACAGCAAGCACGAAGCCAACATGTCGACGATTGACGAAGCCAGGAACCACTTGATGATGACGATTAGTTTCATCACGAGTCGTTCGACGGAGGGGTCTAGGATGGGTGATGTTCCTGATTCTGTGAGATGATTTTAGTATATTTTACGTGGCTGATCTGTTCTCAATACTAATTCTTAATCCTCTTTCATTTATTCATGTTGTACCCTTTCTTATTCTGGATTCCTTACCATTCGGAAGAATCGAGGTGGGACCCAGCCTCGTGTTGACGATTGGAAAGGGGAAGAGGGCGTCGTGGATAAGGCTAACGAGAACTGGGTATGTTGACATGATGTTTAGTTCGTATATTATCAAACGCTTTCCTAACTTGAGTTTGTCTTCTCTTTATTACTGCACAATGCAGGATGTGGGCAAGAGTGGACGTGGTATGGGTCGCAAGACAAGTGTTGCGGCTAAGGATAGCCGGAAGGAGAAGGAAAAGGTCGACGATACCTTTGCAAATGGGAAGGTACGTCCACATAATCACATGGTTCAAGTGTACCATTCGATGTGTCACAAAAATCTAAGTGCCCCTGTCTTTTATTTCCGTTGCACATTGCAGAATGTGGGCAAGAAAAAAATTGAAGCAGCTCCTAACAAAAATAACCACCTTGTCGACGCTGCTGTTACCGAAACGTCCAACCTTAAAGACGGACTCTCGTATGGCCACCGTCAGAAGCAAGCAATCATCAAAACCCTCGGTACCAAGACTAACACAACCGATTTTGGAAACAAAGATGCGATTGGGAAGGATACTGACCAGGCTGGAAGAGCAGTCAGTAAGCGGGATTCCGTCAAAGGCAAGGGGGATCCCACCGCTGCAATTGACGCTTATCATCTCAGAGAAAGACGAGGTACCGGTGGATCATTGAAGGAGGGCAAGGCCCTAGATGTAAGTCTATACACTAGTCGCGTCAATTCAGTAATTTCAAGACAATGCCTTATGATGTATGAACCATCTGCACGTACTACAGACGGGGAACGCGGTTGGGGTGAGTCTGAGATGCCGCCGTGTTTATTTATTGATTAGAGGATTGCCGGTTCCGCCGTTCACATTTATGCTGTGTTTCCTTTTATTCTTGGAAGAATCGTGCAAAGATGGGCACTCAAGGAGAGAACAAGGAGAGTGAAGAGATTTTATATGATGAATGGGATGACGATTTTCTCGATGCAAAGGTATGTCTTCGCAATAACGCTGCATTTGTGACCTTCCATATCAACACCCCTTGAATAAGTGTCTCAATTATGTAGTCAAACTTGTCTCGCATTCTCCAGAGGAGCACACTGGCATCTCAAGCTATCTTCATTGGTGCCAAGAAAGCGAGTCTATCATTCGACGGCTCCAATGATGATGAGAAAACAAAGGTATTCATGAAAACTGTACAAGATGACACGACTAGAAATAGCGGAGGCAATCATAAGGCCTTCTCCAAGAAAGCACATTCTTCCAAGCGCGCTACTCAAGTTAGCCTTGATACTTGTGCGCTGAAGCCTTGCTTTTCTGCATATGATGGAGACACTCCCACAGGAGAGAACATTTTTTTCGGCGTGAATGTCCATACAAATGATGCCATGAATGTAAGTATTTTAAGCTCAACTACGCCCTGCGTTGTCCCTTGAATGGCCCAACTCACTATCCTATTCTCTCATTGGCGAGCAGGACGATTTTTCGTTGGCGGATGATGACTGGGATGAAACATCTTTTGCATCAATGTTCAACGCCGATGAGAACTTGGTATGACCTCGTTTCAAATTCTTTACTTGAAATGTGATGTTTTCATGACAGATGCTTCATTCGTACTTTTTATTTACAGCCAAGCCAAGATGATGCAGACTATGATGGTACCAATCAATGCATCCAAGATATTAATAGCAGCCTTTCAAATGACGAGGCCTCCGGCCAAAAAGGAACAAATGTTCGCGAGGCTGGATCGGACTTGTTCGATCTATCCGAAGGTTGGACGGTTCTTAAGATCTACAAAAACAGGTACACTGAGAATCGTTACAAGTCTCCAAAGCTAAAACTCGAATTCAAGTCCTACTGCCGAGCGCTTGAATTTGACACCATGCAAGCAACACATCCCCA
Source organism: Cyclotella cryptica (assembly GCA_013187285.1). Lineage (NCBI taxonomy): Eukaryota > Bacillariophyta > Thalassiosirophyceae > Thalassiosirales > Thalassiosiraceae > Cyclotella > Cyclotella cryptica. Next base: position 95,869 of record JABMIG010000114.1, read on the forward strand.
GGGCGAAGAAGCAGCTGCTCTTGACTACATGTCCAAGGTTGGAGGGTACAGGAAATTACAAAGTTATGTGTGCGCTCTAAATAAGCACGTTTTTCTCCAAAAAGCCAAGGATGCCACGCAAAACAATGAAGAGGTATGCACAAAGCTCGATATCAATACTTTTTTTTTCAATTTTAAACATTTTATTTGCGTTTGGTGAAATAACATTGTCTCCTCCTCATAATGAAGCTACTAAAGCAAACAGAAACACCAGTCAAGCATTCACCATCTAACAAACAAATAGGTTGTCCAGCAGAGTTAAGCCCCCTAGCCGAAGATACAGATTCAATTTTTGATTCTAATGACCCCGTTCATAAATCAGAGTGCAACGAGCAACACATGAGGTTGATTTCAAGAGGTTGGAGGAGGAAGAAGTGTACTGTTGGAGCTCATGGTAAGACAAAGACGCGGTGGTTATCGCCAGAGCTAAAAATTGAATTCAGATTGGCGAAAGCAGCCATAGAGTTTGATAAAATATGCGACCAGTACAAATGTAAGGAAGAATACGCCTGTGGCCATTACCTGCAGAAATTGAAAAAGCAAAGACGCAGAATTGGAGATCATGTTGTAGGTGGCCGCCCTACCTTGGAAGCAGTGGCATCTAGATTTCGAATTCCCTCTCCAGGCATGGATCGTGACAAACCATTGATTGTAGAGAATGATGATGAATGTTATATTTGTGAAGAAGGAGGAGGTAAGATTTTGAATTCGTACAGTTGCAATTGATTAATTTCTAATATTGTACTCTGTCATTGCACCCAAGACTTGATATGTTGTGACTATTGTGAAAAGTCATTTCATCTCGACTGCCATATCCCAAGATTGCTTCCAGATCAAATACCAAGCGAAAATTGGAAGTGCTGTGAGTGTAAGGCTCATGAAATGCCCTTAATGAGATGTGGCGAGTGCAAAGGTAAGGACTTTTCTTAACATGCCAATGAAATGTCATCATGGCTCATGCGACATTACATTCATCTGTTTAGACTGCACAGCAGTATGCGAACCAAGACCAAAATGCAAGTATATGCGCTTTGCTGAACCTGAAGTGTTGCTACACCAAGGGAAACGGAAACACTATGAAAATCCACCCAACAGTGTCAGATATAAAAAGCAAAAGAAGGTTGTGGTTTCTGCTGCGGTAGACGTTAATTGTCATGGTGATGTAAGGGCTGATGGTTCCAACAACGGAGAGAGAAAGGGCTTTGAAGCCAAGATGGACATCAAGCAACGCAAAGATATCCTAATTCTCAAAGGGTGGAGGTGTAACCAGGGCTATAGCCACCATAAACACTGGCTCTCACCAAAGAGAAAACTGGAATTCACGACCATAGAAGCAGCAGAGGAGTTTGAAGATGCTTGCCAAGCATGTATGGGCAATGAAGAAAAGGCTTCCGTCCTTTACCTGAAAAGAATGCAACAACAAGGTCGCTCTCTCATGCATTCTGTTGTTGGGGGTGCGTCAGCTTTACGAGGTAACAAAAGTGGTGCAGGCAAGACCATAGCTGAAAATTTAACAGACCGAGGAGCAGTGGATCATGATGTCATTCAGGAGAATTCTTCGTCAAAGGCATTCAAAAGTGGGCAACTTAAGAAGAGAAAGGATGTCCCAACAAAATGGATCAAGAATCATAGAGAAAGTGATGATTTGCTACTGTCTCAAGGATGGGTGAAAAAAGTGACTCAACACCACCCTATTAAACGTTATCTCTGGGTGTCTCCGAGGCTAAAGCTACAATTTACAAACAGAAAAGAAGCAACTTCGTTTAATGTTATTTGCCAAGAAGACAACACCGATGAAGCCTGTGCATTATTGACTTACGCTGAAAAAATTGAGCATTCTGGTCGTCTTCTTTCTAAAATCATTCTAGGAGGAAAGGGTCTTGTTGAAAGGATAGCACAACAAAGTATTTCAAATAGCCAGCCAACCATGGCTAAACCAGCATCCAGCAACCAAGCGGATAATCCCATTAAGGGGCCAAGAAATCAGAAGACTAGAATACAAGAAGCGCTTGGGCCTGGTTGGGCAAAGAAATCTGTCTTGTTCAAAACACAGTGGCGTAGTATTTATGTGTCACCGAAACTCAAAATTCAGTTCAAGTTTCTAAGAGATGCAAATCTTTATCACTCTTTGCGACAAAAGAATTACGGAAATGATAATCTAGCATGGAAAGAGTACACACGCTACAAAAGAAGCCAAAAATGTGCCCGTAACGTCATGAACTTGGAAGACGTGTATATGCTGACATCAGGTGACAAACCCAGAAAACAAATAGCTTCATCCACCATCCACACAGAGCAAATAGCAAACATTCCTTCAGTTGCTGCCACAGATTTGACACAAAACTCTGACATTTCGGAGAAGAAACCATCACCAGCCAGCTCATTCCTTGAAGAGCTCTCTTGTGGATGGTCTCAAGTAGAACATAAATATCGAAACAATACAGTGGTTCACTACAAATCACCCCAACACGGTGTTGAATTCAGGTCTTTCAAGAGAGCCAAATCATTTGATCATGTGCTGAGGAGGAATCATTACGATGAGTCAAAAGCGCTCGAAAACTTCATCAGGCAAAATGGCCGTGATAAGTTCCGCAACATGACGTCTAGCTATGGAACATACGAATTACAAGCAAGTTCTCAAGATGGATCTATTACACCTGCTCAGAAAGCCCTGGCTGAGTTTCAAGCCAATACAGACCCCCTCTCGGGTGATTCTTCAGTAATGAGAAGTAGACAAGGAAACATTGTCGACGAAGATTATTGGGAGGTACACAAGATTATGGCACAGCGATTTTGCAATAGACGGATGGAATATTTAGTTCGGTGGAAAGGTTGCTCAAGCAAGGATGACACGTGGGAGCCTGCTGAAAATCTGTGTGACTCTGCAAGTGAGTTACTAACAATATGATTTTGTTACTAGGCCTGAAGTGTTGTGACAACTCATTTCTTACAATTTCATTGGATGATAGTTGAGGAAGCTGCCATGCTTCCCAATTTGTTAACAAAAGACCCCAGATACAGGGAGAGTCTCCAGAAAGTTCTGAGACAAGCTATTGCCTTGATGAAGGAAATTGACCAAGAAAAAGTCTTCCATGATCCCGTGACTGATGACATGGCTCCTGAATATTCTAGAATTATCAACAAGCCAATTTGTCTTAGCACAATGGAGGAGAAAGTAATGAGGTTTGAGTATAAGACTATTGATGAGTTTACAGCAGATGTAAGTTCTTGGAGTGGTATAGATGCTTTGAATATGCATGATTGCACAAGGTTTCATTTCAGACTGCTCCTGTATTACTTTATGCTAGTCAATGCAAATGTTTTCCAACTGTATCAAGTACAATAATGAGGGACAAGAAGGATGGTTGTACCAAAAAGAGGCAGAACGTCAACGGAGACTCTACAGGAAAGAAGTTTATCACAAAGCAACTGAAGAGTTGGAACGGCATTTGGAAGGCTTAACAGAATCACAGAGAAATCAACTGGGTTCATCCAAGAACAAGAGCTTGACCAAATCTTCAGCAGGAAAACCCCAAAAGACCAGATCATTAGTTTACACGCATAGAAGTAGCTCACATCCTGCATCTGCTGGGTCAATCAATAAAGCAGGGGCACGTTGTTCTGTTGGTGAGAGATCACGTAGCTCTTTTAGACCCTCAACGCCAAGAAACAAAATTGGTTCCATGACGATTAGCAGTACTAGGATGGGTCAGGAGAAGGTGATGAAAGTTTCTGTTCCAAGAATGCTTTTCCTGTTGGTGTACTCAACACTTTTTCAATGTTCATGTTAGCTTTCATTTTTCAGCCATTATTTTGAGGGACTCGTGAAAACATTGGAGGTACCCTTTGGCGATGAGACAGGCGTTGAGAAAACTATAATTGACAAAGATGGAAACATGTATGAGCTTCTGTCATACAAAGTGCCCAAAAAAGTGGGAGCATCATTTCGCTTCATGAAACAGCCAGATATAGAGTTTCTCTACGTGAACACTGATGAAAATGGCCTGCAGATGATGAATTTACAGAAGGAACTTGAAGAATTTTGTAGCTTTGGATCACTTGACAAACGTAAGATCATTGCAAGATTAGGACATCTGCAATCTGAAGCTGCTGGTGTAATGAACATCAATCTCTCTGATATTGAAATTATTCAAGAGAAAGGCCATGAAGGCTGTGGGTTTATACCACCAAATTTTTTTGAGGATAGCAAAGATTGTCCATACAGCACATCTGATGCTCTTCAAGTACGTATCATTGCTCCAAAATTGGGTCTCATAAAAGGAATGCTGCTTGTAAAAAGAGGAATTAAACACATTCAAATTCCAGAAAGCATGATAAAAGTCATGCCCAGCAAATCTTCAAATAAGAAATGGGCAACAGTGATCTTCAAGAAGCTCTACGCACCAAGCACACAGAACAAGCTTCTTGGCAGGATGCTTGATCCCAATGGCAACCCACCAAATAGCTTTAAGGTAGAGCGCCAGAAGAGTCTTAGTGATATGTACCAACGAATCCTAATTGGGTTTGGTGTGCCAAAACTTGTCTGTGATGATTATGTGAAGCTGTCGAGGAATGTGGAAAAACTAAGGCATGCCCATCTAATGGGTGTGGCGGATCCCACTGGGTCCATTCCATATGGAGAAGTGTTCATTCCGGGATGTGAGTAAATTTAATTTCGCTTTGCGTAGCATTCTCTTGTTTGCATAAATGCTGATATCCTGTCATCGTATTGTTAAAGATGCAAGAAATTCAAAAGCTAATAATGCCCGTGACATTTTTGGATCCTGTCTCAAGTACGGCAAGGTTTTCATTTCACGAAGGTGAGCATGTCTCAGATTGTTTCTTCAAGTTGTCTTCAGTCAAGCAGCAGCAGTTATGCTGAATACCTGCAATCATTTTCATTTTACATAGTCCCTGTCTTGAACCAACAGATGCTAAGATTCTTTCAGTGCTGAAACGTAAACCAAATGGAATGAGTGCAAAAGATTGGGAAAGTCTCTGTGCATACAAGTTTGGTACAGTTATTTTTGGATTGCCTAAATCAAAAGATGACACCCCGATACCAGTGAGTTGATTTTTCAATCTGTTACTTTTTGGTACTCCTCTGCTCTTGAGGTTGCAGCCATTCAAAATCTTCATGATTCATAATTCAATCAATCAATTTTAGTGCTTGATTGCTGACGGAGATTTAGATGGAGACCGTAAGTGTCCTCACAATGCGCTGCATTAGTTTGTGTCTGTGTTAGTTGCTAAAATTCACTGACAATCATTGTTGTTTAGTTTACTTTGTCCTTTGGGATGATGAAATTTTAGACAATCTACTGCATCCAAAAAATTACACAACTAAAAAAGCATTCAGTCTTCTCACAAAGCTGGAAGCAATTGATAAATCAAAGTGCTTTGTTAACAAATCCGCCAAATTGGATAAGCCATACCAAAAGAATTGGTTTTCGTCAGCCCAAGATGAAATGGTTGATGTGAAGAAAATTGGTTTATCAACTAAGTTGGTGGGATCTCTCTACAGATTGTGCCAGATGTATTCAAAGAAAGATAATGGATTCTTTGATATTTATGATGAAGATGCCCTTGCTTTTGCACAGGCATACAAAGATTCAATGGTAAAGACTAGAGATGTGACATACTGTGCTCACTTACTTTGCTCACTTTATTCATGTTCTCATTTTGTGAATTTAGGATGTCCAAAAGCATGGCGGAAAATCTACTTGCCCCCTCACCTTCACAAGGATTTGGCGCCAACACTGAGAGTTTTTCTTTCCACTGATTGATATGCTCTGATCAATCTAGCTGTTGATAACACTAGTAAGCTTATCAAACAATATTCCACTTCATGTACCACAAACAATATGACTGAGGTGCTAAGTCTACATGTTTAAACTGATATACGTAACTTGAAACTTTATTATATCTAGCAGCCACTGCAATTTTTTTGCAATGAGCTAGACAGGAGAAAAATCACTGAAAGGAAGTAATAGGTTTAAAAATATAGGTGGCTTGTCTAAGCTTGGCCATTGGGTGTGGGTGTCTCACACGACAACACATCCATTTTGGAAAGAAGATAAAATTTTCAAGGTAAGGTGGACAATTCGCGCTCAGTCTCCCAGGTCCCAATTTTTTTGGGTCACTAATATCGTGACCCTCCAGTATTTGCGCACCTTCCTGTAAGTCCTCCCAAATCTCAATTTTTATTGTTTTGCTTCTTACCATCTATTATTTATGTTACATCCTGGCGTTGCGATTTGCAGCCACTCCCCGGCCGCTCAGTTTCAATGATGGCTTCGACAATGATGTAGGTCTGGATATAACTCCTCCTGGAGTACGTTCCCCCTTCACTCGTTGAACAATCAACAAATCATATTCTCGCTTGTCATTCCCCCCTCCCCATTTGTGTCCCCATTCTCATCCCCCTACCATTGAATCCTCTTCATCGACAGTTATTCTTCCTTTGTCTTTCCTCGTTTCCTGTCCACCACAAAATTTGTGCTCCAGCGCTGCATCGCGACAAGTAACCACTCTCTGGTCGCTCAGATTCTGTTGCCGCATTGCGCGATTTGTATGCCCCTCCCCATTGCACCCCCTTCCACTATGACATCCTGGTTGCCAGGGAGTGGCACCAGTTTGCCTCACCAGTCCCCCACTCCTGACAGGTGCAATACTTCACCAATGTTCGGACTGTGTGAAGGGCTCCCTTGCTCTACCAGCCCTGGATCGCCATACGATGCCAACCGAGAAGCTGTCTTGTTGGATGTCACTACTGCATCCACTGCAAAGAATGGGGAAGCAGATAATACCAAGTCAGTCAACAACAGTGAACCGCCAGCTGATGACACGGATGATTGGCTGATGACTCCCAGGCCAAGGGCAAGAGGGAAGAAGAGAAACAGCATCTCATCAAATGGGGAAATGAGCTCACACTAAAGGATGCTGTGCTCAACAAAGAGGGCAATGATGTGGAGAGTTTGGGCATGAGGAAATGGTCCAAACTTAAGGGCTACATCAAGACTGCCTTCATCACAGCCAACAACATCCCACTTGCACAACTAGGTTGCAAATTCCGATTTTGGTTACTGTCCCCAAAACACAGTAACCAGTAACCAATCGTAATTACTGCAGTAATTACTGTAGGTTCCGGTGAAATTACTGCGTCACAATGCAACTTTTTGGGTCCTGTTACGGTAGGACTATATATAATCCTACCATCCAGATCGACAGACATATTACTGTTATACGTATCAAGAAATTACATATTACTGTTTTTACTGTTCAATTCTTTTTGCTAAGTCTAAAGTACTGTAAACTAGTGTAATTCTGCAGTAATGTTCTGCTGTGCTACAGTACGATTACTGTTTTATTCCTACAGTAGGATTAATACTAAGACTGTTATCCATATTGTAATAACATTGAGTAACCACTTCAATTACATTAAACAATTAGTAAAATAGTGTAGAAAAACCCCACCAACACAAGATGACTTATCTTTTGCCATCTTGCAAGAACTTGAGGGAAGGGGCAGAATAAAACTGAATAAGAAGTATGTGAGAATCAATCGGACCACCGCTCAAGCTGCAAATGAGGTTATTACAATTTTACAAGAAAAATGAACAGACTCATGGCAAGAGGCGGGTCAATAGATCTTTGTGGTGGGTAGGCAGAGGCAGGCCAAGGCAATCAGTTGTTGGGTTGGCCGCCAATGAGCTAGGAGTCAAAATTGTGAGGTGGATAGGGTGAGATTTTTTCAATAATCAAAGTTGGAGAAACAATATAAAAAAGCATGAGGACTCACGGCATGTGGCATGTCAATAGATTGCTGTGATCAATGGGCAGAGGCGGGCAAAGGCAATGAGTTGTTGGGTTGGTCGCCAATGAGCTAGGGGTCGACATTGTGAAGTGGATGGAGTGAGGATTTTTCAATCAGCGAAGTCGGAGAAACAGCATTATCACAACAAAACATGAGGACTCACAGAAAGGGGCTGGTCAATAGATTGGCGTGGTCAATGGGCAGGGGCTGGCCAAGGAAATGAGTTGTTGGGATCACTGTGAATGAGATCCCGGTCAAATTATTGATGTGGATGGGGGGAGTTTTCAATTAGTGACATTGGAAAAATAACAATATCACAAAATAAACAAAGAACTCACAACACGGGGGAGGTCAATAGATTTGCTGCAGGGGTGGCAACAGAAGAGTTCAAGGCAAGCTAGAGTTCAAGGCGAGCTAGAGTTAAGAAGGTTCTACTGTGTTGGGTTGGCAGTAAGTGGAACCAATCAATTAAATAGATAGTATCTGAAAATAAAAATAAAGGAAATAAACTTACTGAAAAACCACAGCCGTCGATCCACGGTCACAACAACAAAAGGATGGTGGCGGTCACGTGGTGATTGGGTAGGTATTGTGGAAGTATGGAGGATTTCCTGTGTCGGGGTGGCGGCAAGTGGAATCGATCAATTGGAAAGGAAAAATAAAAATAAAGCAAATAAACTCACAGAAAAAACTGTAGCCATCGATCCGCGGTAACGACAGTGAAAGCGGACGATGGTGAGTGCGTGGTTATTGGACAGATGTTTGTGGAAATATGGAGGATTTCCTGCTGTGAGGGGGGTGTATTTTCCCCATGGTTGTTAACTTTGGGTTGGGGAAGTAAGTGACAGCTGCAGCAAGTGCAGTTGAGAAGGGCAATCAACAACCAGCCATGTGTCACAAGAATGGACAGAAGGACAGACTCTATATGTTCTGGATACCTATTTGGTGGTTACGGTAGGTTTCTGTAAGATTCCATGTTACAGTTCAATCTAAATAGTGACAAAAAATATAATTACTTCACAACTTTTACAGTAATCCTCCACACACAGTAATCACATTACGGTCCAAAATAGTAAATATTCCGCAGTCGGAATTCCTCCGGAATTTGTATCCTAGTTGCACAAGGTCTTTGCAAGGCAGCTGACCGGGTACAAGCATAAAGTCAAGGCTGCATAAGCAAAGAAAAGTTCTGCTACTATGAAGCCCAAGTGCATTACCAAAGACGGTACTCTATATTGTTTAGTGAATGGCATTATTCAGAAGAAAGATCAATTCATCCTAATTAAGAGCTCACATGACAGGGGTAGTACTGATTCTCTGAATGCAAAACCCACTGCCTGAGAAGAACTACATTAATGGAGTGCTTCCCCCCAGCAGCAGCACAGACACTCGTAGGTTTTCAGTAGACAGCTCAGTGCTTCAACAATATGACAATCTGACATTCATAGAGTTCAAAGAGGCCATAACATTTCTACTGGCTGTGTACAAAGATGTGAAACAAGAAGAATCTATCTGGATATCATGGTGACTTCTGAGCCCGTGTAGGAGGTTAGGTGTATCTAGTTTATCTTCAAGTTTGTCTGACAGAGACTGGAGATAGAGCTTTGTTGGAATACACCTATCCGATGCTTAACAATGCAATCATGTGTACATCGACAGATTAGTGGTATGAACGGTTGAATAGGTCCCGATCCAAAGGGGGGGCAACTGTCAGTGATTGCAGCTTGTCACCTCTCCCCATGTCTGACTTTACCTTTCGGGGCAAGAAGAATTCAGCAATAGAGGCAACAGAAGATGCCGCAGCAGCAATAGTGTCCAGGGAACATGAAAGGCATGAGGCAGATAAGTTTGACCCTATGATGGTCATGAAGAATCAGGCAGAGATCTATTTGGTTTAGAGTAATAAGCTGAAACACAATTTTTTGAGGTGCAGGATAGTGGTGAGTCATAGACATCACTGAAGGAATTGAAAGCTCAGAGGAGGTACACGAACAAGATGAGGAAACACTACTTGAAACAATATACTAAGATGAAGGAGGAAATGCAGTATGATTCTCCAGAGAGCTCAGATGAGTCTCTTTCTAAATAGTATGTCTCAAATAATAGTTATATATTGACAATTAATATAGTTATAAGTTAAAAATTAAAATGGACAGAGAAATTCTCTGTTAATAATTAATACGGACGGACAAATTCTCTTTTGTTGACTACACCTGTAGGCGAGACTTCCATTGTCTCCAATTCCTGCCTTTGACTCACAATATTGTACAATGGCCTCCTAAAGCATTGCAGTGGAATCTACAGTGGAATCAATATAATATCATGTACATGATCCCTATATATACATCAAGCTATGTATTACACACTAACACACAACTAAATCATGCATATGCACCACCTTATCATCCCCCATCACCCACAACCACAATCCCAGAAAATTGATCCTCTGCTGCCTCCTCCGCCACTTCTAAGAGGGGAAAACAGAAAACACTGGGATGGTTTTTTTACCATCTTATCCCTCATCCCTATCTGCAACAACTTTTCCCAGTGGACTATTCTTTTCACATCAACTTGGAAAGAAAACAAGAGGGGGTGACACAATGTCAGATTTGATCAATTGTTCTGAGTTTAACTTGGATCATGGTCTTGTCAACTGTGGTACCAACATCCTTCGTGGGTGTGGACTCTTTGGACAAAACGAGATTCTGTTTTTCTGCTGGGCCGTCCTTTGCATTCCGAGACTTGTTGTTGCTCCTCTTGCCTCCAATGCACCTCCATCCACCACAGCAATCACATCCACCCTGTTTCCTTGCCATATCAACACGTAAAAGAAAATGAGGGGCTGTCACCTTGTCCAATTTGATTGATTGCTGTGTTCCTCAACCCAATATCAGGCGTTTGCCTTACAATGTATCAGAGTAAGATTGCATTTCACATCAACCTGCTTGCAATAATAGTTTTTCTGAACCATATTTGTTACCCATTCAGATATATCCACAAAACTGAGAGACAAGGGGCATTCTCTGAACCAAGTGAAAGACTGGAAGACTACCGCCCCAAGTTTTGACGTTTCCCCACTGTTCCACTCACATTTGATGAGGATTTTTGGCAGACCTATTTGCCAATTGTAAACCAGCAAGCGCCTGTGGTGAGAGAAATCTTGACAAAAGTGGAAACAGAACAAAGAGAGAAAGAGGAGCAGAAGATGGCCAAGAGGAATTGGAGACTTGAGCAAGAAGAAGCAGAAAGGCTTGAGGTTCATAAAAAGAGACTGAGCTCAAAGTCAGGAAGAGAACAACAATGAGGGAATTTCCCACTCAATTTCCATCTCCCATCTCATCAGACTTAACCCTTAACCCATGAGAAAAAACAGAAGGCAATGCCATCATGGACTAGCTCATCAACTGTGAGTCATGCTGTTGAAATAACTCCTCCATCTGTAAGGAAAAATAATTTCGTCCTTCTTTCTCTTGGATTATACTAACTCAAATACATATCTCTCTCGTCTTGTTAGGATAATACGAGTGCTGTCTTACTGTAACAGCCCGCAATCAAATGGTTATATGATTGCAAGCCTCCCAAATCCAGTATGCAATATCAAGTAACAAACACTTGCCCGCTCAATACCAACCTTCAGATGATCTTCTTCCTTTGGATAAGAGGCTTTGTTCCCCATTCTGTTGTGAAGAAGGATTAACTCTTCCCTGAAGCCCTGAATTGCATAAGGAAAGGAGACTTTGATAGAGCCCACCATGATGTTTTGTCAGAGAGGTCCTTCAGTGATCCGATTTTAGGCAAACAACTATGAAAACGGGTTGTAAAATTTGAGAACATAGAAAAATGGAGTTGTTGGGGAAACCTCCTTGCCAACATTGTGAGTCATTCGGGGTAAGTCAGCTAATTTGGGGAGTCTGTTCCAAGTTGGAAGAGAATGTTGCCCCATCACAGATACTTTGAACTGGAATCACAGCTCTATAGTGAACCAAAAAATTGGTCCTACAAGTTGGTTACATTCTAAATTTAACAATCCCAGGGACAAATTTCCAACTAATGGAATGGATGTAAGACCATGCAAGAGAAGGAAGGATTTTATTGATTTACAAGACAGTTTCAAAGAGGTGCCCTTAGACAAAGCAGTATCTGGTGAGGAGGATTATGATTATTGCCCAGAAAAAAAGATGAGACAGCCAAATGCAGTGGCTACCTTTTCTTCATGTCCTTGGGTGATGACAATCTATGGTGACTCAAAAACAAATGAATTCCATAGCTTCCACGCCCTTGCTGACATTCCAAAGCAAGTGCAAGTGCCCCCAGACATTCAATACTCCCTTGCTGGTGTGATTCTACATGATGGATCACATTATAGAGGAATAAGGGTGGATGTCAAAAATCAACACAATCACGTCATCTATGACAAATGTATGAATCCTCAAAAAGGATTCAAATGGTTACATCATGGGATCTAAGTTCCCAATACACAAATTTGACATAACATTTTGGGGAATGCGAAGGTGGAGAGCTCCTCTGCAATACATCAAGAAGTGAATCTTCTACCATCCCTCCCACAGTATCCAGCGTAGCCTCCATTTGCCATCAGTCTCATCAGCTTCCACAATTCCTCCCAGACCATCTTCGGTAGCATCTACCACTGTCAGACCAGTCGGGATACCAAATCTTGGAAACACTTGTTACCTCTCAACTCTTGTGCAGATAATATTTTGGGTAGTATCTCTCACCAAAAGATTGACTGATGTCAACAAGAAGCTAGAGCAAGGCAGAGTGGGTGAAGTAATTATACCCCCAAAGAGACTGTTCGAAGGCCTTGGGCTTTAGACATTTCTTATCAAGAAAAGGAGACATCTGAAAATGACAAGGAAGCATTTGCAATCTAAGCATGTGCAATCTACCATGAAGAAGTTTGCCAAAGCTCTTACGCTGTCTCACAAAGAAAACCAGTGTGTCAAGGAATGCTGGGTCAATCTCTTTGACCATTACTTTGACTTTCTTGAAGTTTCCCACCGCACTAAAAATAAAAAAAAATTATATTCTCTATTTTTTTTTTGCTACAAGTCTTAAAGTATTGAGAGAGAAACATTTTATTGTGAGCCAACTTTTGTTGAATCTCACCAATTGTTCCCAAGCTGAGCCTAAGGAAAATAAAAAGATTTCCACAAACACTACTTCACATGGGCGAATCAGATCTAAAGAAGTGAGTCAGTACATGTATGCATTTTATTTATTGGGATATATTCTCTCATTTATGATACTATTTATTATCGACATCTTTCCACAGATGGAATCTCTTGAAAGCATTGAGAGAGAAATATTTCAATGAGGCCAAAGTAAATGTGTGGTCATAGACAACACATGGGAAAGGGTTGACATTAATAGTCTTCCTCCCATATTAGTGATTGGGGCCTATCAAATAGCTCATCGTATCACAGATAAGGCAAATACACATCCACCAAATTAAATGACACTCTCAACTTTCCTGTGGTAAGATCAAAATCATTGCTTTGTTAATAAGGTACTATCCTATTTTGTTGTTATCTCACATCATATTGATTACATCCTATTCTGTAGGTTCTTGAAAGAAATCAAATGCATTCCTCAGAAGAACACCCTCCCAATAAAGTACTCAACTACCAGCTTAGATTCATTAGCATTCATGAAGGTCAAGGGGGAGGTTACTCGGGACAGGAGAATGAGAAGAAGAGAAAGAAGGGTAAAAAAGGAATTGAAAATGAGTTGGAAGCAACAGAAAGGATGGCTAAACAAGGTGCCCACTATTACGGCCACTTTTGTAGCTTTACAACATCACAGCAGTACAAACTAGATGATCACAATGTTGATGATGTTGAGGAAAATGAAGCGTTAGCAGATTCATTAGATAAGGCCTACATGTTGCATTACATCTGCCTTGGATCAGAGGAGTATGATATTTGCTACCAGAAAGATAAATCATTATTCCATATGCCCAAGGGACACTCCATCTCATTTGGCAGATGCTACTAGTCAAGAAACAAAACTCCTTGGATCAGAAGAAATGGATCCTCCACCTGCGGCTTCCAAACCTTTGGCCATGAACCCACCAGCTGCTCCACATACTGCACCATCAAGTTATCCCTCTCTAGCTCCACAACAAGATGAGCAGTGTCCCAACCACTCAGCCATATTGGTGTTAACTGCTGCCCCTATTACTGCAACACATCCGGTTACAGAGAAGAGAGAATCTAACCGAGATTTGAACCTGAAAGCCATTCAAGAGATATATCCTGACCATAACATTGGTTGGTTGAGAAGTAACATGGTACTCATTGGAGATTGGGCTACAGTCATGGCCAGTGCTGCCTTGAATGTTTTCACCCTAACCCTAACCCTCATGATTAGTGAAGAACAGCTAGTATTTGGGAGTAGCCATGATTCTGATGAAAGTAGTGTTGATAGTACTGTACAGAAACCCCAAAGAAAACCAACTTGGATGACAACGACAAGAAATTCTTCACTAGTCTACCAACCTATTATGCAATGTATTTTAAATTCGATTCCAGAGATGTTTCACTAAGCTATTGTCCCTTTGCACAGTTCAACAAATGTTGGCAAAAAGAATTCTTTGGAAACAATCCTTTGATGGCATAGAATGCAAGAACAAGGAGTTAAAGGCCAATGCATTGCGAGATCATATATCTCATCATTATTCCAAATCCTGGTGTGACATTGGGGTAAAACTTGGCAACGACAAGTGCAACATTGGAATCCTCCAGTGCTCAACCTTCTGCTGGTCTCTCTCCTGTAACATCAGTTTCTTTGCCATCAGCTCCATCAACAGCTCTTGATGACTCATTAGTTGCTGATAAAGAGACACAAAAACTTCAGAGAGACAAATCAGATTGTGAGCAAGAAGGCAACCAAGATGAACCTCTTCTCCTAGAGAACCAAAGTATAAAGTTGGGACTGAAGAATCTATCACAGAAGAAGATATTGCCAAGTTTGTTTCTTGTTCGATGATTGGGTTAGGGTGAAGGACTCAGATGTTTTTGTAAAGGTGGGCATCACTGGTCTTGCTGCCAAAGTTGATTCAATGGTCAGGTTAACTGAGGAATTAGTTGATACTACGTCTGTTAAGGTCAGGTGGAGCAGCAACGACCAGAGAAGTTAGAAAGATATGTCATCTGTTAGACCAATGTTCTCTACTGTAAGGGAAATGTGAATGCAAAAAGAAGAAAGAAAAGAGCAGCCAATGCAGAGAACACCATCAAATAAACACCCAGAAGACCACCCCCAGCCCCAGTCAAGTTGAGGATTCATAGTGTCCTGGGAAGTTGCTTGTTGGGCTATCTTACGAGTGCCATCACTACATGAATTGCAACTCAAGCTATTCAAAACAGAAGGCCTGCAAAAATTGCTGAAAAACTAAAGGATAGTCAAAGAACATGGTTACTTTTCGGGACAACTTCTGATTGTGTCAACAGGGAGATCAATTGAGTCATCTCTATCTTCCAAGTTACCCTTACAACAGGAAGGAGTTGAACAGGGAAAAAGAAATCATCGACTCTGTCATGAAGACATGTGATGTGCTGTAAGTGAAACTCTCTCCCCAATCTTGTTTGCAACGTGTTTATGCTTCATGACACATTCATGCCCTGTTTATGCTTCATGACACATTCATGCAGGAATGAAGAGTCTAAACTTGCTTGGAGAAGAAGAGGACCTCGAGGTAAACATGACTGAGGTTCCTCTAGTCTTTTGACAGAAACAATCAAGTCAATCTAGAACTGTCATGTTTGTCCAATATGGGTATGGATCAACCCAGTCATAGGTGAAAAAAGAAGAGATGGACTACTAGCATGTCATCTTTGCTCTCCATGGTCCTTCAATTCCCACCTTGTCAATCTTCTATCCTCTGGATATCTGGACTTCATCCAAGTGTATGATGTCATGCATGGCGCTCAATCTGCACATCTGAAGTGGATGGCAGTATGGGCCTTGCTTTTCAAACGGCAGACACAATATTTCCCAAAGAGGGATCTCTTGGCACTTTCCTTCACATCATTGGTTTGTTAGTTACTTGCAATATCAAAGGGGTGGTTGTCAAGGAATCAATATGAAATCATCTTACTTCAAACCAGTGAAGCAGCTTCTGGCTGAGTATTTGGTGAGCTGTTCCTCTGCAGCCACCCTTTCCTGGTTGAATGTATAATTGGAGAAGATAAGGACCAACATCTTTTCCATGCATAATTTGTTTCTCAAGATTGCTGATACAGGAGGGGATGAGGTGTGTGGACTTGCCATTGGCTCCATTTTAGATAATATATTCAAGTTTGGAGCAAAGGACAGTAGAATAAATTTCGTGAAGTTTGGGCTAGCAGTAATTGCTGCATTGAAACTGTTTGTTCCATTCGGCCATGGTCATCTACAAGCATGCCACATCTGGTAAATACAGATGTTGGTGCTAGTGCTGTAGAAAGAATGTGCATTCTTCTACCTCTGGTGAATATGACACACTCCACAATATCATGGTTGCCATCCCATATGTCTCAATCACTCATCGGCTAACAAGGAGGCTCCAATTGTGTTCATCAGAGCTGACAACGGTGGACGCCAAAGACTACTATTTTCAAGGCGCCTTCAGGTTGCATGCAAAGCATCTGAAGGGAATGGACTCCAATAACTCTATTATAGAGTGTGTTCCTGATTCCTCCACATTGGACAATGCCATTGGATGACTCTTTAATTCTCTCTGCGCTGAAAAATGATGTAGAAGAAAGGAGCGTTAACACAGCCAGATCTTGGAAGAGCGTTGTTACTTTTATTTTTGGAACTCAGGATGAAGATGATGATGAAGAGAAGAGAATTGCAGGTGCCACCGCCAGTAGGACTGGGAGAGCAACAATGACCCTACAGCAAGATCATGACAATCTGCAGGAAAAACACAAAACGATGATTGATGAAGAAAATGTGTGTGAACAGTGTTTCCAATCAGTCATAATGAGAAAGTTGTACAGCTTCACGATATAGAAGAAAATGATAATCATTAGAAGATGGAGCTTGATCGTGTGGAGGGACTCCTAGCCAGCAATACACATTTTGTCTCTGCTCTTGTACACATGTGAATGCTGATTCTGTGGCATTATTTTAGCAAACCACAGATTAAATTCCATTGGTGTCATTGCAAATGAGAGGGTGAAGGCCAACTCCTTTGACTCGTGATTTTTCAACACATACCAAACGATTTCAGTTCTTGTCGATCAGTCCCGAAACTATGTCTTCCTGTGAGACCCTAAACACTAGCAAACTTCAACCCTATGTTGTAAATCCTTACATGACTGGTCCGAGATTACTTCTTTGCCCTTGACAATGGATTTGTCTAAATGAATGAATCCAATTCATCAGCCCTTAGCATCTTAGTAAGAATGGTCTTGAGATATTGTTTAGTGTGCTTCATTGTAGAAACCTCCCTCTTGAAATTTTGGATGTAACTCTCATGTTCACCCTTCCAGCAATGTCTCATGGATCCAGATTCTTCAATCATATCAGCAATGTTCAGTAGACTGAGGTAATGTGCCCTTCTTACATTGAATGGTACATTTTTCTTGTCTGTTATTGTTAATGTCCTGCAATCAGCCTTTATCTTCTTTCCTCTTAATTTAGATGCAAGTTTTCTCCAGCAATCCATAATATCTCCTACAGGAAGACAGGAATAATCTCACCTACACATTGATTGTCTCTGGAGGAACCTTTTCTTCTGCAAAGATGTGAGAGATAAGCCAGAACCAAGTCACTCTCATGCTACTGAAAGCAAGCACCAAATGCTTGTCAAGGTTGTTTGCCACATCACCCTTATCCAAAGGAGAAAATGAAACAATGATAGCGGTGTGAATGCAAGGTAATGATCAGATTGTCAATTGGCAGTACCAAGATTTTTCTTCCCCACGTCTGAGAATTTCATAGCAAGACACCAGACTAGGTAGAAGGAATTGATTGTTTCCTGACTGCCTTGTATTGCATTGATGAGTGTGTGCCATGCTATCTTTTGGTGTGGATCCTTTCTGTAAGCCAACATAGATGTTTTAGCAATCTGCAGAGACTTTTCAATTCCAAGGAAGCACATATGCATAGGCATGGTCTGGAAACTTTTCAACTCAACATCAATTGTTCTAAAATTCCTTAGAATGGAGGGAAAAGCCACTGACTCACAAGCTTCCTTGCCCCCAATGGATCTTTTGATAATGTTGGGATCAATTGATTTGACAGACCAATGGCTTGTAGGTATCTCTTTATCACATCCCCCTTGGTAGTATTTGACAAGGTACTTGAAGAGCACCAATCATGGAGAGAAGTTATAGAGTTAAAGATCATTTCAAAGGATGGCTCAACTGCAGGGAAGTTTTTCATTGTTTGTAAAAAGATTCCTGTTGAATTGGATATGTCTTAAGTTTTGTCACTTAATGGTGCCACCAAACAAGGCATTGATCACAACTGCTTTCCCTTCATCAGATTCACAGCAGGGGGAGAAAGCATGAATTGGATGCTTTTAGATGACAGGAAGGATATGATGGGACAATGTTGTCATCGAACTGACAAGAATGTCTCCATCTGTGAGTAAATGTACCATGTTGAGTGGTACAAGTATTCAAGCACCTTCCTACATAATAATTGCTTATTTTAAAGAAAAACCATTGTTGGATATACCTGGTTTTCCTTCCCTCCCCAGTATCTGAGTATTGGAGACTGAAGCTCTTTCAACTCCTTGAGCAGCTGAATGAGGATACCTTTTGGTTTTGTCTCTGAAAGTATAAAGCAAAGGGTGCTTTTTGGCAACTGGTATTTTTATAGTTGGGGGCAATGATGGTCAATGTGAATATCTGAACACTGTTGAATTCATTTTTCCTTTGATTTGAGGAGCCTCAAATCCATCTGACCATACTCTTGCAAGGAGGATTTGGGTGTCAAAAGAGATATCTTGCATGGTTGAAACATTTTGGTGAAGATTGCATAGAATTTTGTCCCATGATGGTTGGATTGATCCACACTGTCTTCTTCATGGCCAGCTTGGAAAAACATTACATCTATCCCCATTGCTAAAATATGATTAATGATTTCTCTTCCTGGTATGTGAGCAGCATTGTGACAAATACTGACATTTGGAATAGGTAAATTTTTGACAATAGAATTATGTCCTTCAATACAGACTGCTTGAACTGTCTTATGATTCACTGGGGCAGAGAAATTGATGAAAGTATTCTTGCCACCATGAATTTGCAATTCTGCCTGAACACAATCTTTTATTTTCTTAACTATTGATTGTACTTCAAGTTGGTCATTGATGTCTCCACAGGCTGTAAGCACTTGAACTATGGATTTCTGATAAATGTCTGACAGCACATTCTTCTCAGCTTGGATGAGTTCATTGTGTTGGGAGCTATTTTGGAGAGTCGTAGTTGTTAGATCAATTGATTTGTGGTGGGGAGTCCATAGTAAATTGATGCAATGTGGAGATGAAAAAAATGTGGTCAACTGTAAGTGATGAGAAATCACTGTAGACTTTTGAGTCAACAACAGCATTAAAAACCAACCCTTTTAATCCGTCCCCTTGATTTGGTTCACCATAATATTGAGGAGGCTGGTATTGAAATGACAAGAAAAGAGACCACACTCGTCAGAAATTTTTGTGCCACTTGTGTGATCAAATTCAACATCAATGTCCCCCCTCTCTTCATATCGAAGAAGGTGATTGATAGTGACTCAATTGTCCTCGGATGGGTTTGTTTCATTGTCCGTTGTGGCATTAACTTGCCAATTGCCCTGCTGATCTGAATTGGACTGATAAGCATTGTTGTCATATCCAACATGATCATGATAGTTTTCTGGCCTATTATCCAACCTTTCATCTGTTGGGTTAGTTTCAGGGGGCCTTTTGTCACTTTGTTGTTGTCATTGCCTTGGACACATTTGTATCGCAAGAAGTCTCCCTGATGTATGCAAACTTTGACTTTCACCAGACAAACAAAAGAAGATTGTGTTTCCGTGATTTCAAATAGTTGACATACATGCTGAATATGAATTACTATGATTTCATTTACAATTTTTCCAGAGAAAGTGAAATAAAGATGATTTGCAGCTGGGGCATTTGATATTTTTCTTCTTATGCCACGAGTGCAATCCATTTTGTATCTTGTTCGGCTCATCAAAATTCATTTTGTTCTGAGATGGTGTGGCAGGAGGATAACAGTGAGAGATGCAACTGCATTGCATGTCACTCATTGGTGTGGAGAGAATATTGTATGAGTGACATACAAGTTGCATTTTGATGTAGATGCATACTATATGTGGCCTATACTGTTGTGAGTCCTGAATTTTTATCCTCTCATGTATGTTAGCATGATAGAAATGATAGAAATGATTCCATTGGGCTAATGTGTCTTAACACTAAAAGGTATGAATTATTTAACAAAATGTTTAGATGCCTCTGTTGGTAAAATTGCAAGCAGTTTCCTGAAGTCCAAAATTGTCGCTTGATCTTGCTAAGATGGTAGTAAGAAGTGAGAAAGAATCCATGACTCCACCCCTTAAGCCGACCATTGAACCTCGTGTTAGCTATTCTGTAATTAAAAAAATATTACTCCATTTTAACTAACAGAAACACAAGTCTAACTAACAATTCGTTTGCAGTATCGAGTTTGCCAATGCTACCTTAGCCAATATTGTCACTAAAGTAGAATTACTTTCTGACACCATGTAGGTATATTATAAAACAAGAAAATTTTTAGAATACAATGATGATTCACGTAGTATTTCAGAGCTTAGAAGAAGTAGTCTCTTCTACATATGGTTCTGTATTTTCTGCTGGGAGTGCCACCTTTCTTTCACATCATGAATGTTTTGTACTGGAGTTTCACAAACCCAGGTACAACTATCATGCGCCAAAGATTGTTTTGCCCAAACATTAGTGTGCAGTAATGATCTTTACTGCAGACACCCTTGGTACAGTCAAGAGCAGAGGGCTACTGTGAGTACTACTTGATTTGTTTTCAACTGTGACTATGATCAAGAGATTAGCTTGCCACCACAAGTTGTCACTAAGACAATGAGTGAGGTGAGAAACATATCGCCTCTTGCAGGAAAACTCCAAGTACAGGAAGTATAGTGACCCTCAGAGATTTGAGGTTGCCAGAGTTCAATAAGAACCAGTGGATTAGCCAACAGAAGGCCTTGGTATTAGCCAGCAACATCAAATATGATATTATCCTGAGTTCTAATTTCCTTTCAAGGAAAGGAATTAAGCTCAATTGCTCAGAAGGCAAGATGGAATGGTTTGATTGCTCCATTCCTTTGTGTCCTCTGGGAGGTGTGGACTCCAAAGATTTTGATGCAATGGATGCTATGTTTTTCATCCAGGCAGTAAATGAACTCTTTGATGATGATTGGTTGAGTTGTAATGTCACTGCCATTCTGGATGTCAACTAGAAATGTAGAGATGTAGCTTATATGTAGACAAGCTGACACATCTCAGTGCACATCAGCAGAAGGAACTATTCAGGTATTGCAAGAAAACAGCAAGATATTTGATGGAACACTTGGGCTCTACCCAAATTGCAAGGTACACCTAGACTAGGTTGCATAAATGACTGTTTTTGTTACTGCCACGGAAACCTCCAAAATATTACTGTTACAGTAATTATGGTAATTCCCAAAGAATTACTGTATATTCCACAGTAATTTGACAGGAGGAGTCTCATTGATTTCCCTAACCCCAACCCTAAATTGATTTTAGTTAGACAGTATTTTCACTGCAACAAGAAACGTCTTCCCTCCAAAGAAAGGCAATATTACCCGGTAATTCTGAATTACTGGGGAATTAATGAGTAATTTGCAACCTAGCACATAGAATTGGTACCAGACATGAAGCCTGTGCCGCCTGGCCTTATCTAGTTCCTCATCTACACATGGGTACATTCAACCAACAGTTAGATCACCTCATCACAGAAATGGAGAAAGAAATGCTCTCTATTGTCACTACCCTTGAATCTTGAAGAATTGCAAGGGAGTGCTATTAATGC
Organism: Cyclotella cryptica; assembly: GCA_013187285.1. Classification (NCBI taxonomy): domain Eukaryota; phylum Bacillariophyta; class Thalassiosirophyceae; order Thalassiosirales; family Thalassiosiraceae; genus Cyclotella; species Cyclotella cryptica. The sequence continues at coordinate 117,784 of JABMIG010000114.1, forward strand.
AGACATTCATGTCTTCACTGACCATAACATCTTGACTACTGATGCTTTAAAATATGCAAAGTGTGCTCCGTTGCCGCAATAAGATAGAAGAGTTTTCACCAACATTCCATTATATTGAAGGCCACCACAATGTTCTGGCTGGTGATTTGTCTCAGCTTCTTAGCCTTTTTACATCAGCTCAGATTATGGAGAGGAAGAATCTTGTAGACCCAATAGTGGTTTCAGACAATGATGAATTGTACTTCTTTGAGCAAGAGTACACAGGGTTTGGTGACAGCAAACTAAGGGAGACACTGGAGTGTTATCTCGACCTTCCTGAAATCCCTCACCCTGAACATAATCTGCTGAATTATGTCCACATATATGAACAGCAGCAGCATGACAAAAACTGCTACCTCTAGAAACAAAGTATGTTGACAATTACACCAACGATGTTGATGACATTGTCTGTTACAAGAAGGATCCCACTCAAGAAAATTGAAAAATTTCCTTGCCTGATAAAATTGAAGCCATTCCTGTCAAGTGGTTTCACCAAGTCATGGGACATCCTGGAGAAAAACACTGACAGAATTGTTAAGACAACAATACCACAATCCATCCCTATATGGCAGGATATTGAGCAGCTCATGTGAACTGACTGTCAAAAATACAAAACACCAGGCTGTGGATACGGACTGCTACCTGAGTGAGAAGTGTGAGTTGCGCCATCAAAGAAGTCGCCATTGACCTTTGTGGACCTTGGAAAGTTAAGGTCAATAGCCAAAAAGTGGAGTTCAATGCCCTAACCTGCATTGATACTGATACCACTTCAAGTCAATGTAAACTTGAGCATTCAATTACTTGATGGGGTCACTGAACGTATCAACATACACAGAGTTCTGGCATTTGCCACCTCTTCATTGGAAGGGATGAAAGTGGAGTTTTTTCATCTTTTGTTCTTTTTGTTTGATTCGTGGCAGAAAGAGATTCTTGCCTATAAGGGGAGGAGTGTTCTGCCCATGTCTATTGACCCCCTTTTGAGTAAAGGAGGAACTATAACTCGAGATACCTAAAAGGGGCTTAGATAAAGTAGGTGTGAGTATGCACCTTCAGTAGCTTTGAGATAGGCTACATACGTATCAGTAGCATCGTCCATCCCAGATACGTCATTGGTATGACTATGTCAGTAAATTCAGCTGTAGCTGCTGGTACTGATCTTACTTTCTTGTCTTTCTCCAAGATTCTGTAAAATCACATCTCTGAGAGAGCTGTGATGTTGAGATGCTGCTGCTGAGGAGAAGTCTCCTCAGCCATCATGAAAACAACTAGAAACTAGTAGCAATTAAATTAATGCTCACTTTTTCATTTCTTCATTTTATCACCTCTTTTTAACCACCTAGACCATTAGGTCAACCAGTGTATTGATCCTATTATTTTGTATCTTGTAAAGGAATTGATTTTTCTTATTCACCCTCAGAGTTGGCATTATTTTGCAGTCATACATTATAAAAATTAGAAAGAAGGCTCGTGGCATTTAAAATGGTAAGCTCAACAACCCATACAACAACAAAAGGCCCAAGAAGAGGCAAAGAAGAGAAGAACGTACAAGCACACTAAAGAGTGTCAAGAACAATAAGCAGCTGAAGTTTTGGCAACAACATGTTTAAACTGTAAGGGTTGGAGAAAATTTCAAAGCAGAAGGGTAACAAGGGAATGCCTTTACCTTTACTGTTATACATTGAGATACAACTATACCCCAACACTTGATGTTGTAGCTAACCTTGACATGAATCACCCTGTTAGGTGAGCGAATCCTGGATGAAAATGACTCTGAGAGTCATCAAGACAATGTATATATGCATACATAGGAGGGCACAGGAATATGTAAAGGCATTGCAATTGAGGACAAAAGAAGAACTTGATCATAACAAGAACTCTATAATCAGTGGATTTTTGAGCAGTCAAAGGGCAATGGTTGGTAGATTTTAAAACAAAACATGCACCAGCTTGTCAAATGTTTTGGCTTATTAAAGAAATTTTACAATTCTTATTATATTTAGATATGCATGTCTGGGTACTAGTAATCACTTACGAAAAATGTAAGCCACATTGCCTCAGTTGTGGTTAATGAGTCATCAATCATGATTATTTGAAATGCACTGTCACAAACCATTCTTTGCATAGAAAAATATGTTACATTCAGTATATACTATCAGTATTCCTAGATGAGGAAAGTAGATCAACTACCATAATTACCGGTGTATAAGAACCACCGGTGTATAAGCACCACCACTGCAAAATGACCCATTTTGACAGACATTTTCCATTTCAGTCAATTAACACACTCTCTTGCATCTAAACATAGGTCATTTAGCTTATCATCATTGGGAACAATAAGCACATATGTTTAGGTCAACATAGGTCCCATTATTCACTGAGTTGCACTACTATGACTGAAAACTCACCACACATCTGGCTCACAACGAACACACACATCACACAGACGAGCAATGGTTGAAAGAGTACATAGTGGCTACCTCCAAGTAAACAGGGTAATTTTTCAGATACATTTATTTTTTCATCGTGGAAGGGAGACTAACTTCATTCATAGTATAAGAACCAATTATTGTTTCTTTTGAAAATGACCGGACATATTGTGGTTCTTGTACACCGGTAATTATGGTAGACAGAGTTTGTTCTAGAGCAGGTGTTTGGAAGCAATGAGCACAGTTTTACTCAAGAAACAATCAATAGGTTGCATTATGCAGTGGACTGTGGGATGGTTTCATCTTTCTATTCTTCCTTTCCATAAGGCTACGAGCAACTTTATATCTCAGTACTCTTGAAATTCTGCCGATTTGGCAGAATTTGACATAGCCATGGAAAATTTCTACAGGGATTTGAAATTCTGCCACAGCCAGCAGAATTCTTGGATGATTCTTACGTCAAAATTTTGGTAAAAATCCCTTGTGCCCATAGGTTGTGACCCCATATCTTGAAAAGGAGTTTGAGGCTATGTGCCATTATAAAGTAATGCCAACAATGGTTTTGATTGAGCCACGCAAATTGATTCCAGTCTGCAAAATAGAAATTATTATGCCTCGTGCGGGACTGCGCAATCCGTCAGAATATTTTTACATCAACATCTATGATGCTGTGATGATGAATAAAGTTTTGTTACTAATGTTAGAAAATGCTCACATAGGAATTAGTATGAAATGAAATTCTGCTGATCAACAGAAGTTGAATTTTTGCAATTTAGCACAAAACCAAAATCGGCAGAATTTCAAAGTACTGGGATATCTAGTAGGACCCAATGACTAAATAACTACCATTGAAGTATGATGTATAATAAATTAATGCAGAACTGTATCCTATTCCATAATAAGGACATTTGCTATTCTGATGAGCATTTGACAATCAAAATTTGAGGATGTAATGATCACAAGAAAAGCAAAAAAATTCAGAGACATGAGCATAAGAAAAGATTGAGGCATAACAAGCAGTCTGCATCTGTTGATGTGATGGTCAGTCTGCATCAGTTGGAGTGATTGTGAGCACCCAAAAACAAAATACTGGAGATATCAGAAGTCATTACTAGTTAAGACATTAGTAGTAAGTTTATGTGACACTATCTGGTTGAATATGTTTTTTTTCAATTGACGGTGACATCAATTGAAATATATGAAATGAACAATGTTTCAAGAAATTTTGTTGCTGTGGACATGCTACTATTGCTTGCTTGAACAATGCATTAATATTCATTGATGCATCTTTTGCATCTTTACTACAAAAGACTCATTTATTGGTTTGTGATCATTTGTTGTGATTCTTTGCTTTTATCATAACTTGAAGCAATATGTTTCTTATAATGACAATTTCAACCAAGTTTTTAAATTCCCCCTTTATAGCAGCACCAATTAATGTATTAAAAAATTATGAGCTGATTTGATAATTTGGAACAATTACAATAATCATCTGAAGTATCTAGTTTTCAAGACTCACTTCAAATCATGGAATTGTGTTGATGGATACAAAAGTGGTAGTGCCTACAATAAAGGAAAGATATTTGTTGGCATCTGTTTGGCCTGTTTCTGTTTATTGCTATTATCAAAAAATAAAAATATCATATTCCCAAATTGATAATGTCTATGGACTGAGTACATACCTCAGGTAAGATACTATGGTATCGTATGTCGCTGTGTTAGTCCAAAGCAGATAATTTCATGTACGAGGACAATGGGCCACTTTGCGGCCCATTTTTCCCAGTTTGTTAAAAATGCCCCTCACCACCTAAAAAGCCATAATAAGTTACAAGTCTGAACATCTTTGCCCCTCCTTATTACATACTCCTACCTACCAAAAGATCTACATACAGCTAGATAGAAGAAACATCATTGAAACATTTGCTTGTCAACAACTGGTTAGTAGAGAGGTTGTAACAAGGTTCAATAAATCAACCATCCCTGATTTTTGTCAGTGCTTGTTTGATGATGCAATGCACTGAACGTAGAGCATTTCATTGCAAAGTTGCATTGTGTGGAATCGATTTCACAAAAAATCCAAACTCAAATTCTGGAATTTGACTTTGGATTTTATAAAGTAATTCAACGTAGGAATTCATTGTTGAAAATGGGCTGGTTCAGTACCACACTCTCAAATTGAGAACTTGACAGCTGTTGATATGACATCACCACTTTAAGACAAGAATAGTGTAGTAGGTATGTGTACTAAATACTTGGTTCAGTACCAAACACATACAAACCAAGAAATAGAGAACAAGACACCAAGAGCAAAACAGTACAAACAAGCGTGGGGGGTAGAATTTGTGACGTCAACCAGATGTGTTGTTGCAACTGCAGTTTTGTTTGAGAAACGTAGGTCAATGCTCCATGCTAGATGCTTTGTGATTTTTGTAATCAATAATCTTAAAATCCGGGAATGTGGAGCATGATCGTGGGGCATTTATTGTGAAATTATGTTACAATCTCTCTAGTGGGTGAGTGGGCCTTGCGCGCTTCATGTGCCCCTCGCATTCGAACACTACCATTGCAAAAAAATGAGGTAGACAAACATCAAAACATCATGACTACCCATGTATGTCAAACAGAAAGATTAATAATTTACAGGTAGTAATGGCTATATCTATTGTTGATGTACCTATTATGGTGAAAAGTAAAAATGTATCACTTGAGGAAGAGGAGGAAGAGGAGGACGAGGAGGAGGAGACGACAAGGAGGAGGAGACAATGAGGAAAAGATCTGGAGGACGGGTAGGAGGACGGGTAGAAGGACGGGTAGGAGGAGGAGGAGGAGGAGGAGATGGGCTCAGATTCTAATACAACTAAGATTTTGAAGAAATCTGATACAGCAAAGCTCAATGTGTTAGACCAAAAGCTCAGTAAATGGGATTGCGTAGCAATTGCAAAACGGTCTTTGCAATTCCTTGTCTGTGATCACTTTGCATAGGATTTGCATTCTCGCTAGGAATACGTAGAACAATTCTTTGTTAACAACCTTATTGCAAATGAAATGAGAGAAACCAGCAAGGTTGGTAGCATATTTCTACAAATTTGGTGCCAAAAAACATCCAACTGTCAACTGTCAATTGTCATGGTATGTACTAATCCCTTTGTAGCCCCGTATCTTTTGGTGATATTGTTCTTCGTGAGCTTGTGTTACCAAAAAACAATTCCTTAGAAATTGCTATCTTGAGTAAATAGGCATATATTTACAATTCCTAGGATATTGCAATATTGTTATCAGATAATTATTACAATTCCTTAATCCTTACGTAGGCAGGCAGCACATTTTTTTGGTGAAAAACTCACATCTCTTGTCCATCCTACCTCCTATGACATGGTTGAGAGAGTGCCAATATCCCACTTTCACATGACTCACTGGGAGTAAACTCAGCAGAAGTGCTGCTCACAACCCCTTCAAGCTCCCAGGCAAACCACACATCACGAAACAATAGTCGCGATGTTCTATCTTCACGATGTCACGGAGGAATTGAATTCTGGTTCTGACAATGCCAGAAGTGCACCATCTGATGATGACAGCATATTGGATGAAGACTGCAATGAATTTGCCTCCGTCGCCAGCAGCGAACTTGAAGAGGAGGTGCATCAGGCCAATATCGAGCTTGCACCCCCTGCTTTTGGCCTTCCGTACATTGTAGAAGCCACCAATTCTACCCCCATTGCCGCCATCACTGGCAACAAGGAAACAAAGCCTCCACATGGGAAATCCATCGTCCACTTCGACTTAGCCAACAACAAGATTGTTTTCCTGTCTCTAGAGGAATTATCCAGCCTTCATACCCGTGGAACAGATATTCAATGAGTATGTTGCACCCCCAGATGACGCCTTTTGGAATGAAGAGGCTTATCGCCAGTTGCATGGCTTGTCAGCGAGATCTCCGGAGATACGAAATGGCCACCCATTCATCACTGTTTGGACAAACTTTTGCTCTTGGATCCAGTGTCATGTTGGTACTTCTGAGAAGTGCATTCTCTGTGCCTACTGTGGCGAGACATGTGACATGAGATGGATCTGGAAGCACTGCCTTGCTCTTAGATCGCAACTAAACATACCTAAACAGATTGTTTACTTTATGGATCTGCTTGACTTAATAAAAGGATACAAGTTTCCTCTCCCATGACTCGGCCGACTACACGACATCCTTACAAATGGGACGATGGTACCTTCATGTGTGCTTGTGGTTGCTTGATAGGGTCATGCATCAATTGTATGTTACACTAATCTATTGTGCCAGGAATGGTATTGGTCCTGCCACATGGATGGAGTATATGAAGAAGATTGGCTGGAGGAAGTTTCAGATTGATTTGGGTCGAGAGCTGATGGGCTACACCATACACAACAGTTGGACTAACATGGATGGTCACAAGCCTAATTGGATGAGGCAAGCAGCACCCCTTCCCTGTGAATGTGACAAATGTGTCTTTTGTTTGAATTCACTCACCACAGGTGTTGATCACAAGTGTAAGAGGCATACAGTCACGGCGTTCGTGCAGCACGACGGCTCTTGCACCAAGATGATTGACTGCACTGAGAAGCAAGTTGATTTGCAGATTGGTAGTTCTTACTGCAAGCAGTGCTACAGGGAAAGACCTGGTACAAGAGCAGAGAAGTTGAATGGGATTAATAACTCTCATATGGTCTGCCTGTCATGCAAAGAACGTAATTATAAATCATGCTGGGATAAGGGTTACAACATGCACCATAAGAAGCATCCTTGATATTGCTGTAGTTCATTGAATATTAGTATTACAGACTTAAAATTACACAAACATACTGCCAACACATCTATTACCAATATGTGAAATTTGGGATGGTCAAAATCCACCATCTACTGGCCTAATTGTAGCAATGCTTGCAAATGATGATACAATGACTATACTGCCTACCCAAGGGTTAAGGAATTGGATTTTCCCGAAATTTGATAAGGAAGGAATTCTTTCATCCTACGTACTACTATTTTTATTTGGGGTGATGGGTAGACGTTCAAGCATGCACCTTCCGCCACAACAACGCTCACCAACTCATTCTTTTGTCCGGGGTGGCTGCCATCCATGAGCACGATTGATGCAACGGTTAAGACGGCAAGTTGTGGAAATAAGAAAATGTAGTTTAACGCAAGCCTCACCGCGATGGCACCCACAAATCCCTTTCCCTACCTCCCCAACCCACATGGCACCAATACGGCAGCAACGCCAGATCCCCAGGCAAGAACCGCCCTCAACAAGGCCGCGGATGCGGGATTTTTTGACGAATCGGCGGATCTACTGGATGCGGGAGATGGCTGGGTTCTTCCCAGATCCCGCAACGTAGCCTGGCGACATGCCTACACCGCTCGTGCGCATACGAGGCCAACAACAACGCCTCCTTGCCTCCCGCCCTCCCATCACGCAAGACACGATCGCGGCGGGGGAGTGCAATGTGCAGCCACCAACCATTGAGGATACCAGGGCACAGGAGACCCCAATGACTCCGCAGGCAGGAGGGGATTGCCACTGCACCCCGGTTACACCATGAGACCTCCTGCTTGTTGACTTGCACTCAGCACTGGCAACAGCATGCCTGACGGATCACCTGATCAAAACAACCGAGAATTAAAAACATTCTTGCAATGGCAAGCCAGTCGTTGCTCTGAACCCGAGGAGCAAAAGCGCTTGCGCAAGGATGCCGTGGGCTACCCCCATCTCCTTGTCTTTGCAGCCATGTGCAAAAAATTGTCACACATCCATTTGATCCACTTGGTGGGATCATACCCCAATATCCCGGAAGCGGACAAGGATTGGTCCGGTAAAACCATAGGGTTCCTGGGGGATCAAACGACGGTAACAACACAGCAAATGATCAAGCTCGGGCGCAACATGGCGTGGGGCTGTGAAGACAAATACATTTGCGTGGACGTAGCCGAATTTGAAGCCTTCTTTGCCATGCCAGCAAATCGCAAAAAATGGTGGGTTCCTGGCCCCACCTCCACAAAGACCCGGGCTGTATGCCTGAGAATGTTAGTTCTGCCTCCGGACTGCATGCACTTCTGCACCGAACAACACCGCACCCCGTGGGAGATATATCATCACATTGCCACTATCCTCCAACACTCCAAGCTCAACCCAACAAACTACAAGCTAATCTTCGACTGGTCCTGCATGGCGGCACAACCAGGCACTGGCACCAACAGCTCCAGCAGTATGCTGGTGTTTGCAACACCAGCAGTGCTGGGTATGTCGACCCATTTCCATGAATGGGCTTAAAATAGGCTCCGGGCCACACTGGGACCGATGTTTGAACCCGAGGAGTCTCCTGAGAAGCTGACACCGACAGGGGTGCAGTGGAGGTAAACCTGATTGCCCAGGTGATGGTGGCGGTGGTAGCGGCGTTGCGAGTGGAGCAAGGGGCACTAGCACCACCCAGTGAAGCCAGGATGGAGGGAAGATCCAACAATGCTGTAAAACCGTACAGCAATTTCCAACTCGCAAAACTCAAGGGTTTCAGCTGCGTGAGAAAGGAGGCATCGCTCCAGTCAATATGGCAGTACTTCCGCACTACAAAAGAAGTGGACGCTCAACGCACCCAACTCCTTGAGGACATGCGGCAATGGGCAAGGAAGAATGATGTGCAAATCAACTGCAACATATACTTTGACAAAGCCACGATGGAGGACATCACAAAAATGGAATTCGGACCCGGCACTCCTATGGCCTATCTCAATATGGTGGAGCAAGGCGTCTCGATCCTGGTATGTCGACCTCAAGCAGGGAACAAAACCGCAGACATTCGCTCCAAGGAGCATGCGATGTTATTCACGTGGCAGAACCACACTCTCGCGGAAGCATTACTGCTGGGGAAGAATGAACTGAAGCTAGATCTTGGGACATTCTGTGCCCTGATCTGGGTTCTCTTTGGAGATAAGTGCGACTATTTCGACAATTGTTACGCCTTGTTTACCATGCTCGACTCCGAGAGCATCACGGCCAACGCATCCAATTTTACCCCCACCATTTGCCGGCAAATCACATGGGCAGTGCTCAACAACAGCCGGCAGAACTTCTTCCGCACACTAACAGTCGATAACTTTGCCACCGGACAGGTTCAGTGGCCCACCAAAAAACGACTGCAGACAGAGCCACCCACAACCCATCAAGCGTTTCAACAACATAACTCTCCCAAATGTCTCAAGCATAGTGCATGAGGCATGCCCCTGGTCTGGGATGCTGCATGGTGTCACGAGGCCAGGGACATGAAGCCATCTCTGGCAAAACAACTCTGCAGACAACACCAGTGTGCAGAAGGTGACATCAGAGAACACGCCCAGGATAGTGGTAAACTAAATCTACAGTTACTGGACAATGGAACAGTGAGACAAAACTAGACACATGTACTTTTGCTTGTAGCGCCCCAGGAACCCCAACATGCAAAAGTCGTCACAAATCCTACGTGCCGCCCGAGGCCACTGGTACAGCCCATCAAAGTGGGGTCAGCCACAGCACCCCTGACTGCCTGTACACACCCACGGGGCAGGCCTTGCAATGATGCTGACTACCACTACAGCGACATGTGGAACACTATGACCACGGTGCGCAAGTGAATCACATCCCTAGGCCCAAGCCAACACAAAAATGACGCACTAACACGGTCTGTTGCTACAAAAACATTTTTCCACACCACTTGGGCAACATCCACATCTAGGCTGCACCACAATCCACCGAGCTATGCAGGCTACTGCAAATCATCCATGACTGCAAGGAAAACGTCACCAGGACCACCACCACCCCATTGCTCCGAAAAGAGAATAAACAATGCAGGAGCGCCCTGCAATGGGAACAACCACTGACCAGCTCCTACTGGACCATGCTGGATGGCTCACCCTATGCGCATGGGGACGAACGCTGGATCGCCCCACATCGAAATCAGGTGTGCCCCTCTGGGCATGCGCTGCTACACCCAGCATCACCTATGCTCCTTTGCTATGCAACACGGGGATGCCCAGTCATGACTGGCTGACCGTGGACATGGGAACAGATGCAAGCTGCAATCGATCGTGGAACACATCAGTCAGCACTCGTCCCAGATGCAATCACACAACTGCAGGAGGAAGTGTTTGACAAGGTGCGATGTGGCCAGGCTAGGCTTGTGGATTTGGAAAGCATCCACGATGATCCACCTAGGGAACTCAAAATCTCCCCGATCATGATGATAACACACAAATCAAGGAAGTACCGGATGATCCTCGACTTGTCCTTCTCTCTCCGCCTTGCTGACGGGTCGTGAATACCATCAGTAAACAAAAACACAGTGAAGACCGCTCCATCCGATCGATCGACCAAATTGGACACTCCTTGTTGTGCATCATTCATGCGTTTGCCTCTACGGCAGAGGATGAAAAGGTCCTAATGGCAAAGTGGGACATCAAGGATGGGTTCTGGCATTTGGACTGCAAGGCCGAGGAAGAATGGAACTTCGTGTATGTCCTGCTGAGGACGATGGTTCCCAGCACCGACCTCATAGTACCAAACTTGCTACAAATGGGGTGGGTCAAGTCACCCCACATTTCTGTGCAGCGTTTGAAACAGCACGGGATGTTTCCACACAGTACGCCAACACAGCTGTCGGTAGCCTCCTGGACTACAAGTTTCTCCCCCACACCATTTCATCCTCAGCTTACCAACGCCTACCCACATCTGCTACCGGTACTCTGGGGAGTGATAGCAGCAAACCACCACCCCTCAAAGTACTTAATTGACGTATACATTGATGATTTTATTGGCCTGACCATACCTACCACATGTGCACAGCTGGATCATGTTGCCAACTCCGTCATGTGTGCTTTACACGACGTCTTCCCTCCGCAGGAAGAGGACAAGGCGGACCCCATCTCGTTCAAGAAGCTGTTGAATGGTGACGGAGCATGGACGAGGTCAAGGAGATCCTAGGCTTCGTGTTTAATGGCAAAGACAAAACAATGTGGCTGGCTGAAGGGAAGTGAGATGTGCTTGTGGTGCGCATCACCACATGGCTATGGTCCACGCGGAAGAATGCCACGTTTGGCATCTCGTTCAAGGACTTTTGCTCTAACCTTTACAAGATCAGGCATGCATTCACCTCGATACCCTCCAGGCATGGCCTGATGTCACCATTCTACCGAGTGCTAAGCAAATCACCCCAGGTCGTGTTCCTCCGATGAAATAGGTCCCTATACACTGCGCTCCAGGATTGCGAACAATTCCTGCAGGGCTCCATCTCGACAACCACAAAATGTTGCAGCCTCGTCCATGGGTGGCCCAAGTTAGTTGGGGTAACAGATGCCTCGAAGAAGGGGTGGGTGGCATCCTCATAGGCAAAACCGCTGCCATACCACCAACCGTATTTTGTTTTGAATGACCAGAGGCCATCCGGTGCGACATATGCTCAGCTGACAACCCGGACGGGACAATAATGAACTCCGACCTCGCAATGGCAGCACTCCTAATGCTATTTCTGGTTATCGAAGGCAGTGTTCCTAACTTGTCAGAGAAACACGTGGCGCTCTACAGCAACAACAGCCCCAGTGTCCACTGGGTCCAACGTCTTGCTGCGAAGAGTTCGGTGGCAGCCATGCAACTTATACGAGCATTGGCCCTACAATTACACACCACCGCACTTCCCCACTCACCACCCTCCACATCGAAGGCGCACAAAATCCGATGATGGATATTCGGACTTTCTCACTCTTTACAACACTTGTTTCCCACTCCCATCGCAGGACTTGTGGACTCTCTTCCGCCTATCCTCCGGAATCGGTACCAGAGTTATTTCCATCTTTCAGACGAAGGATTTCGATGTGGCCGCGTGGCGACGTCTTCCAAAACCCGGCAGAATCATTGGTCCCACTGGCAGCGGTTTGTAGACCCTATGGGCGTGGACCCTCACCTACAGGGGGTCGACTACACCACACGAACCCATTTGCTCTCAGGCTTTGCCGTCGGCATCCGCACAGGGGACTTTGGAAGAGGTCGCCAAGTTGCAACTCAAATGGTCTCTTCAGCACTCAAGGCCGTTGGTCAGACAATTGTCTTGGCCATCCAAGAAAACCCCACCAAGCTAACAGGATCGGATAAACTTATCCCTTGACTGTCCCAGATGCTTGATAGGTGGCGGAAAAGCGACCCCGCCATGACCAAGAAACTCCCTGTGGAGGCCAATGTTCCCGCATTCCTGTGCCGCTTGGAACAGCTACTTCAGCGACGGCTTTGGATGGAGCAGTGGGCGACCTAACGCTCATCGCGTTGTACTACCTGCTCCGAGTCGGAGAATATACATTCAAATGCTCGCGCAATGAAACAAAGCAAACCATCCAATTGAAACTAGAAGGCATCACCTTCTTTTCCACCCACATGGGCCGCCTCCAACAACTTCCCCGGGATGCCCTGGATCACCTCCTCCTGACAGCCCATTCTGCCACCCTCAAGAGAACCGCTGGAAAGGGGTGTGCGTCCATCAAGAGCATAACAGCAAGCCCCTCCTTTGTCCAGTACGTGCACTGGCCAGGTGATACATACACACCGATGCCACACCACCGACCCCACAACATTCCTATCTGCTTACTTTGACAAAGGGCAACGGGATGATGTTAGAGATCGACACATTAGCGCCACTCTCAAGATGGCGGCAGTGGCCCTGGGATATCCCAATAGGGGGTTCCCCATCGATCGAATCGACACACATTCCCTCCGGTCAGGAGGCGCTAATGCCTTATCCCTGGCGGGTTACTCTGACAGGCAGATTCAAAAGATGGGACAGTGGAAGGGCTCCACCTTCAAAGAATGTATACGGGAAGAGTTACATGTCTTTTCTGAGGGAATGTCCACTAAGATGAAACACACTTTCAATTTTGTCAACATTGCAGGAGGGGTATTTCATGATGTCATTGCAACCATGGTACACAGAGAGAGTACAATAGTACCGCAGCGGCGGCGTAAGCCGTACAGGGACCGTGGAGAATCGCCACCAGGGATGGTGCTGTGTGCGCAAGGGGTACCGCAGTGAATGATGGCGTGTAACGTGCCCTTCGGGGGGCAGCTCGCCTGACAGCCTACAGGACCCAACGCCCACATACCTGTTCAGGTGGCACTTCACGTGGCTCCTCCAGCTCTACTGGCCCTATCCGTGTGGTTTCTCTGTCTTTCTTTTTCTTTCTTTCTTTCTCTCTGTCTCACCACTGTCACCACCCAAGCAATAGGTTGTACTCAGGGCTGAGCCCAGTGGCCCACCTGATACAGCATCCCCCTGGTCACCCCTTCCTCCTTGATGGGGCCCTACCCTTTTCCCTTGTCTACCAACAGTTGGCCCCGCATACATGGCCTACAATGGGCAAGTTTTTTGGCCGATGGGAATACTGGGGCAGGGTATGCAGGAAACCATACTTAACCCTGCGACAGTTTTTGGCACTTCAAGGGAGCAACCCAACAGGTGGCACAGTTGTACAGTTTAAGTAGTAGTAGATATATATATGTATCCAATCGTGTCATGGAGCACAAGCTAGTAAGAACCTAGGTCCAGTACAAGGTACTTGATTGGGGTGATGGACAGACATGCGAGCATGCACCTTCCGCCACCACGACCCTCACCAACTCATTCTTTCGTTTGGGGTGGCTGCCATCCATGAGTATGATTGATGCAGCGGTTAAGACGGCAAGTTGTGGAAATAGGAAAATGCAGTTTGACACGACCCTCTCCCCACCCTCGAACCAATGGCAAGTTTTTTGTCCGACGGCAATACGGAGGCAGGGTACGCAGGAAACCATACTTAACCCTGCGACAGTTTTTGGCACTTCAAGGGAGCAACCTAACGGGTGGCACAGTTGTACAATTTTAGTAGTAGTAGTTATATATGATGTATCAATAGTGTCATGGAGCTCAAGCGAGTAAGAACCTAGAGGTCCAGTGAGGGTCCAGTCTGATCCAGTGCAAGGCACTTGAGCCAATCGGTCATGTCAAACTATTGTACTGCATTGATGCCGAACTGGGTGCCTTTGCAGAAATCCCAGGCTAAGGCCATCCCTGCAGGCAGATGAATTTCACCACATTTTTGACCACCCACCCCTCCGTCTTTGTCTGACCGTCGCCCCGGTGGGTACCCTCATCTGCAGGCAGAAAAAAAACGAATGTGTCCGTGCACCCCATTTTGGTTCAGTTCCACGCTATCTAATCGTCGTCAACATCTCTAATGAAAGTGGGTGGGTATTTCTGGGTGGTCAAAAATGTTTTCTGCAGCACTGGCGACGGAGATGCAGAAAATATTTTTCCACCACCCCCAAAAAACTATACTCATAACCCATTAGGGTGGTTTTTTTATACGTGTGTGGAACCCTAAACCACTGTTCCCAGGATCGCGAAAAGGAAAATGCAAATCCTACGCAGTGATTGCGGACAAGGAATTACGAAGACCGTTTTGCAACCCAACTTACCAAGCGGGTCCACGACAGGTCCACGACTATGTACAACTATAGTACATGGCTGGGCTCTCTGAGAGAACCATGAAAATCATACGAGTTCCCGTAAATTTAACTAGGCATCATACAAGAATTGTATGATTTTCTCGCTCCGTGAAAAGAGATTTGCTTGATATAAGCCCTCTTTTATGTGGAAGAAATATCTCTACGAAAAGAGCGAGGAAAATCATACAACACATGTATGATTATCGTCCCTCTCACCGATGCCCTGTAGGGTATCCCTTGCTAACCCTGGATACGGGCAATCGTGCATTGCAAGCATCACGCACGTGCTAATGGGTCCCATGCTTCACACACGTGCTAATGGGTCCCATTTTTATCTGCACTCAACAACACGTGCGTGTGCCACACATCCAACACATCAATTGAATTAATTTCGCTGCAGCCATCGCCACTGCCACCTCCCCAGTCAAACAGTCATCAAATTTTCCTCCGGTCGCGATGTCTAGTGGCGCACGTCGCCAGCGTCAAGGGGGGCGGCCGGATCAACCCACATGACCGTGCTACAGGCGACATCACGCCAACAGTTGCGGGGCCGGGAATCACGGCAGAACATGCTGCAATTTTCACGACTGCCAACCAAGGACTAAGTAAAAGGTAAGAACGGAGCATAGATCTCGATTCGCCGCTTCATTAACTTCTTGTTTGAAGAGTACCCCAGCATCTTCGAGGAATGCACTGTCATCGTGTCAGCAGAACAACGTGCAGATCCCACAAATTATTTCACGGATAAAGACATCAGGGACCTTTCCTACTCGGGCCTCGACCCTATACTTCCTAGCCTTCCTCTCACAAATGCGAATAAAGAATAATGGCAAGCACTCATCTGTATCTAACATCTCAAAGTTCTATGATGCACTCAAGTTCGGTTCCAAGATAAGTAAGCGATTGATGTCTGTCCATTTTTATGCTGAAGTCGACCAATTCATCATGCTATAAGAGAGAGCATGCATCTGCCAAGAAGGATGGCAACACAGATGAGAAGGAGGCCGATGCTATCAGCAGCACTCTTTTTAAGCTTCTTATGACGTGGGCCATTGAAGAAGGTAATGTTTTTGTGTGGTGCTTTTCATTACTGATGTGGCATCTCATGGCCCGCAGTATCAATGTTGATTGTTTGTCTCTGCATAATTTGAAGAGGGTGTTTCTGATTCTATTGTGTTTAAGTACGATGAAACGAAAATGGACAAGACAGGCGAGTTTGTCCAGGAAAAAATGTTTATTCCAATCCTTTGAAGGGCCAGGAACATTTGTGTGTTTTTACTGCTTTGGGTTGTTACTTATGTCTTTATTCTGAACAGCTTGAGGGTACAGAGAAGTTTTTATCCGTCCCGGCTCACAGTTTCGCACAGCAGCACAGACATTTGCATTGCAAATTGGAGAGATTGCCAAGAGGTACTTTGATGTAGTAAGAAACTACGTTCGTCTCTCTTCAATATCCATGGAATCAGGAAGGGTAGTGGCACTCATGCAGCATCAGCTACCACTTGTCCTCCTCTCTTTACTTCAATAGCTTGCAGAGGTGAGTGGAGCATGGGGAAGATACTGGACATTTATTTTCAATTTGCTGCAGGTGGTGATTACTACTTGGGCCAGCTCCTGAGTTTAAAAGATCCCAACACCGTCGAGTTTGCCTTACCATGCCCGCATTGGAAGGATCCAAATGCGCCGGTAGTACTCGAGGCTATCCAGTTGACTTTTGGTAAGGTTTTGTTGTTTCATGGTGAGACAGAACATGATCCAAAAGGTGTGTTGTCTTTGTTACTTGCTTCCATGTGCCACCACTCCTCTTGGATGTTGGGTGTTTGCCAAAAACACCCAGGTCATCCATTCAGCAAGATTCCCTTTTAAGCAGTCCTCTTCTTCAAGAATTGGTGAGTGAGCATGTCACGCTTGAGTTGAATGCTCACGTGCCTGTTGTTACTGGTATTCCACCACATGTTGAACAATTGTGCAAGCTCGAGGAACTGAAGGAGTATTGCATTGAAATAAAGACAGCGGTGAATACATTCAATGAAACCATCCGAGAGTCCGTTGCGGAGGCTATTGATGAGAAGGTGAAGGAGAGTGGAGGCATAAATGCGGCTATCTTGGATGCACGGATCCGTGAGTTGGAGGGTACCTTGTTAGCCCGTCTAGATCAGATATCAGTGGTAGGTACACGGGATTGCAACGAGCCCCATGTGGCTGTAGAAAGTCGATGCATCCCAAGTTCCTATTGTTCCAAAGGCTAATGAATTCAACTATAAAGGGAGATATTGGTGTGTGCCTGAGAACTTTCAATTCCCAAAAGATACAAAGCGGTTAAATGGGTGGCGGATGTGGTTGTGTGGCCAGGTTTTTGTAAGTAAAAATGTCCCTTACAAACTTAAACCATTTCGTTTGTTACAGGGCAAGGATTTCCATAACAAGACCATCGAGCGTGAATTAGCAATGGAAACCAATTTTTAGATTGATGGAGCAGTGTCCTGCAATTGAGATTCCAGAGCAGGTGAATGAGTCTGTTGTTTTGTCCTCTTTTTCAGGCCACTGAGTTTATGAGATCGAGAGCAGGCTACATCTGGGAGAAGACAGATGAAAGGGTTCTTTCTACTTGGTCGATTGGTACTTGGAGTAGGAAGGTACAAAGAAGTGAAATAGAGAGAAGAGGTACTGCGGCGGACAAGGCTATGCTTCCTGGAGCAACGGCTCGGAACCAGCCTCACAAGAGGAAGAGGACCTTTGTTGTGCATGGTGATGCGAGGGCAGATGGGCGGATACGAAGGCTGAATAAAACACCTAGGAGGCTTGATGTTGAAAGGAGGAGAGAAGCGGTGGCTGATTCTTTTGCAGCGGAGTTTGCTAAGATTTGTTTGATTTGGATGGCCTTGTTTTGTATCATTGTTCCATGAGTATGGATTCATTCCGCGCTGCACTAAGGAATTGCAACCCCTCAAAGTCAAAGAGGTTAAGGGTTAGGTTGGCCGAGGCTCATGGTTTATTTTAGACGTGGTTTAATTTAACATGGTATTTTTAGTTTGTGTATAAGCTAGTAATTTTTGCTGTCTTTGTGATAATAATTGAACTGTTAATTTTACTAGGCATTTTAAGCTGTGTTTTCTTAGTCCGTGATATTTTCGTGAAGACTTAGATACTAGTTAGTAGTATGACCTTTTGTAATTCATATTTATATTAAGTCATTTTTATGTATTATTGGAAGTTTCGGATAGGTAATATCTTAAAATAAATTTTACATGCTTCTTTATATGACCTACAAATTTCGAGCCCGATCGCAAGAGTTTTACTGTATATTAACATACGATTTATAGTGCATCATACAAACTTTGTATGATAATCACGAGCGTATATAGAGAGAGAGAAGTAGAGAGAGCCACAGATACTTAGCTGAAGCTTAGCTGATACCATACTTAGCTCATACTTACCACAGATCCTCTCAAATCTCACGTCTCATCTCCGCGAGCCAGCACCTGATAGCTCCTGCAGGCTCCTGCTAGCACCTTCCACAGTACAATAGCCATAGGTAGCCGTCCCCTGATTCCTCCCAGAGTTGCAACTGTTGCAATAGGTTACAATAAACCAATAAACCAACACCATCATCAGGAGATCAGTAGTGATAGTGTCATAGTCATCTGCGTGGTAAAGATAACAGAATGGGTTTGTTTGGTACTGGCAAGTCTTTCATCTTTGCACCACTATGAATCTATGTAAATATTCTTTTCGTCCTAAAAAGGATTATGTTTATGGTGCTGCGTTGAGCTCGATCTCGCACGAAATACGAGTCAACGCATGTGATGGGCCTTGGCTGAGTAAATTTTGCAAAACGAACCATGCCATCTTTTTGTATGGGTTACGATGTCGTTGAGTTGTGAAATTCTCATCTCAATTCTCCGCTGAATTTTACACCACAGATTACCAAAACGTGGATTCAACCGCCCCACCTCTTGCCTCGGCAACGGCCATCCCCGTAGGAAAAGTCACTACGGAAGGCCATTCATCGTCACCGGGGGGCATAGAATTTGGAAGGCAGCCCATGTTCATAGGAACATGCCCCCATTGTCAACATTCAGGAGTCACCACTCGCATAAAGACGTATCCTGTTTTTGAGACTTGGTTGGCATGTGGACTATTGTTGCTCGTCTTCTGGCCGGTTTGTTGGGTGCCCTTGGTTACAGATACAGTGAGTGCGTCATTTTGCTTCGTATTTTGGTTTGTATTGTGTTGAAGACTCTTCAGTTGCTCTTAAAAATATTATGCACATCATAACATTGTCTTATATGATCCCAACAGTGTAAGAAAACTGAGCATGTATGCACACAATGTGAAGAGATGATTGGTGACGTGTCTCCGCTCTCAGATTGTTGCGTGAAGCGAATGGGCTGACTTTTGGTTTGATAAATCTCTTATTATGGAACGGTTCGTTGATGGGCGCTTCGGAAATCGCAGAATGAGACAATATTCCGTCAAATGACGTGTATCTAGTTTAGAAGGAATGATGTCTAACTTGATATAGTACATTTGGGGATAGAGTAGTGCCAAATGTACAGGTTGTCTTATAATATGTATTGTGCAAATTCCTGATATATGTGAAATTTTAAGTTAATATTAAGCGATTGACGAATAATTAAATTATTTTGCATCATACCAATTATTGTGAACATAAGACCCATCCACAAGCAGCGGTACCTTGGTCTTTTCCAATCCGAACACCCATGGTTCCTCCATGCACTTGACAACCTCTCTGAATGCCTCCTCGGCAGTTACTTCCGGCCCTTCCAGTATTACCTCATCGTGGACCTGCATCAACAGGATCCAGCCAAGGTTTTTGAGTAGTTCACTGTTGTTAATCTTTAACATCGCCATCATTGCAACATCGGCAGCACCTCCTTGGATTGGTGTGTTTATGCTGGCCCTCTCAGCGTGTCCTAACAACTTTTTATCACCCATTTTAGTTGCATTGGGCAAATGCCGGTATCTTCCCATGAGTGTCCTCGTAATTCCGTGTTTTTTCGCGGTCGCTTTTGTCTGCAGTTGCCATTTTTCCACCTCGGGACGAGAATCATACCATTTGCGCAACATGTCTTGAGCTTCATCTTGTGAGACACCCCAATCTTGGCTCAACCCGTGCGCAGTCTTACCGTAGGCGATTGAAAAATTTAATGTCTTCGCCTTTCTTCTTTCGGAGGCAAATTCGTCTTTCAGCATGGGCTTTGGCGGTTCACCCTTAGAATAATCCCATTCTAGTAGCACATCGCCATTCTCTACTGCATCCTGGATGTATTTGAACATTCCCAACGCAGTTCGAGAGTGGAAGTCACCACCTGCCTCAAATGCCTCAATCATAGATTTGCAATTTGTCATGCTTGCTAAAAGACGCAGTTCGAGTTGACCATAATCTGCGACTGTTATGATATAGAATGTGAGATCGCAAGTCATGATAATATAATAACTGGGGTGCAGCATTCTTACCAATGAGGCGGTTGCCGGGAGATGCAATGAATGCTTGTCGTATCTTGTATTTATCCTTCTCCAAAGCGGGTTGATTTTGCATGTTCGGCTTTCTCGAAGAGAGACGACCAGTCTCTGTGTTGAGATTTAATGAGCAATGAACTCGATTCTGGTCGTCAGCAAGTGTTTGGAGACTTGTAAGAAAGTTCGCAATCATCGTATCTATAGACCCGATCGCTGTCAGGCTATAGAATGCGACACATGCTTCGTGGCCTTTCTCGCCTCCACCAAAGAACTCGTATGCCGAGCCATACTTTGGGGTTTTGCGAAAGGATCGCCTGCGAGCTTTTTCAATACATCAGAGGTGGCACTTGGCGCTCCACTCACTGTAAACTTTTCTGGTTTCATTCCTAGACTCGTAATGGTAACATCCACAAACTTTGGCTCTTCTTCGTTCTTAGCCTTTATTTCTGCCAACATTCCTTTGAGCACATTGTGGCTGCCAGATGCTGCTGCTTCCTCTAGTAATTCGCTTATCTCACGATCAACAATAGCGGAATCACTTATGGGATTATTGATGTACTGAGCTGCTATCTCCCGACACATGCTGTCATCATTACGAAGCTCTTTGATGAGGGCAGATTTTTTGCCGCTTGATGAGAGAGAACGAGCTTCACAGGCGTTTTGAAGATCTTCGAGAGACATTGAGTCATAGTCGTCAATAAAGGCGTGGTTGGGAGTGTTCAACAGTTGAAAATGACCACGAAGTCGTTGTTGTAGCTCGGACTTTTTACCAGAAACTTTCAGGCCATATTCCTTACATAGAACTTTCAAATCTGACGCTTTCATTTGGTCGAACTCATCTGGTCCTTGATCGTCAAAGTTTGAATCCCAGCATTGCCATCACCATGAACACCAATGCTCCCACCATTTGCCTTCTCTTCTTTTAACCGAGCATCTCTCTCGCGATATGCTTCCATGGCATCATCGGGAATGTCCTCTCTTGGGGTCTTGAAGACCCGCACACTCTCTGTCGCCTCTTGGGTCTTGGAATTCTCGGAACCTCCGAATAAGAATGTACTAAGCTGAATAGAGCTTGCTGTGTTCATAGCCAGTCCGTCCGGTCCAATTTGTTTAAAAGCCCATTGCCGAAATGTCTCGACGTGACCCTCTCGATCTTTCCGTGCTTGCGCCTCTACATCAGCGAGATAGACTTTAGCAACAAGCATACCTCTTCGTTCTAAATCGGTCAACAATTCTCCAAAAGGACGCATATACATTTTGTAGTAATCCATCATGTTGAGATTATTCACCCATCCCGTTTTCATTAAGGACGCTTTGAGATTTGCATATAGGTTGTAGGTGCTCTTGGCATCAAAAGCTGAATACGTGATCCAATTTTTACGAAACTGTGGATCACGTTGCATAACCTCAACTGCGGGCACATCAATGATAGCACCGGGTGAACCATCCTTTCGAAGTCGAGGAACGCCAAATATTTCTTTCATTGGTACCTTCCTTTGACCAAGTAAGTCTTCCGTCAAAGATTCCAAGCTGTACTTCATCCTAGACGTATCGCTCAAGCGAGCCATGTGCATAGTATCCCCTCCAAAGCCGAGCACGTTAATACGTTCGTTGAACAGCACGTGTCTATCGAATCCATAGTTGTGCCATACTTTCAAGACCTTCTCGTCTTCCAACCAGGCTTGAAATTCATGCAATATCCCCTTGGCATCATCTAAATTATCAATCCAGAGCATGGTCCCAGGTCCATCACCTAAACCATAGTCGAAATCCTCTCCACTATACACCGACAGACAAGTCACGTAGCCATTACCCACGGGACCGACTTCTTTCAAGTCGATATCCATAACTTCCGTATCACATGCATGTATTCTTTCGGGATCTTCCACTTTAGACTTCATCAATGCTTCCATAACAATCCTCGCATCTTCCTTTGTTCTAACGATTGTGACATTCTCGGGTTTGATTTCCGACACATCAAAGTATCCCTCGTCACCCGGTTTGAGACAGGTCAATGATTCTAGGCGTGCGGCGTCGGAAGCAGAGCGCATGCCAAATGTTTTACACCATTCTAGTGGAGCATTGGGATTCCACTTTTCATTGGGTTTGGGCGGGGATTTAATCTCGATCGAGTCTGGTGAATGAATCGGTTCACAAACCTTGGATTCAGGTTCTTCCAATGCAGGATTTGAGCGGCTATTTGGTTCCTCAAGCGGCTCCAGGGGAGTTGCGATAGGATTGGAACTCAAATGATCACGAAGACGTTTCTGAAGATCTGCCTTTTTACCGGATATTTTTAGTCCGTTCTTTTTGCAAAGTGCCTTCAGGGCGGGTACAGTCATTTGATCAATTTGACTGGGTGAAATTACTTCGATATCATTAATACCGCCATCATCGCTACCATTGCTCCCTGTCGGAATGTTGCTATCAGGAGGTAGAGTGCCTATGGGATCCGATAAATCTTGTGCGCCTCCATCATGATACAAAATATCATTCAACGCAATGCTCCCATGATCATTTAAAACAGGGTACTCTGTACTTTCCAACACGGGAATTCCCTTGTCAAAAACTTGATTTGTATCATTCAACCCCTTTTCATTGTCCAAATGACTAAAATCAATACTCTCCTCAATAGACGGTACCGTGGCATGTAGCAGTATCGAAGACGGGGCAAAGAGAGATGACGATGAAAAAGCACGTCGATGGATTGACGGAAAAGAAGATATTGATGATGAAGATCGATGCGAGGGTTGATTTGATGTGGGTTGGGACTTGAGACGTTGCACCGTCATCAGCGAGCGACGTTCTCTGCCCGAGGACAAGGCCGAATTCAATACAACAAAGGCGGCGTTCGGGAGCGTACTTCTTCTTTCATGACAATGCATTGAAAGGTTAAGACCCGATTCGTATAATCCTCTTGCCGACCGCCGTGTAATGGATAGTCCATAATTTCTTCTCTCAAGATTCGCGGCCATCGCAATACATTTCGGAGACATTATGTTGCTACTCATCGCAATGAATATCACGAAGAAGATCATGGATATTCCCCCCAGACCACGACGCAGCAGTCTACTGCTCGTTTGCAAAAACCGATTGTTGTGTATGAAACCTTTTGAAAGTCAACATTAAACAATGCTCAGTGGGAGGATGGTGGTCAATTAGTTTCACGCTACGCGGGATTTTTAACGGTTTGCGGTGTGCATGAAAAGTTACGGAATGCTGTTTGTTGTTACAAAAAGGATACATCAAAAAGAGAGCGGGAGAATGAGATGTAGCAGAACGCAATGATTCAACGACGAGCAAATGATAATTTCGACCAGAGCGAAGCACATTAAAAGTGAACATCGCCAGAATGCCAAAGAACCTTACAATTTAACTTGCGGTCTAATAAGATAATCACTTTGTTCGTTACTCTTCATCTACGGTTGGTTTGGGGCTTTGGCGTAGTTTGGCGTGTTGGGGGCGGAGATGGTTGTCTGTGCGAGTTTCGGTGCAGGTACATGGATAGCATGCTCACACTCGAAGACTACTTTTCCGAAGCAGGACTGGTCATCACATCACCTAATTTTAACCACTTACTACAATGTTTCACCGCCCTACCCGGCACACAGGAATCGCTAGTCCCCCCCATCACCACCATGGTCTCCATCGCGGACATCATGGTGGTTTTCTACCATTTCCACACAATACATCCCACCGTTTCGCAACAAATCACTACACTACATCTAGACTCGATTCTTCCTGCCATCAAGACCCGTGGACCACACTAAAAACAGTAATAATTTCACGATACACTGCTGATTCCGCTTTTCAGACGTGGCTTCGAGATCTCCTCCTAGAGCTCCCTTCCACCCTCCTTCCCTCCAACGCTCACGAATTTAGAAGCAGCCTAACTTTCACCTCTCTGCAACCGAGCCACTTCTCTGTCTTGTCTAATCGCACGAACTCTGCTGATTTTCAACGGCTAGACAGCATGGACTCGTCTGACATTGACATGACAGATTCTTCACCGCCTAGAATGGCAGGAAATAAAAGAGCTGCAGTAAGCTCTCCTGCAATCACGCCACCCGGCCCTTCGATAGCACAAGCACAGTCCTCGACCAGAGACGAGAGAGATATTTGCGATGAGGAGCTGAAACCCGCACGTCTGGAGGACAAATTCGGTATTCCCCTCAAGAAAAGGTCCACACAATCCTCCTCGAACTCTCCACCCTCTCAACCATCTCAAGCAAACGACACATCCAGCGAAGACCGGATCAATATCCTAGATCCGAAGATCTATGAAGAGCTCATGAGTGAGCCCGGGCCTCTCACGCCAGGACAGTGGCTTCCATACGAGTTCAACGAGGAAGATGACACCACCATGTCTACTCTCCTCCACTTGAATGGTCTCAAATTAGAAGAAACCCTCCGTGAAAAAGCCCTGAAATGTAAGCAACAGGAGCGCTCGCAATCGCACCCAAAGTGGGGTCCATTCAGTCTCATTCCAACGCCAAACCACTCTGAAGTAGATGTTATCAACGCAAAAGGAAAGAAAGCACTCACCATTCCCTTTGATGAATACCTACTTGACACTGGTGATCTACTCCTCGACACTAACGATCCTCACACCTACTCCCTCCTATGCTATGCTGGTCCCATCCTTGTCACATCCAAGATCAAAGAGGCACAGAAACTCGCTATCTTCGAGATATCTGATACTGGTCTCTTCCGCTTGTCCCGGGATCCTGATAATCCCAAGCTGATTCTCATCTCAAACTCTGATCAAACAACTCACTCTTTCAACTTGTCTGAGACACCACGCCCTCATGACGAAGAGTGGACACCAATAGGACAACAGGGCTCAGCCTCTCTCAAACACCTGGTTGCCTTTAACCAGGATCGTCGCAAAGGTGACACATCAGCCAATTCCTCATCACGCAATAGATTCAGCCCACTTGCTGCTGCTGATGATGACCTCAACCCACCCACAAAGTCTGGCACGAAACAGGGAGTATACTTCAAGGCTTCCAACACTTTGAAGGGCTACACACACCGTACCAATAAGAACAGACTGGATAGGAACACCACACCATCACCCAAAGGCGGTGCCTCTGCCAACAGTGATGAAGCGGTTGGCAAGGGAGGTGGGAGCCCCCCACCAAGCCAAAGTGGTGGTAATGAGAATCAAAACTCAAATGTTGCTAACAATGATGCAGACGATCTGGAAGAGGACTCTAAATTGGAGGAAGACAAACCAGAACACCAGGAAGATGTGGAAGACGAAGATGAGGAGTTGACCCCCAAACCACCGATTGTCATTGAGCTAACCAAACACATCTCTGAGAAGGCGGATGAAGACTCTGATGGAGAAGCAGCCTGTTCTGGCGATGAACGCTCTCCTCCCAAAAAGAATCTACATGATATCATCCCTGCTCCTTCAGTCGCTTCCACCTCTTCCATTACAGACTTCTCCTCTCTCTCACAAAGTGTGGATCCATCACTGGCAATTGATCCAGCTAGCGGTCAACATCTTATCAATCTTGAAATTCAGATTCAACCTGAGAAGGAACACCTAGATGTGCTCATTGCTGAGACAAAACGCCTCCTGGAATATGTCGAGGAACTTGATCCAACAGCAAAGCTGATATCCAGGGGCCTTGATCAAGATGGCAAGCCGCTTCCGGATTTAGTATCCCCCAGTGCCAAGCACTGGCCAAAGAAGTATACATCTGCCCAGTTTTGGTTTCAGATCTCCTCCGGCTATCTCTTCTCACAGCCACCAATTTCAGAAAAGACTTTGCAGGCACGCATTGAGACTAGGCGCAACAGGAACAGAGGAGATGACGTTGAGCTAAGGAGAAGGAAATCCAAGAAAGGTCAAGAACCCAAGGAAGAAAAAGGAGCCACAGCAATGTACGCCACGATCAACCTATACACCAAGATTCCAAAGATCTCCCTGATCTTAGAATCTATTAATGTTGACTTGAGAAGACATAACGTTAGGGCCTCCCTTAAGTCACTGCAGGTGTGGGATTCCAACTCCAAGAAAATGCTGTGTGGAGTACAGAGTGGACTATGCCTTGCTGGTGTACATCAACTTCTCTTACATCGCCTCAAGGAGATGGAGAAGAAGCTATGCCGACATGGGCGACTAGACACCCTCGAATGGTACGATAAACCCCTTCCAGCACTCAATGTCACTATTAGAAGCATCCGAGAGCTCAAGCTGCCGGACAATAAAGAAGAGAGGGAACAACTGTCCTTTGATCCCTTTCCTCGTTCCAGTAGGTTCGCTTACTTCCTTGAAGCCAGCGATGCGTCCTGGTCAAGACTTGAACCTCTCCTCAACATGATGATTGACACGAACGACATCTATAACACCTTCGGTCCATCTGCCTTCGTTATGGATACACCTGGTCCTCAAGTTAGCATTGACGGTACCCGAGCCCACCACCAACACGGCAGGATCAGCATGGGATACAATATTGCCACTACTGTCATCGAGTGTAGTGAAGTTCAACTCTACGATTATGAAGTTAAAGTAAGAATGGAACCTATCACACTCCCTTCTGGAGAAAAAGTCACTCCCAAACCTCCCTACGCTCGCACCACCATTAGGAAAGAATTGCAGCGAATTAGATTCAATGGACAGCAACTTTTTCACACTGCCGTCATGGTATGCAAAGGCCCTGAAACTGGATTTTCGGGAATAGTGGTGACCTATGATCCGCAGCATGATCCACTTTATAGGGAGAAGTTTGACTTTGCAAAACGCACTGTGGCAAATTTAGCATGCTTCATGCACCACTGGCTTATCCAGTGTGGGTATTGCGAGAGCACGAGAACACGTCTGATGCGTAGCTTTTACATTGAAAAGGCCCAGCTTGCGCCTCAGTCTTCTTGGGATCCAGTCAGCCTCACTGCAACTTCGCACTTTGCGGCACGCTCTGACACTTACCTTCGTGACAACGCACACTATGACCCCTACCTTCGCAAACAAAGTCGAGCACAGCTCTCCCAACAACGCACCTTCGTTGATATGTCCGACACAGTTCGGAAGGGTCTACTCAAAGATTTAGGCTATAAGCTAGAGGAGAAAGGTGCTGATGTCGGTAGCAGGGTTAGTGGTGCCTCTGCTCTAACTGGAGACGGTGAGACAGTCGGGGCTTCTACGGTCAACTCTAATGCAACACAGACTAGAGTCCTCAAAACCAAAGAGTATGCGAAGCAGCTGGCGGACTCTAAAGTCCGGAATGCAGAACAAGCTGCTGAAATCAACGAGTTAAAGTCCCAAATGCAAAAACTCACCCAGATGCTGGCTGGCATCAATCAGCCGGGTTCCCCCCACCTAAGTGGAAGCGGAGCTGCTCGTCCCCAAGATGAGGGAAGCGGTGCAGCTCCGCAGGGAGCATAAGTCCCATGACAACTTCACCGCATTTGAGCACGGTGCGGTGGAGTCAAGCGTGTAGTGTCTCAACCCCATTGAACTTCTTGGCACAGACGGGGGTTCATGGGGCACTTACTAGTCTGGCCGTTGGTCCCATGGTTGCAAGGGCCAATGTAAGGGATAGCAACCTAGCAGTACCATCCGGGGGTGCTGCTAGAGTAGCTCAATTGGGGAAAAGCTACGGGGTGAATCGATCAAGTATCAATTATTCGCATAAACGTGCAAAAAGTCAACGTCGGCGGGACATCTGGCTTCAGAATCAAGCAACTGTTGAGCAAAAGAGAAAATACAGGTCCTTATTAAAAGGTTACAAGGACTTCCAGCGAAAGAGCATTGCCACAGAAGAAGACATATTACGGGCATTAGAACGAAGGAATCCAGCAGCTTTCGACTCTCAGCTAAATGTAAGGGACAGTGACCAGGTAACTCCCCAGTCCGCCTTAGATGCGGAACAGAGAGACATGGCACAACTGATTGAACTGCTTAGAGAAGGTGGGGTAGGATACGCACCCAAGCAAAAGCCAGATGGCTATGTTAGGCTGTTGTTCGAGAACTGGAACAGCCTGGGCATCTTCACACAGAACTGGAAGGTAGATCGTCTAAACTACATGATTAAGGACTTACAAGTGGATCTGGTAGCAGGCTGTGAAACTCAATGCAACTGGAACCTGGTTCCACCTCAGCGCCAATTCCTACATCTCCTTTGTCCAGGCACGTCAACTGTGGGCTTGGCTTCTCATAATACCACCGAAACTATCAACAGGGAGCAAATGGGTGGCACAGCAGTTGCAGCGATTGGCAGGATAAGTGATATCATCAGTGACAAAGGAACAGACCACACTGGGCTCGGGCGATGGTCATGGCTTCGTATTGGTACTGGGCAGAAAATTACACGACTTCTCTGTGGTTATCTTCCCTGTCGGCCCAGCAAGAAGTCGAGAGGTCAAACAGTCTGGGAACAACACTCTCGTTATTTTCAGGCACGTGGAGACTTCAGGAAGCCCTCAGACATATTCATCGATGACCTGACAACTGAGATAAGGGCCTGGAGAAGTCAAGGGGATGAAGTGTTACTATGCATAGACGCAAACCAAGACGTCTATCAAGGCATCCTGGCTACTCAACTCTCCGTACCAGACATCCAACTCACCTGCATGATGGAGTCAGCCCTAGGGGAGCAAGTTCCCAACTCTCACTTCAGAGGGACCGGAAAAATCTCAACTATCTTTGGAACACCTGGCTTGGTGGAAGGGCACGCGGTTTGCTACCCGCATTGGTATGGCATTGGGGATCACCGGGTGTTCTTGCTTGAGATCTCAGCAGCCTCCTTGTTTGGTGGTGAGTATCCTACTGTAGCACGCTCAACATCAAGAGGCTTAACGTGCAAGATAACACTCATAAGGCGGCAATACTGTCAAACCCTATCCACCCTAGTTGACAGACACAAGATGGATGAGAAACTGACTGCTCTTGAAAATAATACCACCTCCATGCCTGTGGCCTGTTTGCAAAGGCGCCATGATAAGTAGGACAATGAGCTAGGGCAGTTCATGTCCCACTCTGAAAGGGTGTGTACTCGGTTTAAAAGCTGCTCACTCGAATACAGTCCCACGGTGGGGCAGTGGTTGAAGCGTAGGGCAGTACTACGATGGATGCTACGCTGGCACGAAGGCAGAGTGCCGGACCCTAGGAACATGTGTCGAGCAGCAAGGAGGGCAAATATAGCGAATCCTCTTTCTCTTACCAAGTTAGAAGTGCAAAACTTACTGCAGGGTTGCATAGCGCACCTCTTCGAGCTACAGTCCCAGGCTCCTGCCCTACGAAAGAAACACCTACAGTGGAGACTGTCGGTCGCAAAAGACAGAGGAGACGAGGAAGCCTCCACTGAGATCCTACGTATTGTCAGGAATGAAGCCCGGCGACAACGACAACGCCACATAAATAGAGTGGTTAAAGACTCAAGAGGTAGATCAGTCCTTTCAGTCCAATCACAACTAAACGGTGCCCAACATACCTTCACTAAGCAGGACGAGGTTGAACGTGTTTGTGGTGAGCAGCTGGGGAGTCGATTCTCGTTAGGCAAGCGTGCGCCTCTCTCAGCCACAGCCCTACACAACACGATTGGAAACTTGAGTGATACTGAGGCGGCCCAACGAATACTAGAGAATGACTACACATATCCGGAGGACTGGGACGCGGCCACGGTAGATCTCCTAAAAGCATCGGCGCGGCTTAGATTAGAATGTGAACATCTCCCGGCAGCCTGCAAGGTGACAGTACATGAATATCAACAGTTCTGGGCCACCTCAAAAGAAGCAACGTCTTCGTCAAAAAGTGGGCGCCACTTCGGGCACTATCGAGCTATCAGTGACAGTGATGACCTTTCCCTCCTTCAAGTGAGAAGTATTAACCTCGCTGCTAACAGGGGAACACCCCTTGATAGATGGCGACAAGGTGTGACTGTTCTACTTGAAAAGGTCGCGGGGAATAGCCGGATCGACAAACTGCGAGCAATCTGTTTGCTTGAAGCTGATTTCAATTGGTGGCTGAAGGCAATATTCGCCAAACAGATGATGCAACGGATGAAACTTACAGGAGTCCTCCCGGTAGAACAAGGAGCAGTCTCTGGTAAAACAGCCCTAGATTCTGCGCTCACCAAGCAATTATTCTTTGACCAAGCAAACGTGCTACACCTCACATGCGCCATCTCCAGCAATGATGCGGCGAATTGTTATGATGCAGTCAACCACGCGGCAGGGAGCTTTGCTCTACAAGCCATGAACGTTCCTATAATGCTGGTCAAGTGTTACCTTCTCTGCATTCAAACAATGCAGTTCTTCCTGAAAACTGGTTTTGGCCTTGCGACGACCAGCTATGGAGGCACGAGTTCCAACCCATTGATGGGATTGGTTCAGGGAAGTGGAGCCGCTCCGGCTGCATGGACGGCAATCAGTACAGTAATGCTCACGGCTTACAAGTTCGAGGGGTTTGGCGCCAAATTTGTGGCCGGGTGGTCTGGCATAGTTCTCAGTTTAGCAGCCCTCTTGTACGTTGATGACACGGATCTCTTACACATGTGTCCCGCTGAAGGCACCACAGAACAAGACTTCTTTGAGAGGGTACAAACGGCCACGTCCTACTGGGCGAAATTGCTTCAGGCAACTAGGGGTAACCTCAAAGCTGAAAAGTGCTACTGGTACCTGTTATCATACAAGTTTATGCGTGGACAAGCACATCTCAAGCCTCTTAAAGAGCTGGCGCACTATGACTTACGCATTCCACAACCTGGTGGCCAGGAGGTCTCGATCAAGCTGAAGGATCCCGCGGAAGCCTCTGAAGTTTTGGGAGTGTGGACAAATCCAAGTGGCACTGGCAACAAACAGCTCTCGCATATGATTGCCAAAGGCAACAAATGGGGCCGTAGAGTACTGAACAGCACTCTTCAGCCAGTGGAGGTTTGGCAAAGCTTTAGGATACAAGCCATGCCCGCTGTTAGATATGGGCTAATCTCTCTAATGTCCTCCAGGCAGGAAGTGGATGATGCTTTCGGCTCGTGGTACTTCTCCATACTCCCTGCACTTGGCGTGAACAGGAACATCACGAAGGAGTGGAGAACTCTACCTACTCTATATCAAGGTCTCGGTCTGCCTCAAATGTCCCTGGAAAAACTAGCATCTTCTCTACAATATCTACAACGTCACTGGGGGACAAAGAGCTCCGCGGGACTATCGCTACGATGTGTGTTTGAGATATGCCAACTTGAAGTCGGCCTCTCTGGTAATTTCCTTATGCGGGATTATCGCGTTTATGGCAGACTAGCGACGCACACGTGGTTTAAAGTCTTGTGGGAGTACATCTCACATTATAGTGTGGTTATTGAGCTACAAGATGTCCACGTCAGCAAAGTTCGCGAACGAGACAAGGTAGTCATGGAAGAAATAGTCCAAATTCTCCCTCCTGATCAATGGGAATCCTTCAATAGGGTGCGTAGGTACTACAAGGTATACTTCGTTTCACAGCTTCTCCTTGGTGATGGCAGGACAGTGGATCCCTCCAAATACAATGGCAAAGATCAATCACGCTCCACCATGAAATTCGCAAATGAACAACCAACACGAAAGGACTTTAGTCTATGGCAAGCAACCTTGAAAGAGCTGACATCTCCGAACCTCCGGTTGTCTCCAAAATTGGGGAAATATCTTCGGCCTCCGTACGACCAAGTCTATTGGCTCACAGACAACGCTCGGCGTTATGTTAAGAGAGTCACGGTCGGGGAACCAGACCAAATCTTTGCTCCCTCGGTCACAAGATATTCCACTCGTGGACGTCAGACATATCGCCGAATCGAGAACAATCCTCCTGTCCAGTACACAGATGTTGCCTCCGTCACTGTAATCTCCACGTCACTCATCACGATACACTCCCAGGCGCGCCTTCTAGTACCACACACACTTCCTCTCGTTCACTCCCTCTCCGATGCTCTAGCCTTAGCTCACACTCCCACACCGTTCCAGGGGCTACGCATTGCCGGAGATGGGAAATGGGTAGTGGATGCTTTCGCTGCAGGCACACTCATTGCGTGCCATGACGGCTCCTTTATGCCTGACATGAGAACAGATAGCTGTTCCGCTGCTGCCCTCCTATGCTGCACCAGAACTGGAAATATTCTACGTGCCACGTACTACGAGAAGAGTGCATGAGAGGTGGCCTCCAATTATCGTGGGGAACTTCTGGGCGGGGTCATAGTAACCTATTTTTATAGAACACTCAATGAGTACATCTCAGCCTCACACAATAAAGCCATGGAGGTCTATTGCGACAACCTCGGTGTCGTTTCCCATGGTAACCATATTTATCGCTCTCTCTCCGAGCGGCAGGCACAAGGGGACCTCATCATTTTACTGCGGAGAAATATTATGGCCACCAGCACTCCCATTCGCTATAATCATGTTTATGGACATGTTGATGACGACGAACACTTCTCTGACCTCACGCTACCAGAACAACTGAATGTGATGGCCGACTGCCTAGCAAAAGAGACTTTGCTTCACGGGGTTGACAGAGGAACTTCAACATGCCAGTCATATCCGTATGAGCCGGTGCGAATATGGATATCAGGCTGCAAGGTGACTACCTCCATTAGGGGCATGTTGTACAGACACTGGGGAGCTAGAGTGGCAAAGGATCTTTTTGAACGAAGGTATATTGTGCATCGACAAGGTTTTGACAGGGTAGCTTGGGATTATGTGGGCAGTGCAATTAACACTTACCCCCAGTTATTTCGATTGTGGGTGACTAAGCATGTCTCGGGCTTTAACGGCAACAACAGGCAACTATCTCGTTTCCAGGCTGGAACACAAAACAGTTGCCCATGCTGTGGGCACCCGGATGAATCTAATGCACATGTGACAAGATGCCCCAATCCAGGCCGTCGACAAGTCTTCCGAACGTCAGTAGATTTATTGCTGGACTGGATGGAAACCACCCACAGTGATATCAACCTAATCGAATGCCTTGAGACCTATCTCTTTGAGCATGGTGAAGGTTCGATGGTTTCCATCGCAGCACCCTTTCCCCACCTGTCTCAATGGGCCATGGAACTAGATGTATTAGGCTGGGACAGTCTCCTGGAAGGCCGCATTGGTAAGGAGATCCTCTTCATTCAAGAGAATTCAATGCGGGCACAGGGCTCACAGCGACACATCAAGACCTGGACCAACGACTTTATTCACCGACTACTGGGCATCACTCACACACAATGGCTCTACAGGAACGCACGTACACACCTATGCCTACTGGAAAGCAAAACAGTGGTGGAACATGACTCTATTATGGAAGACGTCAAAACACTCCTCTTTACTGAACCCTCCAGGCTCCTCCCGCAACACCTTTACCTGCTGGAAATAGACTTCGAGAAACTGGGTTCAGGATCATCTACAGACCGACAACACTGGCTTGCAACTTTAGAATCGGCTATCGCAGCGTTTCGTGCCACGAACACTTCAAATGCCCGCCCTACAGTTCACAATGCTCGTCTAGGGTAAACAGGTTGTTTCCCCTTTAGCCCGTTTATGGGCTAAATGCGCCCCACTCTGGGGTATGAAGAAGACCACACATAGTATTTCTTCTTATGGCTCCCTTTGCCATTGCTCTGCGTTTGCTGGAAAAGAAAGACTTCTGTCCGTGCCTCATTAAAATTGTAGATAACTGCACGATTTACTAAGCGATATTTGATATTTGCTCACACTCGAAGACTATGGATGGCCCTTACGCAGATGCTGGAGGCAGATGTTTTTAACATGCGGTTGCTGCTTCTGGAGTGCTGCTGTATGGTGCAGTACAATAATCTACCTCAAGAGGCAGGTAGTAAATACAGGTAAATACATACATAATTTTATTATTGTACAAAAAGGTATGGTGCCACACCAGTACCATACCACACTACTGTAAAAGAACGTGTTAATAACATCTTAGAATTGGTGAAGTGTACGAGGTGTACGTTTGTTAAATCGCGGAAAAGTCGTCTTGAACACAACAGCGCAACCGAGGTTTGCTCTTCCGTCGCTTTCCATTCCGCAGAAGTCGCAATGATTCTTTTGCTTTTGGCCTAGGGATGAGCATGACAGGATGAAATAAAGCAGGAAGAACCTTGTCCTATATGTCGTAATCTCAGTTGTTTACACGAGAAAAGGCTCAACTTACCCTCGACGCCTCCTCAACACTTGCCATTTCACTGAAACGATGTATCAAGCGCAAATGCTCATACATAAGTCCAATTAAAGGTAGTATGTTCCTTCATTAAACTCAATGAATCAACTACAATAACAATTAGGTGTAATCAGTTCCCCTTCTGACTTGACAATTGAATCATATTTGCCTGCCATGACAGAAGAACATTCAACCCATCAAGTGACTGCTCTCGTATGACACCCATTGGAATTGGCACTTTTATTTGAACATTGTCATTGCATGAATCTATTGGCCAAGTCTTTTCCACAACTTCAACCATCTTTTGGCCTTCATCACTGATTTCTGTTGCACCTGTCTTTGTTAAGGAGACTTTTATGCGTATTGCTAACTGTGTGTCATTAGTGTCTCCCTTGTCATCTTCGTTACGACCAAACAACTCGAAGTCACCAAACAAATCCACTTTACTCATGCTGCTTATCATTGTCTCTGGAAAGGGATTCACATTGAATGGTTTGTAATTCAACCATATATTCACGAGGAAAGTCGTTCGACGGTGCCTCCGTTCCATGATCTTTTTCTCCTTGTCACTCATTCCCTCAATCACTTTAAATTGGCACTGTTTCTCAAACAAACCATCTTCCATCAAATCCGATGGAGCTGCATGCAAAAGCCTACCATCAAAACTCAGATGCTTCCCTTGCTTGGGCCACGAAATAAAGCCCGTCGTACCCTCGTCGTCCTCGTCAATAATTCCTCCCGTCATTCCCTCCACCCTCCTTGACAAAACCATAGTCGGTGCACCTAAATCCGTCAAATATGTAACACTTGATAAATGAGGATGGATATGTACCGAACCACGGCATAACAAACGTAAATCTTCGTCTTTATCCCAATGGAATGACATCCCGCTCTTGGTTATATCGTCGGGATCATTGTTGGGAAGGAGCATGGAATATCGTCCAGTGCCGGGAGGAGAGGGACGGAGTTGGACCCACCATTCGGCACCGGAGGTGGAGGGATCGTAATAGAAATTGCTTGACAAGGGTGGGACGTGATGATGGAATATTTGTAGGGCAAGTTTCTCGAGGAAGCAGCGAGGCTGTTATTTGGGAAAGGAACCATAATGCAAGGGTTGTGCAAGTCGTGTTAGTTTTTGTTCATGACGCTTTTACTGAATAGTTTGATTGAATTTGTAAGTTTGTTTGTGGGTTGTTCCAATGCGAATTCGCTCTGAACTCACCTCCATCCCTTGGGCAGGAATCCAAAATGTTCTTGGCATGAGACCACAGTCGGTAATCTAAATTGATATTGCATAAGAATGATATTGGCAAATTTCATGTAGTAATAAAAACAAGCAAACATGACGGCACAACGAAATCTTCGTAGCGTATCCAAGGTACAAACAAAACAAAATGGACGAAGCAGTTTTCAATGTGATTTTACCTCACAGTCAAACAGCAAAGAATCCATCATCTCCTCTTTCGATGCTCTAGAATCCATGCTGGAAAGGTTAGTCGTGATAGTTTTCGTTGAATAATCCATGCCCGTATCTTTTTTATGTGGTTGCTCTATCTTTGCCCTTTTTGACTGTGGTTCGTTTGTATGGTTGACGACATTGGCTTCCTCCTCCGCAGCGAGGTCCCTGCTACTCTGATCAGCAGCACCAGCATCAACACCATGCTCGATGACACCAGAAGTAGTAGAGGAATGCTCTAATGTTGGCATTGGTCGATCGAAGGTGGTTCGCCGCTCGCCAAGGCGAAAGGTGATCTCTGTTGACGTTGATAGCAATTCTGCTTCCGCATCGTGGTTGACGTGCGAGTTGTCGGGGTCATCGCCTTTGTTGACGTTGGATGGTTGGGTCATTATGTTACTTTTTCGGAGCATGAAAAAGTCGTACATCAAAAATACAACACTTACTAAATGATGCCTCGTAGACTCCACGCCGGATCCCCTATGTCTACCTGCCGCGTCGCCTCTCAAGCGAGTCAACCACGGCACCATGGCCAATTTCCTCGCCCCGCTTCTCTTACGACAACAGTCTTATCCCACTTCCGCACCTACCAAACTTCTCCTCCCTCCCTGCTGTCATTACGCTCTCTTCAGATATTAAAATCCACCGTTTTTGAACGAATCCGCAACGATTCTCTCTTCGCCCTCGAATTACTCGATCTGCTGCGGATCAAGCCCTCCCTGCCTTCATCAGTTGACCCCCACGGCGTCGCCGACGCCACACCTCCACCGCAGCTACACCCTGCCTCGCGGCGAATACATTCTCCTCAAAAATCCTTCCCTCAACAACACGAGATGCCACATCCATCTCCGTCAGCGGAGCAGGTTAACAACGGTGACGTCGACATGGAGGGTATAACTCCCCCTCGAACTTCTGGTAATAAACGAGCCGCTGTGGGCTCACCTGTCACATCTCCGCCACATGTTGAACCGGTGGATAACCAGATCGAGTATGACGAAGAACAAGTCGAATTGGAACTCATTCCCGCACGGCTCGAGGAGAAATTCGACCTTCATCCTAAAAAGAAAGTGTCTTCCACCTCCGCTAACCCTGCTAGGGTTACCAACTCCTCCGACCCAGCTCCATCCATGGATGGTCCCGCCTTTGATTGGTTGGACCCCGCGACCTATGCTGAACTTATTGCAGATGTCGCACCTCCCACACCAGGGGAAGTGCTCCCATATGCATTCGATGAGGAAGACGAAGCCACCTCTTCCCTACGGCCCACACTTAATGGCCTCAAACTTGAAGAAGCATTAAGGAACAAAGTCCTAAAATGCAAGGCTCAAGATCGCTCACAAGCACACCCGAAATGGGGTCCTTTCCGGTTAGCCTACTCCATCACTTCTCCTGACCAAATCGATATCATCAATGCTAAAGACAAGCGAGCACATGCCTTCAGTCTTAAGGACTACACCCTGAGTAACTCCAACTTCTCCTTTGCAGTTGACGACATCACTACCTACAACCTTCTCTGTTATGCTGGGCCCTTATTGATCGCGTTACTGATTGAAAAAGCGAAGCACACGAAGGCAATCCCTATGGAGTTCTTTGGGCCGTTCAGTCTGTCGAGAAATCGGGAGAACGCAAAGATGATTAACATCTCATCTGGAGACGAAGTCCTTTACTCCTTTGAATTGGTCGCCGCCCCTCGCCCAGCTAATGAACCACTAGCCCCACCCGGACAACAAGGTGCATCCTCCCTCCTTCGCGTGATAGCATTCAGGAAACCTAGCTCGAAACCTTCCCAACCCAATAACCGTTTTGCCCCCCTCTCAGTGGAGTTTGCTGATACCAACGAGGATGATGAACCTGGGCGGACTCGAACGCGAGACCAACGAAAACTCTCTCAAAAGTTAAAGGACAGTCAAGGCTCGCCCAATGACGATATGAGCATTACCCCTATGGACGGGGAATCAAACAGTGCTGGTGGTCCCGCCAACTCACCTCCCGACATGGCCGGTACTATCGTGGACCTAGTAGGGGACCCTTCCCCTGAACAACACCAACCCACCCCTCCAGTGGAGATTTGCATCGCTCCCCATGTACCAGACTGGAAAGACGAGGAATCCGAAGGGGAAGCTGCATGCTCTGGTGACAAGAGGACACCACCTAGGAAAAATCTCCATGACGTTGCCAACGTTCCTTCCACAGCAGGATCTACAGCCACTAACTTGTCCTTTTCCACTCTGTCCAACCCATCGACAATGTTGGAACCAGGCAGCGGGCAAACTCTGCTATCTGTAGAAATTCAACTCCAGCCCGACACTGAACACATACAGGCCATGTTCTCCCGGCTCAAGGATCTCCTCCGTTATGCTCAGATCCTCGACCAATCAGCAGCGTTTGTCTCCCGGGGTCTTCACGAGGACAATACTCCGCTTCCTCAGTTGGACTCTCCTGATAGCCCCTTATGGCCCGACACGTATGCCTCCGCTATGGGTTGGTTTCAATCCTCTACCGGATATGTGTTCAAGCAGAACCCTATTAGCGAAGCACAATTGGCAGCTCGCCTAGACAATCGACGAAACCGGAATTCCGCTGACGACACTGATCCAAAGCGTAAGAAGTCTCGAAAGGGCCCTGACAAGGACGCCAAAGGCCCTACTTCGATGTATGTGACAGTCAACTTGTATTCAAAGCGAACTGATGTTCGGCTACTCCTTGAGTCCATGAACATCGACTTACGAAAGTATAACATTAGAGTCTCCCTCAAGGCTCTACAGTGCTGGGAGTCACAGTCCAAGAAGATGCTTTGTAGCGTTCAGAGTAATCTGTGCACGGTTGGCGTTAAACAGTTGCTGCTTCATCGATTGAAAGAAATGGAGAAAAAGCTTTGCCGACATGGCCGACTGAGTACGCTCGAGTGGTACGACAAACCACTCCCCGAGATCAATGTGGCCATTCGCAGCATACGGGAACTTAGACTCCCGGATGATCCCAAGGAGCGCGAACAACTCTCCTTCGATCCATTTCCTAGAGAAAGCAAGTTCGCCTACTTTTTAGAAGCTAGCGATGCTGCTTGGGCACGCATCGAGCCACTCCTTCTGGCAATGGTGGAAACAAATGATCTCATGGCTGCCTTTGGACCTTCTGCTTGTATTATGGAGGTTCCAGAACCAAACCCCAATATTGAACGCGTTAGAGCACACCACAGTCATGGAAGGATCAGCATGGGTTATAACCTGGCGACGACAATAGTTGAATGTTGCGAAGTACAATTGTACGATTACGAGGTGAAAGTTAGGATGGAACCAATTGAGATCATGGACTCTTCAGGTATTGGTACTGGCACCTTCGAGACTCCCAAACCGCCTTACGCCCGGACGACACTCCGGAAGGAATTACAGCGCATTAGGTTCAATAATGACCAGATTTT
This sequence comes from Cyclotella cryptica, assembly GCA_013187285.1. NCBI lineage: Eukaryota > Bacillariophyta > Thalassiosirophyceae > Thalassiosirales > Thalassiosiraceae > Cyclotella > Cyclotella cryptica. Next base: position 157,265 of record JABMIG010000114.1, read on the forward strand.
CCATACAGCAGTCATGATTGGGAAGGGCCCGGAGACCGGCATGTCCAGCGTTGTCGTTGCATATGATCCACATGCTCCACTCTATAGAGAGAAATATGAGTTTGCGCGCAAGACCGTTGCCAATATGGCTTGCTTTATGCATCATTGGTGGAAGCAGTGTGGATACTGCCAGAGCACACGCTCCAGGCTCATGAGGTCCTTTTACCTAGAGAAAGCGCAGTTGGCGCCCCAATCCAGTTGGGATCCCTCGACACTCACCGCAACCTCCCATTTTGCCACGAAATCCGACACGTACATACAGGACAACGCAAAGTATGACCCCTACTTGAGGAAGTCGATCGGCAGGACCGAGTCGCAACCTGCCCTCCTAGATATGTCGGACGCTGTTCGGAAGAACCTCCTAGATAGCCTTGGGTACAAGGCTGGGGATAAGGCTTGTGATGTGGGCAGCAAAGTGAGCGGTGTCTCCCACCTGACTGGAGATGCTGCCACCTCCGGGGCCTCCACCGTCAACTCAGAGGCCACTCAAAACAGGGTCTTACGCACCAAGGAATATGCAAAGCAGCTCGCGGATTCCAAAGTGTTAAACGCGGAGCAAGCTGCTGAAATCGGCGAGTTGAAGGCACAGATGCAACGCCTTACCGATATGCTTGCTGGGATTTCTCCCCAGCAGGGTGCCCCCCCCTTAGTGGAAGCGGAGTCACCCGCCCCCGAGATCCGGGGAGCGGTGGGACTCCGCAGGGGTCATAATCATGCACCGTCTCCCGACTCATTTGGACACCGTGAGATGGGACCGCGTCGAAGGTGTCCACGGACCTGGTTCTAGTAACAGGGAGGGAACCAGCACTCCGACGACTACTCCCAACGTTGGTGAGATACCCCAAGCGGTAGTTGCGCTCACCAACGCAGACAACAGCAACGTGGGGATTCAAGGGAACGCGGTGAGGCCACGGACAGACAAACAAAGAAAGAGTCAACAGCGGCGTGATCGCTGGAGGACTCCGGCCCACAACACCGAATTAAAGATCAAATATCGAACCCTATTAAATAGCTATCAAAGCTTCAGGGACAAGTGCGTGGCGGACCATGAGGATATCGAGCGGGCCATGAACAATCGGCCAAGAGACCGTGATGAATACCTCTATGCAGATGATCACACTCCGAGAGTATCCAATTTACTCAACCAGGCAAGAGAAACTGAGATCCGGGAGATGCAGCGCACTTTGGAATTGCTCGAAGATGGGGGAGTTGGATTCCTCCCTGAGAAGAAGAAACGAGGGTGGGTCAGGATCATGTTTGAAAATTGGAACAGTTTAGGTGTATTCACGCATTCGTGGAAGGCAGACCGACTTAAATACCTAATTAAACATCTGGACATTGATATCCTCACAGGTTGCGAAGTTCAATGCGATTGGACATATTTGGACCAAGCTTCACGGTTCCCAAACAACCTTTCCCAAGCTAAGGCCATCAAAGGTGTTGCCTCACACAACATAACAGAGCGGATTCAACGGGAACAAGCAGGAGGGACAGCCGTAGCAGCAACGGGGCGCTTAGTTGACATCATTAGTGAGATGGGCTCAGATCCTACGGGGTTAGGACGGTGGTCATGGATCAAACTGGGCAGGGAGAAACCGTCAACAAGGATCGTTTGCGGTTATCTTCCTTGCAAACCTGGTCGCTCTTCCAGAGGACGCACAGTCTGGGAACAACACAAACGGTACTTTGAGTCTACGGGTGACTTCAGATACCCATCCACCATATTTGTTGAGGACATCGTAACTACCATCAAGGAATGGAGACAGGCTGGGGAAGAGGTGATCCTGGCCATTGACGCTAATCAGGATGTCTACACAGGCAAACTTGCGTTGTCACTAGGTTCCATATGCCAAATGTCTTGCCTTCTTGAACCTGTACTTGGCGAAAAGGTACCCAATTCACACTTTAGAGGGAAGACATCCATTAGCACCATGTTTGGCAGCCCAGGTCTTGTGTCCAACAACGCAATGTGCTACCCACATTGGTACGGGATAGGTGACCACCGAGTGTTCGTCTTAGAAGTCAGTGCAGAGTCGCTCTTTGGGGGCGAATTTCCCACAATTGCAACCCCACTGGCCAGGTCACTTAACTGCAAGGTGACAAGAACGAGGGATCAATACTGCACTGAGCTTTCTCTCCTGGCAAGTAGACACAAGATGGATGAGAAACTACGGCGACTGGAATCCGCACAACCCCTCCTATCTCCTTCCCAACTTCAGCCCCATCACAACAAGTGGGATATGGAATGGGGCCAACTCATGGCAGCGTCAGAAAAGGCATGCTGCAAGTTCCGCAGTTGTGCTATTGAGTATAGCCCTACGGTTGGTCAATGGCTAAAACGGAGATCAATTTTAAAGTGGATCTTAAAGTGGCACAAAGGGAAGGTTCCTGATACCAGGAACCTGTGTCGAGCCGCCAGACGAGTGGGCATTGAAACACCGCTTACACTAAGTAAACCCGAGGTAGAGGCCAGACTCACGGCTTGTCTGACGCAATTATTTGAGCTTCGATCACAGGCACCTGAATTGCGCAGGAAGCACCTCAAGTGGCAATTGTCTCTAGCCCAATCGCGCGAGGATGACGCCACTGCCACTGAAATCCGTCGCATCATACAAGCTGAGGCCAAACGACAGCGACAACGAGCAATCAACAAGGTGGTACGACCGCCTCGAGGGCGATCTGTCCTACGGGTTCAAGCCACAATTGATGGACTGGATGCCACCTACGACACTCAGAGCACTGTCGAGGATGCGTGCAGAGATCATCTTGGCAGCAGATTTTCATTAGGCTCTCGTGCCCCAATAAGTTACGGGAAATTAGCAGCGGACATTGGCCCTCTAGGCGACACAGACGCGGCGAAACAAATACTTGCAGCCACATACGTCTTCCCATCGGATTGTGATAGAGCCACGGTTGACATACTGCGGTCAGCCGCACTTCTACGACTTGAAATGGAAGATGTGCCACAGCACGGGGAGGGAGTCACAGTGGAAGAATTCCATTCGTTTTGGAAAACGGCTAAAGAGTCGACTTCCTCTTCCAAAAGCGGACGTCACTTTGGGCATTACAAAGCATCGTGTTCTAACCCCCAGCTGGTCTCCTTGCACGTAAGAAACATTAATCTTGCTGCGTGCAGAGGGCGCCCGCTCGACAGATGGAAGCAAGGAGTCACGGTCTTACTAGAGAAAGTCGCAGGGAACATTCATATCACTAAATTACGCGCCATTTGCCTCCTCGAGGCTGACTTTAACTGGTGGTTAAAGGTGATATTTGCACGGAGGATGATGCATCGTATGCGATCGCAGGGGATAATGCCAACTGAACAAGGTGCGACCTCGGGGAGGACCACCATCGACTCTTCTATGCTCAAGCAACTGTTTTTTGATCAAGCCAACGTACTCCACGTCCAATGTGCGGTGTCTAGCAACGACGCCGCTAATTGTTACGATTCAGTGAACCACGCCGCGGGAAGTCTATCCCTTCAAGCAATGAGAGTTCCTATACATATGGTGTGCTGTTACCTTTTATGTATTCAGACAATGCAGTTTTTTCTAAAAACCGGGTTTGGTATGGCACGGAAAAGCTACGGTGGCACCTCAGATAATCCATTCATGGGCTTGGCTCAGGGCAGCGGGGCCTCGCCAGCAGCGTGGTCTGCCATTAGCACAGTGATATTGAAGGCATACAAATCTAAAGGATATGGAGCCAGCTTCACTGCCGCATGGTCGGGAATTGTATTGTACCTAGCGGCGGTCCTATACGTAGATGACACAGACCTCTTACATGTTAGCAGGGATGCTCACGAGTCTGAAGCAACCTTTTTTCTCCATGTACAGAGCGCCACTTCCTATTGGGCTAAACTTCTCCAAGCAACGGGTGGTAGTCTCAAGCCGCCAAAGTGTTATTGGTATTTCATGTCGTACAAGTTCGTGAAAGGCCGCGCCACCCTAAGAGCAGCTAAGGAACTGAAGCAGTACAGTCTCCACATACCACAACCAGGTGAGGTGGAAATCCCGATTGAACTGAAGGACCCATCGAAAGCGTCCGAAGTCCTGGAAGTCTGGTCAAGCCCTTCTGGTAAGGATGGTCGACACTTACGACATATGATGGCAAAAGCCAAATCCTGGTCTAATCGTGTGATATCCAGCTCCCTGACCCACGCAGAAGTATGGCAAAGTCTCAACTCCCAAGCCTTGCCATCCGTCACTTATGGACTAGTTCCCATGATGGTGTCACGGGCCGACCTTGACAAGGCCTTCTCCCAGTGGTACCACTCCTTTCTGCCAGCACTCGGTGTGAATAGGAACATCGCAGCTGAGTGGCGAACTCTACCGAGGTTCTTCCATGGACTAGGTCTTCCCCAGGCCTCCCTGGAAAAACTGGCTGCGTCCCTACAGTACATACAGCGGCACTGGGGATGTAACTCACAATACGGGATAGCTCTTCGGAGCGTCTTTGAACTCATCCAAATAGAAGTAGGACTCAAGGGCAACTTTCTGCTACGAGACTATGGAAAGTATGGAATGCTTGCATCGCACACTTGGTTTAAAATATTATGGGAGTATCTGGACCATTACAGAGTTTCACTTTACCTTGATAAAGTGGTGGTACCTGCAGTCCGTGAGAGAGACAAAGTTTTCATGGAAGAGGTCGTACGCGTTGCACCTCAACCTCAATGGGAATCCATCAACCGAGCTAGGAGATACTTTAGAGTTTACTTCTTATCGCAACTTGTGTTATGTGACGGAATCACGGTGGATCCTTCCAAACTGTGTTTTTCTCCGCAACAGGACTCCAGGATGAAGTTTCCGACTGAGAAACCGACACAAGACGACCTACGTTTATGGAAAGGCACTGTGGCCCTAATCACTTCAAAATCGTTCCGCCTCGCACCGCGTCTGGGTAAATTTATCAGGGACCCTTACGACTCCATCAGATGGTACACCACACATGATAGAGACATTGTTATCCAGGAGATAGACGGTTCGGGACCAATCCTCTACACGCCTGTGATACGCCGACATAATACGCGCGGCCGGCGTACGTTTACGCCAGGTGGCGTGCGCCCGCCCAGGGAGGCGCCCCAATACGTGGCATCCGTTGTTCAACCCCCGCAGACATCTGGGTTTGTCGTACACTCACAATCGCTATTGGTCACTGACCCTGAGCCTAACCAGGTCTCGCTTCGACAACAGCTCATGGATTGGGGGCAAGGGCACGTATGGGCAAGTCTCACCACCACCGGCCCCGATGAATGGATAACCAAGGCTTACAGTAGGGGCTCTCTCGTCCTTTGCCATGATGGATCATACATGCCCAATAAGGACAGCGCGCGATGCTCTGCTGCAGTGTTCATAGTCTGTACAGCTTGTGCTCGTCAGGCTCATGTTTCCTACTGTGAACGCACTGACTTCAGAACCGCGTCGAACTACCGTGGTGAAATCATTGGGGGGGTCATAGCAACCTTGCTCCTCCGTGCTCTATCCGAAATCGCCCCGCCTCCGCCACCGTCGGTAACGATACCTATATACTGCGACAATCTGGGAGTCGTATGTCATGGAAACGGATACCATCGGGCGTTACCGGTGAAACAAGTCCAACAAGACGTTCTCCACTTACTGAAGCGAAATCTAATGGCCTTGCCACAAGCAGTTAAGTATAAGCACGTATACGGTCATTTGGACGAAGGGACAGCCTTTTGCAATCTCACACTCCCTCAACAACTAAATGTAATGGCTGACACCCTAGCTAAGGAAGAACTACTACGGTGCATCGAATTGGGGACTGGCGGACCACCCCTGTACCCCTTGGAGCCAGTCAAAATATATATTGGACGTACCAAAGTCACTGCATCGATTAAAACGTCGATCTACCGACACTGGGGCAGGGAGTTAGCGATGAGATTGTTTGAGCGGAGATGTATTGTAAGCCGTTTCACATTCCCACGAATATATTGGGAGGGCGTGGAGAAATTTCTCTCCAATTGCCCACAAATGTACTCCACGTGGTTGACAAAACATGTCTCTGGTTTCTGCGGGACAAATCGTCACCTCTCCAGGTTTGATCACACACTCGTTAATGCCTGTCCCTGTTGTGGCCATCGTGATGAATCAGTAGCGCACATTACCAGATGTACAGATCCTGGCCGCCTGAATGCCTTCTCTCGGGCAGTAGAGAATTTAGGGCACTGGCTTGCATCGACACATGCTGATACGGATATGACGTCTTGCATCTTGGCATATCTCAGGAGCGGTGGGGGGAGTAGGGGATAGGGTCCCGAAAACTCAGCCCCACAAGAGGGGGAAGTGGGCTCGCAAGGGTCCGTATGAAGGATGAATTAACATCCTACTTTCGATCCCCCTAGTCCGTACTGTGTCGCCTTCAGGTTAAGGTTGGTGCAGTATAGTCCTGCCTACTCGCGGGATGCGGAGCTTCAAGCTCCAGGGCAAGATGAGAGAAAACGGTCAAAGCGGGTTATTCCATCACATGGATGACACGTCAGACCGTCGGCTACGCTTTGGGGAAACCCTCTGCTGGGGTCGCTATCGACTGGGTCTCTTGTCGGTCACCTTCTTTCCTTTTTGGAAAATGGTGGCTTAATGTACAGTCAGGCCAGTGCAATGCCGGGTAACTCTGGGGACAGCACTGCCTGTGTGATCAAGAGGAGTGAAAAGTGACTCTTGGGAAGCACAGGGCACACGAGGCTTAATGAAGCCGTAAAAACCGAGTTTATATATTACATGCAATGGGGTTGGAGACTTTTCAAGTTTGCCACAAGTGAGTTGCCAGGGTTATGTCCCAAGGAATGGGTGTCACAACTCCCAACAATAACTGCGCCATCCAAAGAAAAGCAGAACCAACCATATCTCAAGCTGCAATGCTTGGACCATTTTGTGTGTAATGTATTATTGGTAAAATGTGTGTGGAAACCACAACGCCCTAGTTACATAAAATAACAAAAGTTGTGAAGCGAAGGGTCTATGACTACATTGGCGGCACCGTTTCCACACCTGGCAACGTGGGCAATGGAGCATGATACCTTAGGTTGGGACAATTTCTTGGAAGGAAAAATTGGTCATAGTCTCATCGACATACAGCAAACCCAACTGACTAATAGCTCCTCTAAGCTTCACATCGTGACGTGGGCCTCCAAATTGATCGGACAGCTACTAACCATTACGCACAGCCAATGGGTCTACAGGAACACAAAAATACACCTTCGCCTGATCGAAGGTAAGTCCGTGGCAGAACATGACGAAGTTATGAATGAAGTCCTCCACCTCCTCGACACGGATGTGAACGAAATGTTACCAAGACATAGGGGACTCTTGGACGTTGACATGGGTGCGCTAGGCAGAGGGCCCACTGTGGATCGCCAGTACTGGGTGGCCGCCATGACTAGTGCCTTATCCGCAGCTAAAGTAGCGCCGCGAGGCGGAATTGACCGCACGGTGACTGATGACACCATTCTCGAAGATTTTATTGATAGCATCCCTGTCGCAGATCTTACGTGACCTGCATAGGAATTAGCCCGCCACAGGGCTGATAGCACCTTACATAAGGTATGAAGAAGGCTATCAAATTCCCTTCTGTGTGGCTTGTTAGCTGCTGCTCTGCTTTGTCGGAAAAGAAAGACTTTGTCCGCGCCTCCCCTTGTTACTATAGTTTAATAGCGCGATTTACTAAGAGATATTTGATATTTGGTTGGGTCATTATGTTGCGATTGCTAGTGCTCGTTCCGGCGCACTAGGGGGGACTATTAAATAGCCCTCTGCCCTCCCTCTGTCTGCAACCACGCAGCAGGACTTGGACATGCGCCTGATGGATGATAGATGGTATTGTATTGTACCTGTATTGTACAATATAGTAACGCAAGACACGTAGGCTGGACACTGCTGGACATCATAGGCGCCTTCTAACGCTAAAAAATGGGCACAGTTCTCACATAATATCACTCCTTTTTTCCCGGCAGGTCACCTTTTCCTACATCTCACCCATTTTTCACCATTTTTCACACAATTGATTTTGACCAGCTCATAGCACCTTTGCGATGTAAAGGGTGGCCACCCACAAAAATGAGCGAGCTCACCCATCTTAAACATCTCAAATCTCGAACAAGCGTAACCCTCCTCTGCCATGCGAATGCCCAGTGATTCATCTCCAACACACAAAAAGATGCATCATCACATACACTTGGACAACCAACAGCATGTCTACCGTTTCGCATCGGCCACCATCTAACAGCGCTGATGACGACTCACCACAGGAAGGGTTGTTTCTGTATGATTATGAGTTGGGGTCAGACTTTGATGATGACAACAACATCAGCATCTCCAGCCTCATCAGCCATGATCATAGTTTGGACAGTCTTGCATTGGGGTTGGACTCTAACGATTCAGATGGCAGCATCTGTAGCCTCATCAGCCTCAACCTTACTTTGGACAGTTTTTCATTGAGGTTGGATTCTGATGATTCGGGTGGCAGCAGCATCTGTAGCCTCATCCGGTGCGACTACAGTTTTGTCAGTCACAATTTATCCAGCCTAGCTGATGACAGTGTGAGCTTGAAGGATGACAGTATTAGCGTATGCAGCAGTATGTCCATATCACTTCCAGAGAGATCACAATGCAATAGCAAAAGAGACACATCCCATGGCATCCCATGTCTTGAGGTTTTGCATTTCCTCCAAGGTGGAACATCCCAGTACAGAAATGATAGATGGGTTCACTAGGGGATGGATTGGTTTGTTCATGCTAGACAGTTTCAACACAAGGGCGCATTGGAAAATGAATACCTTATGTCTCCAGGCACACATGATAAACTTGTTTGCATCTAGGATCTGATTATACAGCGCAAAGAGTGCAACAGCCGCAGCTTTGAACCCATCTTAGTTTATTGCTTTGGATATACGCACTTTGGTCGGTGGTCGACCAAAAGATGTGTGTCACTTCATTGAAAAGCCACCACGGGCAGCATATGATGCAGTTAATGCTTTCATTGATGCAGGTAACTTGGTGCAAGAGCTTGACATGCACATACTACAATCTACACAGGGATGGGCACGTATCAGTGTTGCATGGAGAAAGCAGAGTACAAACAAGATCATTCCTGGATGTGTTGGGGCTTTGGATGGATTCTTTCAGCGCACAAATAAACCTACTAAGCAAGAAGCAGCTAACACACTGCGCTACTTTTCTGGTCATTATGAATTGTATGGTCTTAATTTCCGGGCTTTCGTGAACAGTGATTTGTACTTTCTGTTCTTTGGAGTTGCTGCGCCTGACTTGTCGACTTTGTGTATTAGTGCTAGGTCCAATATCCTCATCCTCATCGCAAGACAAGTCTCCATAAAATGCTTCCAAGAATTCCAACACATTTGTTGCTTCAAGTGTCCATCATCTGTGCTGCAGCTAGATAAATCATCTTTGCTGAATTTATCATTCGTTGAGTGAGTTGAAGTTTAATGGATTTGTCACCAGCTTTTCTGAGTTCCTGGTACTTGAGCTTGCAGTTCTCTATTTTCAAGTCTTTCTCCCTCTTTTTCTTCAAATCCATCAGTTGATCAAACTCATCACTTTCCATCAAATGGTTACTCCTATCTGCAATGGCTCTGGCTGTTGCTTTGACCACAGAATACTTTCTCTTCTGCACATTTTTGATGTTGGACATTAGACTGAGGCTGTAGATTAAGAGTAGCTGTTTGTCTGTGACGGATGGGAGCACCAGTAGAAAGGCAATGGAGATTTTCTCCTAAATACCCATACATACACAGTTGCCCAAACCTTGGTTGCCAGTAGCTTTAAATCTCTCATACCAGTAAATAAGCCGTGCCTCCCCTCCTACACTTTCTTGAAATGGTGCCTGCTTTCTACTCTTAGTCTTTGTATTGCTGGCTTCGCGGCACCCATCATCAAAGTAGTCAACAAACACTGAAAGCCTGCAAGGTCAACAGCATCAAAATCCTGGCTAATATCTTCATTGACCTTGATGTGGTAGCAAATCAACGCTTTCATTGCATCCAGTGAGAGTTGGTCAAGATCTTCATCAACACCAACCTTTTTGAGATATTGTTTGTGTAGGTTTTTTAGTCAGCTGGCTTGGGTTGACATGTGTCAAGTTCGCTGCCATCCATTGCCCTCTTAAGTTGCACATACAAAGGCTGATAGTATTGATCACTAGGTACATGAGCCTGGTTTTGTAAGCTAAGGAGGTTAAGTTTTCCCAGATTTCTTCTTGCCAACAATTTTTGCAGTGCTTCCTGCATAGGCTTGAGCTTTCATGTGATTGACAACAACAAGCCCAAGGTCTCCATCATTTCTATGCTTCTGCAGGATTTGAGAATTCATAACAGTCTTCTTTGAATACTTTGGGATCTTGGTCTATGGCCTCCAGCCGAAACTCACAACATCTGTTTGATGTTCATTGAGAACAACTTGCAAAAGAGCTGTCTTATGTGCCCAGTTCATTTCTTTTCATCTTATCTTTTGTGCTCAATTTTTGTTTGGCAGCGTTGGAGAGGGCAATCTCCCTTTGTAGGCGTTCTTGCATTAACTGAGGACTTTCTTGTGGTGAGGGTGGTGGTAAATGCAGTACTTCTTCCCATCCGAGTTGTATGTGTTTTGATCTGGTGGTCCAGCAGTGTCTTCTTGGTGGTAC
>JABMIG010000114.1:167969-402969 GCA_013187285.1 Cyclotella cryptica
GCTACTAGTCCATGCAAAGGCTACAAGAGGTACAGCTGATGTGGGACAGGTGTCTGTGGTATCAACATTGACAACTGAAGACGACATGATAGGATTGAGACAGCAGCTGCAGAGCAAAGATGTAATTAATTGATGGCAATGAAGCAGGGGTTTCATGGTGCTGATGTGCCACCAAAAAAGATGGGTGATGCCTGCCACATGGTGGGCTACTCAAAAATGGGAGGCTGGATGTATTTTGACTACCCTTTGGACAAAGAAATGGGTGAAAAATGGGTGTGGGACAAGCACTTTGCCAGTGGATCCCCCAGGACTCCCTACTGGTCTTGCCTCCTTCCTTTAATTGTAAGAATTTTATTTGTGGTTATGCCCATGTCCTGATATTGGGGCCTAAGTGGGTCAGAGGTACCAGTAGGTATCCTTTGCTCATGTCAGTAACTTCTCAAGATTGTGTCTGTACTGGGAGCTGAAAAGTCACTTAATTTCTTGTTGAAAAAAGCACCTGCTTGGATCGGCTTCAAAAACTGAAATATGTCAGACAGGTACTAACTCTCCTCTTGCTCACAGCTCTCCTTGTTATTGTTACTGGTGAAGAGGCAGTGGAGGTGGATGCTCCAGATTCCAGATCATGCCGGGAATGTCAGATTTTAATGTTGTGTTGGAGAGCATTGGTGTTGGAATTTAATAAACATGTGAGATATTATACAAGCTTGAGATTGGGATACATGTACTAACTTACTGCCTACGCCTTGCCCCTGCTTGCTAGTCTTGTTTGCACGATGTGGGTTGAAGTGTAGGTTGCAGCTCCAGATAATATGTGATAGCTGTGGTATGACTTTTTGCATGAAGGGCTTTAAGTTGGTGATTGAAAAACTGGCACGGCGCACCGTAACTTAGTTAAAAATGGGAAATCAGGCACTAGATCATCTTACACTCCCATCCACTTTTTGCTGCTGTTGTTGTGAAGTTGGTTGGTCAGCTGGTAGCTCCTGATATCTGGGAACTGGTGTTTCAATGTGTGAAAGAATGAATTTAATGTCATGAACTGCAATATGTGTGTCTCATCAAAACAGCATTGCAAAAATGGAAAGCCAGCAGTATCTTGCCTTACCTTGCAGCCTGTGCTGACTGTGTTGTTGGTGCAAGGTGGGTGCATGCCATGGCTCCAGTCTCTATATGAGGACAGGGATACCATGGTTATTGCAGATAATGGCCAATAATTTAATCAAAATATCTATGAAGAGACGACATTCTTCTCACCTTGCCTTCATTAGCTTTGTTTCATTTTCTTGTTACCACTGGGGGCGATGATGATGGTGCCTACAAATTCAGTCTGGGGGGAGATGGAAGATATTAATAAGTTAAAGTGTACAGGGTGTAGAAAGCAAGAATAACTTAAGACTGACACTGGTCACACAAAAATGTGGTGGTTTGCGTACACTGCCCAGTCATCCGCAGGTTTCATTTTTTAGCAGCGGAGTGACAATGGTGACATCACTACTTCAGTCTGGGGGAGTTGTTGATTTGTTAACAAATGGTGGACAGTAAGTAACAACTTTACAATTTCAAAAGACTACCAGGGGACAAGCTTTTTTGCACCGTGAGCTGGTGACTCTCAAATCACTTTTGTCCTTAGTGGCAATGGAGGTGGTAGCCACAGTGGTTGTGGAATTGTTAGCTTTGGTCTGTAGTGTGAATCTGCAGAGGTCAACTAGGAATGATGTGGAAATCTCATGGCACTGACCAAGTGAAAATCACAAAAGTGTTGCATTTCGCATACATAAATAGTGATGGCCCAACTTCAAGTGAAGTCACAGGTCATTGATGTTGGGGAGTATGTACATGAGGGAGTTATATTTTACAACAGCAAGCATCCTCTGCCTTAATGCACATACGACATAAGGATGTTATATTTTACAATGGCAGACATCCTCTGCCTTAATTAGTTTATACAACTGCAAATAAGTTTGAGTGTCGAAAAAAATATGAAAACATTCTGGAGCCCTCTTAATATTCCTATCCTAGTGTACTATATATCTAATGGCCCATTATCATGGGGAAGCTGAAAATCAGGTAGACTGATGGATGCTGTGGTCTGATTCATTTAAAGTATAGCAATGCAGCTTCACCTGATGTTTGATAATTTTCTTTGCTTGAAAATTAGATTAAGAAATGATTAGAAGACAATATACCAGCAAAATCAACACTCCCGGAATAGTTCTAAGTCAATCAAGGACCGAATGCAGACTAAAATCAATCAGCTTCTTTTGCAAACAAAATAGCAAAAAATCCAACAACAAACTAAATGTTGCATATCTCCACTGCACCAGTGACTATCCTTGACAAAACCCAGCCCTGACCGATAGAAAGTTTCAAATTTGGTTGATTGTCATTTCTTGTGATTTTCCATACTACAAACAATGTAGCAATTTTATTACTAAGAGATCAAAGGAGGTGAGAAGTGTGTACTTGGAGAGAATGGAAGAGAAGGAGGATTCACAGGGATATCTGTGTCATGCCAAATTTGCAAACACAGTAGCTCAAGATGAAGTGCCTCCCTTGGAACAATTTGAATTGGTGCCAGCAGGACATTTTGGTGAGGCAATGATGTAGAATGAGAACATAATTGAATTGGCACTAAAACGTGTTTACCCTCATGAACACTGCTTTTCCTTGTTTGAAGCACCTGATTGTAGGTCGCAAAAATTTCTGTATACAAGAATTAGAAATGCTTAACCAATATGGGCACCATACCAAACCAAGCAATTGCATTGAGGCATGGGTTGTTGTGGTGAGGGCAGTGCTGGCAGATTGATGATAGCAGCTGCTGTCTTGGTGTGGGAGGCCAAGATGTGTTGGGAAGTGGAAGGTTCCATGTTAGGTGAGAATTGTATCCATATGTATGTGTTGTTGAGCATAGATGCTGGTATGATTTTTATGGATGTTGAAACGAAAATGATGGAGGGAGCATCAAATTAAGAATAAGTCAGAAATGCTCAGTCCCTTGGGAAGGGGTAGGGACCCCCCTCTCAAGGGACTCAGTTTAGAAATCAGTTTAGAAATACCTCAATAAAAATGCAAGATGGGGAAAAGAAAAATCAGAATATAGGAAATAGAGGAGGGGTGGCATCCTAGTTAGATCTACTAGCTTTGACCTGGTTCGGTCAATTGGTCTGCCAACAGTAAGACTTGCTACTGAACCTGGTTCATTTGCTTGTCTGCCAGCACTAGTTGAGATCTGAACCTGGTCCAGTACTTCTGGCAAAAAGGAATTCAAAGTTAGTGTGAATCAATAACTTTTTCTGGAAATCTTAAAAACCTCATTGACATCACTTTTGAGGCCGAATGATGTCAGTGTCCTGGTTGAGTCGCCAGCTGCCAGCAGTAATACTGAAAAAGTGCACACTGAACACTGAACCAGGTCCAGATTATGTTCCTTGCTAGGGAAAGCTAGTCACCAATTATTGGGAGATTTTTGTCCAACTGACTACCCAGTACTTCTGGTGGGGGTCTTGCTACCCATCCTGGAAATACAATGTTAAGAAACTAGGAATAGTTGGAGGGCTCAACATTCAGAATAAGGTTGGAATCCTACCCAAGGTGAATCGAGCCAGATGGAAAATGGCCCGTATCCTGCCCTCTTTGGGACTGTGAAATTTTTACTATACTGAATCCGCCATTACCAGCAGCCGCTGCAAGATTTTTTGTAGCGAGCAAGACAGAATGTGATTTGTAGAGACAGAGGAAGACATACCAACTTTATTAATAAAGTGGCTTGTCTCTCTAGAGAGGTAGAGTATATGCCACAGTTGCTTGTCATAACTAGCAGTTGCAAATGGGCGCGAGCACCTCACGCGCTTAGCACGCACCGCACTCGTGATCTCGCCCATTTTAAAAGTAAGATATAAAATACTATTCTATTTTTTATGTAAACGTAGTTACGACGATTCCCTTTTAGTTTGCGAAATTGTTCGTGTTAGACACTCTTTTGTGACTCGATAACGTTCCCTTCAAGTTTACAGAATCATTGTTATATGACTAAAATGATTTTTGACACTTTAACGATCCCTTCAAGTTTACAGAACCATTCTTGAAAAAAATGTTATACACGTTATAGCGCTGTTCTTTAAGCTGTTCACAAAGAAATAATTTTAAAGGTACAGATATTAAAACATCATGACTACCCATGTAAGTCGAACCGAAAAATGAATTATTTAGAGGTAAGTTTTGATCACCTTGTTGGTCAGTACCTGTTTTGGCAAAAAGTGAAAAAACTGTCTCACTGAAGAAGAAGAAGAAGAAGAAGAAGGAGAAGAAGGAGAAAAGGGGCTCAGTTTCCCACACAACTAAGATTTTGAAAAAATCTTGACTGGTAAAATTAAAATCAAATTGAGTTTCAAAACGATTTTGCTGAGAAGAAGTAGTATGGTATGGTATTGTTAGTGCACGACTTAACCCCTTCAAGTAGCCAATGTCTGTTGTAGCGCAGGAAAATGATCTTTTAGGGATTCAGGTACATATTCCTATGTTTAGTGAACGTATATTATTGGCGACAGGAGCACGACTGATTATCCGAGTGGTGTTGTGTTCACGATCGCTGTGACACAAAACACAAAGTGTAGAGTTGCTCATCCGTTTTCTGTCCTTCTCATGTGCATGTACTCTAGAGAGGAGCTCTAGAGGTAGATAGTTCGGCGTAAATGACTATTCCTTCACGTTTCGTTCCACACAAAAGCTATGACGAGTGTCAGCTGATTGACACTGTTGACAACCCTCGAAACTCAGGCTTTATTCTGTCGACACTCAACGAATGTGATGGCCACCTTACTTCGCTCCCAGCACTCAAGCCCAATGTCGACCGAAGCAAGCCCCAGACCGTTGCTAACATGGTCAACATCCTCACCGTCACAACAGCTAATGCACTACTCAAGCAAGAAGAACTCAAATACTCTGGCGAAATCGCCGAGATCGAGAAGGGGGAACCATTGTCAATGTACAAGCTCGACAAGAAAAATGAACTAGTCATGAAGCTTGCCTCATCTGCAAAAACGTCTCACATGACAGCCCCATTTCCTTTTGGTCATGTTGTCAAGCCTGGGTACATTTCGTTTTATAACAACGATGGCAGAACTTATGCTGTTCCTGAGGGGCGTTGGATGCTACCAAACCCTAAAGCCACATGGGTTGCTCGCAACATTTCTCTCAATCAGGACTTAATTTCTCCGAGTGGAACTCAAGTCATCATTGTACGTGTCCCCGTCGGTGCTGTTGGGCGGATCTGGGATCAAGGTGTTGGTGTCTTATTGGATGAAGGTACTCATGTCTTCAATGGGGGGCAGATCACAGTTGATAAGACCATGGCATTCAAAGAAAGCGTTTATATCAACCATGATGACTACCACTACTTCCGCGTGCTTAATGGCGAGTATGCCAAAATATGGGCTGAAATTAAAGATGAAGATGGAGTTGCCTCATTGAAGCCTAGGCTTGTAAAGGAAGGCGAGCACCTGATCCAGAGCGACTTATTTGTCTACTCTGGTATAGTCAAAGTATCGGAACAGTACATTAAGCATGGTAGTATGCATCAGTTGAATGTTCCGAAGGGTTCTCTTGCAAAGATTTGGCAAGATAACATGCCTCGTTTGCTTCGAGAAGGGATCCATCTTATTGAGTCAACAAATTTCCGCTTTGATGGTATTATTTCTATTTTAGACTCTCCATATATTACTCATGGAACTATCACAATATTCCGCGTCCCTAGGGGAGAAGTTGGTCTCGCATGGGATAACAATGAGCCCATGTTTTTTGAAGAGCAAGGTATCTACGAAGAAGATTCTCCAGATTTTTGTTTTGTTGAGTACCGTGCAGCAGATGAGCCTCTCATCAAGTTAGGCGCCAAAAAGATAGCCTTTGTTCAAACCGGACAGGTTGGTGTCAGTTACGATGAAGGAACCCTCAAAATTCTTCCACAAGGAAAGCACACCATCGAAAGTGCTACACACTGGTTCAAGGGATTCCTCTCAACTCAGCAGAAGTCGATTCGCCTTGCTACTTATTCTTCAAATCAAAAAATTGCGAATAAAATTCAATTAGAGCAGAGGACTTCGAGCAAGAAAGTGTCGACATCGAAAACAAATGTTGTTGAAGATTCAACGACTGGTATGGCTTTCAACTATAGTCCTGATCAAGATTACGATCTTGCGATTTGTGAGACCAAAGATCTTGTCAAGGTTGGTCTTCGATCAGATGTTTTCTACAGCATCGATGATCCTGAGAAATGTATCAACAAGATTGATGTTGATGAGTTAGAGGACTTGATTCGTGAGACATCTGTTGCCGCATTGACGAACATTGTCCGTTCCACAGCTCTCAACCAAATCGCACAGAGCCAAATCATTTCAGCAAAAAGTGGCGAGATCGAAGTACTTCCTCCCGCTGGACAGACGACCACTGCAGTTTTCTTCCAGCGCGTTCACGATGAATTCATGGCTAAGCTTCATGACGACTTCATGATCAACTACGGTGTCAACATTGCTAACATTCGCATCGAATCTTTCAAGATCATGGATGAAGAACTCTCGAGACAAATCTCCCAGCATGTTCTCACTACAGCCAAGATTGAGAATGAAATGGCCAATTTGGAAGGTAACCATATGGTTTCAACTGCACGTGAACGCACAGCTGCTGATGTTGCAAACATTTCGGCGGAAGCCAAGGCGGCAGCTCTCAAAACAGAGCATGATGCCGCAAACGAGCGCCTAATCCAAGAAACCAGGGCCAAAGCCGACGCCATGCGAATTAAATTGAGCACCGAGGCCGAAGCGGAGGCTGAAGCCATCTTGATCAAAGCTAAGGCAGAAGCAGATGCCATACGTCTCAAAGCGGAGGCTGAAGCGAAGCGCGCTGAAATGCTCAGTCAGACAATCTTTGGGCAGCAAGAGGCTCTGTTAGAGAAGTATTCTGACATGATTGTTCAGAGTAATGCAGGTGTTGAGAAGGTTATTTATTTGGACCCCAGCATCAATCGTGAATCTCCCTTTGCTCTTGGATCTCTGCAGAATCTCAACTTTGACTTGAATAATCTAAGCCAATTGGCTATTGCATCTCGGGAAGCTGTTGGGAATGGTGGAAAACAGAAGTAGAACGAGGTAGGAGGTGGATTGAAATCTTCCGAAACATTGAGATGCCATAATATTTGTAACAACACTGTGACGCTCTCAGCTGTTTGAAAACATTTACAATTGCGTGAACATTGTCTGATTTAGTGATATCTTATTTGAATCACACAAAGGCATGCTGGTACTTTTTTCCATTTACAATTCAAATAGAGCCATCCTAAAAAAGTTCCTCAATCCCTATTTCTCAATTACCTGAATTCTTCTACTCCAATGTAGATAGTGCATCTTGTGCCAATGTTAAGAAACAGGGGCTATGAGTGTTATCTGAGATAATGCTTGCTTCACATTTTTGAACATTATTTTGATGTTTGTATGGATCACATATTTTTTGGCCACAAAGTAACCTCCCATCATACAAACAGTGAAATCCTAGGTCCCGGGTATAATCTGAAGTTGCCACCTATACTTCTACAAGTCTCATAATATCGAGCAGAGGTGACAAGCCGGGGGTAAGTAAGGACCTGTGCCCCTCTTAAACTCCTTCTATGACATTATATAAACCTGAGCCTCCTCTTGTACCCAGAGTATACAAACAACAGTAGCCCATGAAGCTGGGGCAAGAAAATGATTTCTTTGCGTGTCTTAGTTGTTGTTATCAAGGGCTCATTCATTTTTATACAGTAAAAGTTAACTGCATCCTTGTCAGCAATGAAATCCTTCTCCCTAATGTAAATCAAAGCCACCTCCTCTGACGTTACAAAATCACCAACATGAGCAAAAACAAATGCAAGCAGGAGATTTCAAAAAGAATCCTTCAATTTTTCAAGGGCATTGCAAGCTTCATTCTTATCAGCAACAACCATTTATAGTTCCTCCTCTGGGTGGCAGAGAATTGAATGGAAAGCTTGTCATTGATGCTTTCTGGGAGAAACAACCAACCACTTATGCCCTGCAAGTCTTCATTTACACAAGGAAACAATTGAATGACAAGAATGTCACTTGTAAGATAATTTTTTGTCACTCTCTACAAGAATATCTTTATTCGGACGTGCCTTGCTAGCAAGGTGACTTTTTTAGAACTGAAGTAATTATGTGATTTCTGTGATGAGGTTGATGGTTTTTATGTCTCTAGGTGACTTTTTCCGTCATGATTGATTGGTATGTTATTGTTGCATGGTCATAAAGCTGAGATAAAAAAAATAATTCCACTTATGGTCTTACAAAACTCTTATTCAAAGAGTTGTGATAAATAACACTCATGTTGCTTGTCTTTATAGTGTCCCAATCATCATCTAACACTCAATATTTTTAATGATTATGGTTTGTATAATGCATAACCATAGTGTTTTTCTCTTCCTAATTATGTTTGTGATGTTTCTATTTTGGCTTCTACAAACATTTGCTGCATCTGTTGTTTTTTGACAGTTATCACTCTCTTGGGAGGTTTAATAATTCATTAAAAAGTCAATGTATATGCTGTGCCCTTAATTGTCGCCATCCCAGTTTCAAAAACGTGATGCAATTTTCCTCACAGTTTCAAAACTAGGGCATTTTTGCCCATGAAAAGCAATATTCTGCATTGAGATCCCCTGTTTCAAAACTGGTGGTTCTTTAATGTCCCAGTTGTGAAACTGGGTGTCCAGTTTGAAAATTCCTGGTCCAGTTCCAGAACTGTGCTATTCCAACCCTAGTCACTTGCCAAATTTTTACAATAGAGTGGTCAAAAATGTGTGGGCGATAATATTATTATTATGTAATCTGTTGGCTAAACTAGACAATTTCATTATGAAACAACTAAAGCAATTATATTAATTTAATGGTTTTGTATTTTAATCCCACCTGATAACATATGTTGTTCAAATTGTTCACATGCTGCAAAGGTTGCCTACATGACAAATATAAAATATGTGCATGCCACTAAAATTATTTTTGCATGACTCCCAAGACATTTGCACAATCAGCTAGATGAAACATGACTCCCCCTCCTAAGCTTGATAATTATCAGCTTCACAGTTTACACACTTCATTGCAGCCCACAAGAAGTTTTATTGCATCAATTCACAAGAACCATGAGTACAGATATTCAGATTGTGCAACAGCCTGAATGTTATTGGCTGATGGGAAAGAAAACTGGACTAATTACCTACCTCAGAATGCAATAATGAATTCTACTATCCTCTATTCTTATATCCAGGATAAATATTCCCCAACTTGCCATCAGGGTCTGAAAAAGAGGGAGTGATCATTCAGGGACAAAACGTCCCAGTTTCAAAACTTAAGAAAAATTGCATCCACTTACATAACTGGGATGGTGACAATTGTGGCCCAACATATACATACTCATCTTATTTGTCTCTAAAAACTGTCTTGTCATAAATTCTGCTAACAGCACGGTCATTGACTTTTTGAGATACAGAAAGGGTGTTGCATCTACATTGCCTTCAGCATAAATGTCAATGTCTGAAAGGCAGATATTTACAGGATAAATAGTACATCATATTATATTTTGACATTTCAAAATATACAGCATGAATGTGTATATTTAATATGTGTATAATAGTAATTCTTTAATGGTGTCCTTTAGTTATACTTTATACCATATCTGTCACTCTATTTTGGGATGCCTTAAACATGCTCTACCTTTTCTTCAAGGGTTCTGGGAGTGGCTGACAACCAAGACACATCAATTTCCAAAATGAGGTGTGGCGAGAAATTAAAAGGATATACTTAGAGCACTTAATATAAGAAAATACAAAAATTAAAGATATTTCATCCTGTAGAGCATCTCCTGCTTCTCTGTTGCATTGGTAGTGTGTAGGGAGTGAAGAGCATAAGTTTTGGGAGCAGCTGGTGGCCAGGAATAATTACCATTGTTGCAGAAGGGTTGACCAACATTAATGCAATATATCAAGTGGTTATGACCTAGGAAAATAAGTCAAACAACAGAGATCTCACCTTCAGGTATCTTCCATCTATTACAGTACAACTGGGGAGGGTGCAGGATACAAGCGCTGGGAGCATCTTGTGACCAAGAAACCACCATTCCCATGGAGAGATGTGATAAACAATTAAATATATTTTAGAATGTCTGCAATAATAAAGACAAAGAACCAAAAGAGATCTTACCTTTTAAATGATTTTGCCCACCCCTTTACTGCATTGGTGGTGGGGAGGGGGAATGAATGATATGAACTCTGGGAGTGGCTGATGGTCAAGAAGTCACCATTGCCAAGAAGGGGTACAAAAATAAATTAAACTGTAATTTGAGAGCATCTCTCATGGGAAAATTGGAAACAGAAAAGATCTCACCTTTCTTAGGGTTAGGGTGTCACCTGGATGCATTGGTGGATGTGGAGTGAAGAGCAAAAGCTCTGTAATTGTCATGGTCTGTGACTGGAACCAAAGAAAATGTGGGGGAGATATGCCGTCAAAGATGTCCTGAATGTTGACTTTAAACTGAATTTGATGGCAAGGGAATTGCACTACCACTCCCATCTTCTTCACCATTATCATTTTCTTTATTAAGATGCAGTGAGAGCATCCAAAAGAGAAAAATGATTGAGTGGTGATTGGAAGGTTCGATCAATGCAAAGTAAGTTGTTGATTGAGGGAAACAATGAAATTTCCCAACCGAGGGCGATGGTTGTATGTGGCACTGGTTCTACTGTTAGGAGAGTAACAAACTAAAGTTTACATTAATTGTCTGCTGTTTCCTTAATCAATTACCTATTATAATATTTATACAATTCAAATGTGAACATGCCATGAGTTTCAATACATCATTGCAACTCTCTCATAATATCATTCATTAAGAATCAGAAATCTACATTTTCTTTGTAGGTGGTCCTGCCCGGTAGTTAGTTGTGAGTAGTTCTGATATTTATGTACATGAATTTACATTTCACACAATATTATACATTAAGCTATTCCATGTTTCCTTGTGATTTTTATGATTCTTACTATGGTATAATTATTGACAGTAATATGCCCCCAAAATGCTATGTTTCACAGCAATATTAAGTCGTGTATAATCAACAGTCGTGTCTCCACGGACTATACTTCACAGTAACATTAAGTTGTTTAATATCAACATTCAGATAATGTCACAGTCTTAATTTCCCAGTTATATTAGGCTCTATCATTTTTTACTATTCTAATCCACAATCACCTGCGTAATATGTTGGAGACTTTGCCCCTTATACTCTTATTTCTGAATCTGAAAATTCACAATTTTCCCACCTACCCCAGAGCTCTCAAATGGGATGCATCAGTTGGAATTGTAACCCAACCCATTGCTGAAACAATACTGCTGAATGAGGATCTTTCAAATCAGCTTATGTAAGATGATGTATCACTGATTCTGATTGTATTTTAAGTATAACCATGGCCATTGACGATTTTCACTAATTCCACAGCAACCAAGAAGCAATTGCATCTGTGATGCGACAAACATTCCTCAGGACCTGCGAAATATGAAGGAAATGTTTGTTTGTTGGAAAGTCGGTTTCCAATAGAACACCAATGCCTTAATGCACTGTTTCTTGTAAGTCATTATTCTAAAAAATGTAGTAGTTCTGATTGCTCTGAGTATTTTGTGTTGTGGGTGGACTTTTGTAACTCTTTTCCATTCCATGTAATGAAGAATTGAATGGCAATATGGAATCTCAAGGACATGGTTTTACTACCAAGTATCATCAATCATATCACCAAGTGTGTGGTGGTACATCCAAGTGACACCAAGTACTTGTTGTGACTCAACGAGTACCAAGTACTGAGTACATCATACAAAGTACTTGGGGTTGGCCACCAAATACTACCGTGTTTTTGTGTGCTCATGATACAAAAATACAATCTAAGTGTACTATAGAGGTGCAAAACGATTAGGCAGTTAGTATGATATGGTACCACAAATCGGATGCAGTATACCGTATGATACAATACCATACCATACCTACAACACAGGTGCTTGAACCTGCAGCAGCTGTTGGGAGGGTGATCACTCACTTCTCTTTCACTTCTATCTCTTCACACATTTTTTTTCTCAACTACATTGATACCCCACCATCCCATCATGGGAACGGCCGAAGCTCAGCCCACAGACTGAGTTTGGTGTCCTGCCCGGAACCGCCGTGTAG
This sequence comes from Cyclotella cryptica, assembly GCA_013187285.1. Taxonomy (NCBI): domain Eukaryota; phylum Bacillariophyta; class Thalassiosirophyceae; order Thalassiosirales; family Thalassiosiraceae; genus Cyclotella; species Cyclotella cryptica. The sequence goes on from JABMIG010000114.1 coordinate 180,220, forward strand.
TCAACAACAACTGGCAGTGGTGGGTGCAATATGAAGGTAAGTTCTTCTAAACTCACCCTGTTTTCAATTATTCAACTCAGCACACATCATTTTTTTTCAATTAAATATTTACAGGCCCACCACGAGAATGGCCGAAAATCAGCCCACAGACTGAGTTTTGCATCCCGACTGGAACCGCTGTATAGCCAACGACAATTGGCATCGGCGGCAGGTCAGTTTTTAAGGTGAGCTCTTATCAGCTCGCCCTTTTATACAGTTTTATTACTCCGTGCATAATTTTTTTCAAGTCATTTTCTACAGGACTACCATAGGAATGGCCGAAACTCAGCCCACAGACTAAGTTTGACATCCCGTCTGGCACCGCCATGTAGCCAACATCATTTGGGAGGGGCGGGTGCAAAATGAATGAAAATTCTTCTTAACTCGCCCTGTTTTCAAACAATACACTCACAACGCATCAATTTTTTTCAATTAAATATTTACAGACCTACTGGGAGAACAGCCAAAACGCAGCCCACAAACTGAGTTTGGCATCCCGCCTGGCGCCGCCGTGTAGCCAACAACAATTGGCAGCGGCGGGTCAGTTTTTAAGGTGAAAGCTAATGAATTTGCCCTGTTTTCTATTAATTTACAAACAACTCATCATTTTTTCAATTAAATATTTACAGGCCTACCACAGGAACGGCCCAAAATCAGCCCACAGACTGAGTTTGGCATCCCGCCTGGCACTGCTGCGAAGCCAACAACAATTAGCAGCAGCGGGTACATTGTGAAGGTGAGTAATCATGAAATTGCCCTGTTTTCTATTAATTTACAAACAACTCATCATTTTTTTCAATTAAATATTAACAGGCCTACCATAGGAACAGCCCAAAATCAGCCCACGGACTGAGTTTGGCGTCCCGGCTGGCACCGCCGTGTAGCCAACAACAATTGGAAACGGCAGGTATATTTTGAAAGTGAGTCATTGTTAACTCGTCCTTTTTTCAAGCAATATACTCACAACACATCAATTTTTTTAAATTAAATATTTATAGGCCTACCATGGAAATGGCTGAAACTGAGCCCACAGACTGAGTTTCGCGTCCTAACTGGCACTGCCGTGTAGCTAACAACAATTGGCAGCGGCGGGTATACTTTGAAGGTGAGTCATTGCAAATTCAATCCTTTTTACACGTGTTTTGACTACATCTAATTTTAAATTATATTACTTTAAGGCCAACCCAGGAATGGCCGAAACTGAGCCCACAGACTGAGATTGGCATCTCGCCTGGCACTGCTGTGTAGCCAAAAACAATTGGCAACGGTGTGTCAATTTTTAAGGTGAGTTATTATGAACTCACCCTATTTTACGATTGTTTTGGCTACATCTGATTTTCAATTAAATATTTAATTTCCTTCTACTTTGGTACGGATGGTCCAGAGTATTGTATTTTTTGCGTGGGGCTGAAATTTTGGCCTATGTGGCATTAAGGCTTGTTCTTTGGGAGGGTGAAGGAGCGGGCCTAGAATTTATTATGATGTAGTATGTTTAATGTTACTAGTAGGGATAAATTGCACATACTCTACTTAATCTTACACTATACTGCAGTATACCAGACCCAGTATCCCTCCCGTACACCCTGGTAACTCACCCGTACTCTTCCGGTATGCCACCAGGAAACATTTTTTAGCTACGAAGTAATGCAGTAATAACTTCTACTTAGATTGATATCGATTGAGAAGTCTGTTTTCCTGTAAAAGTATACGAATTCCTATCGTAAGTAGAAATAAATCTGAAAACTGGTCTAGGTCTGGAATTTCCGGTAACCCACTGGTAGACTCCGGTAACCTCCGGTACACTAGTGTACCAGAGCATTACAGAAGTGTACAGGGAGGTTCTCAGAATATACCATTCCAGGGGGCTCCGGTAGCCTCCATGTACACTCAGGGGGGCTCCGGTCACCTCCTTGTACACTCAAGTGACCCGGGAGGTTACCGGTGTTTTTCATTTGCAGTGTGATGAAACACATTGGTTGTCAATGCCATAGTTGCTGCAGCATCTTTGTGACCTTTGCCAACATAGTGAGTAGTGCATACACGTAAAAACCCACAAGACAGGTAACTTCATAAAAAGTAGGTCAACTTTCTGCTAAGTGTCTACACAATTGACTATTTATTGACAGGATTGAAAAAGTTGATATTTTGACTAAATAATTGATAATGTCATTCGAGGGTGAAATATCATTTTATATTTTTTTATTGATATTATCCACTGGGTGAGTTGGTATTATCAATCACTTGTCTTGACCAACTGTCAACCGATTCGAAAGTGCTGCAGAATGTAAAAATACAATACAGACCTACCATTAACCAACCATCATAATCTTCATTACTTGTTAGTAGTACTGATTTAGTATTCAATATTGGCAAGTATAGACACAACAGCTGTGTGTATCAACCAATGTTGACCAAAAACTTGAAAGCATGACAAAATATCACTTTTAGCTTGTTAACAAGCTATCAACGACTGTTGACCAAAAAACTATCATCCATCAGTTCATCAATTGCTTAAAAAGTTGCATGGCTTGCTCCAAATATGATCCACATGTTTTTGTGTAGTTAAAAAGGGCCACCTAGCCATAAAATATCTTTCTAACAAAAAAGAGGCTCGATGTAAATTTATAATCATCCAGTCTTAACGTGTGCATGATGGATATGTATTGTATTGTGTACCTATTATGTTGTACATACTATCCTAACTCTTGCTTCCTCATAGCAAGATCTGTGACATATCGTAGAATGGCACACCACGAAATAATTGGTTTAAGCACTAGTACTGCATTAGTAACAGTATACTAAATAACAGAGAATGATTTGTAGTGACATCTAGTATTACCTAGTGAAATAATGTAATTGGTGCATCACACCAAGTATTTTGGGTTAGTCACAATGTGCTCATTGTGTCGCACTATGTACTTGGTGGTTAACACCAACTATGCAGTGTGACGTACCAAGGACCACCAAGTAACTCAATTTGCAAACAAAATTGCCACCAAGTAACACTGAGTGAGATTACTCAGTGCAAACTGTAGAAATATCCAACTTACAAATAATAGAACACCTGAGTGACTCAAAGTATGACCCACAATCAGAAACTCTGGGAAGTTGCAGCATCTGGGAATGCACCTCACCCAAGTTCAATCTTGGAATGGTCTCAAAGATTCAATGCCATGCTACTTTGTTATCTTAAGTAAAATTGGTTGATGCTTGAGGTCATCACTCTGTAATTATAAATCATTACAATTTGTTGGCATCATTTGAAGACTCTTATGATGTAATGACACTGTGGGGAGCTGACAAGAGCTTTTGATAATTTGACATCTAGGAGACGAAATACAAATATTACATTGATTCAAGAACTTGTTCACAGTACTCAGCCTCCTCTCAAATGATATTGTTGCTTTGTCTGGCGCTATACTATCATGAGGTTCCTTGGTATGATTGCTCTGAAGGAGAGATTTGTTGGAAGACAATGTTTGATGTTATGCCAATATACCCAGCAGTTTCTAGACATCCGTGATTATATTCAGCACAGGGACATCTCTCTCATCGTGGAGCCCTGGCAAATGATCTTGCCTGCATTCCTTGCACTCAATGCATCTTCTTTGTGCTTGGCCATGATGTTTAGCCTTAACTAAAAGGGACTTTTCAGACATTCTTTGCAAATAATCATATCACATTCATTATAAATGTCCTTATATCAAGAAGTTGTGGTAAATACAAAAATGTGCCTGTGACTTAAAAAATAATATTAATGAATAAAAGTAATCAATTGATTGAAATCTAAGACATCAGTTTATGCCTTGGGAACAAGAGTTTTAACACATACATGATCACGAGAAGCAATGTGAGGAAAATGTGAGGACTGCTGGTCAGAATTATAAAGATTAACTCACATATATATGATCTATTTCATTGAAACATTATGTTTTCAGGAGTTGACAAGTTTGTACCTCACTAAAAACAAAGTGAATTAAAAATTGCATTTCACAGCAAGCGGTTGGGTGATCATGTGAAACAAATGGGGGGAGAGAGAAAATGTCCCACTTCAATGACAAATTGCATTTCTGCCCTGTATAAAGGAAAAAAATGTAGATATGGAGAAGAACTTGGCTTTGGTGTAAGACCACTTAGACAGATTCATAATAATAAATGCAATCCTTTTGCACATTGGTGAGAAAAAAGTACAATGAATGGACAAAAGCCAAACTATTATGGAGTGGACTACATGACTTAAATGAAGGTGACAGCGAACCGGCTTCAGCATTACTTCTTTCTGCTATGACAAGTTCATGTGAGGGTATATGGCCTGTATATTCCCTCAATCCAAGGCCCATGCATCAAGTAGTATTGAATCAAATTGTTATTCCACATGGGGTGAAGAAGGGCTACTGTTATGAAGAAGTCATCTCTCCCCTGATTCACATCAAGTCTAGAAACATGTAGTACAACTTTCAGTTTCAGAAGGTAATTACTGATACATTCATTATAAAATTTATAGATAAGTTTGGTGGCTGACTTCTTCATAATGTCATGATATGTGCTCAGATGACACAATAGGAGATGATGATCTATTGTTTTTAACATCAAAAACGACACGCCTCTGTTATCTTAGAAGCATTTTGGGATGATGTATGAGGCTGATGCCAGGTATACAGTGTGTGGGTAAAACTTTGTTAATGCTTTCAAGTATATCCTTACAGAAATGACCAACGCACTATACACACAAGACAGGTTCCAGTGTTTGTTTAAAACATTTTGCTATGGGAGAGAGTTCCACAAAAGGTCTCCAACAGTGATATTGCTTACTCTATTAATTCTTAACATCATCAAGAACAGCATTGATAGATATTGGAGCAGAACTGGGTGTTTCACACTAACACTCCTTGAACATGTCATGAGGTCCAAGGCAATTGGTTGAGATCCACGTTCACATCAAAAGAAAACACTTGATAAGCAAAGAACAAGTGTGGAAGAGAAGGTAAAAGTTGTCATCAAGAACTAGCTCTTTGCAGATGGAGTCAAGAAAAAGACCAAAGTGTGCTACTCAGAACAAGGCAGGAAAGAAGTAATGGATAAGACACAAGTGAGACTGCACAAGTTTCTGAATAAAGAAGCTGTTGTGGCAACATTAAAATAAATGTGGAGAGAGTATGAGAAGGGGCACAAAGTGTTGAGCCTTTGAGCATGATGCAGACTGTGTTATGCTTGGTCGGGTATAGTGGTAAGAGATGAAAAGTGTATTTGAATGACAGAAGAAGAATGCATAAAATCCTTTAAAAAGATGGTAAGTATTAACAATAAATATTGTATCAGAGTTATTATCAGTCAATTGACATAAAGTCAGGAAATAACTATCAACAAAGAATTTCATTGTGCTTATTAAACATGAAACAACAGATGAAAAAACATTTGTTGTTGGCATGCTGCAACTGTGCTTCAAAATGATGATGGCATGCAGTTCTATATCATGGTATAGAAAAGTTAGTCGTTGTCCTTATGCTCAAAATCATCAGTCAGCTCATACTCATAAGAAATATGTCTTGTAGTTAGAAAATAACTATCAATTAGAATTCTGATTGTTGTACAGATTAAACTTCAAAACAGGTTAGGGTTACTTCAAAACAGGATTGTGATTGGATTGTTGCAACTGTACCTTACAAAAGATGATGACATACAGTTCTACGCCCCCAAAAGTAACTTGTTACCCATGATTATTGAAGGTTGACAAAAATTCAGAATAAAGGAATCTAATTCTTATTGACATACTTTAAAAAGGGTAATTTACTGAAATTGTTATATTTTTTTTTGCTGTGACCATACTACCTATTGCCACAAGTTAAACATCTGTTTAAACTTTAAGAAATAAAATTTTAAAATTAACCTTTAGGTATTATGTTTGTATCATAGAAAGAATCAACAAACACAGAAATTGACTATCACATGTGTTTTCTTATGCTTACATTCCAGTAGTCCTTACAACAAATTATAAGACTTACATACAGCAAGATACCGCATGGCATCTCAGACGAATCTAAGGTAGATCCAATATTTTCATCTATGAACACTGTCTAGCGCCATAGCCAAGTCATTCACAGTTGATACCGATACAAGATGCTGCGTAAAAATATTAAATTACAATGTTCAACATCCACTTGGCAATCTCTCACAATACCGTGCACCCCAAGCATAAACCCATGTTCCTTACAGCCTTCTCTCTCAACTTCCCAAAAGTCAAATTATCCTGGAAATATTCTTCTATGTGTCTTCAAATGTTCCAGAAATATTCCTCTTTGTACTTACTTTAATATTTTCAAACAGGTCGTTATGTCTTTGCATGCTGCACAAGCACTAGTAGAATCATGCTGATACTCAAGATGCAACAAATCTGAAATATGAAGGCACCTTGATGAACGAACGAGAGACAAAAATTCAAAGAGCGTGTTGGTGATAGTGCAGGAGCTAGTATTAGTCATTTAAGTGTAGGAGGATGGCACATGCCATGTGGTGCAGCGTGTTTAGAGTGGATTGTGGTTTTCAGCAATTGCTGATTTTTTGTTGATTTGGAAGTGTTTGTGGTTTTGGATGTGAGAGAGTTGGAGGCTAGGTTGTAAATTCTATATTTGGTAATTTTGACAGTAACGTGATTACTGTGATGCCAAGATTACAATGAAAGAATTACTTCAGTACTTTGTACAAAACTTAATGAGTGTGACACCGTGACATCACAAAATAACACTCATTTTGATAAATTTTACAGTAATATTAGTGGAACCTACAGTAATTACTGCAGGAATTACAGTTCGTAACTTGTGACTGTGTTTTTGAGACAGTAACCAAAATTGTAATTTACAACCTAGGTTGCGGAGGCGACAGTGGCATATTTTTAGGAATATGACACGATGTGTTCCTTGCCACTCAGAGACCATCACCAAAAGGAGTGTGCCACCATACATAAACCTTGTGTCACCACGCATACAGATTGCTGCCATTACTTGACATCGTATGCATTCAAATGCAAAAGGTGTGACAAATTGTCCTGGAAGCATGTCTGATGAGGTCATACTTTCATTATTGTAACAACACTTACAATTAAGTATCATGCACGTATGTAATATTTTTACTACGATCCTCCCAACAGTACCATATCAAGTGATAAAGAAATGAGAACACAAGTAGAAAGAATTCACGAGATCACAATGGAAGAGGTCAAGTGTCAGAATTCACGCAATCACAATGGAAAAGATTATTTAGTATCTTCTCCATAAAAATTCATTATAAGGCATATGTGGTACTTATTACCTTAGAATAGTGTACTTACAGTGTATGTCACAAGTGAAATGAAGCTTCTAAAATGGCGAAGACTTAACATTTGCATAAAATGGCTAAGCCTGGAAAATATTACAAAGACTCTAATTCCAAATCAAATAGCACTAGTTTAATCATCTCCTCACACAATGTAAATATGCAAAGCAGCATTTCCAATGCTCCTGAAACACTTTAACTCATTTATTACAGAGTCTCTTCAGATTGTTTTCCAGCTTCTCCAACTTCTGCAACACATCAAGTCTTCAATGGAGAATTCCCAATCTTTGGGGTAGGAGATCTTGTTGGTGTAACACATGACTCTACCGAACAAGAGACATAGGCACTGCTGTCTTTTGGGCAGTTGACACGTTGGTTGGGAAATTGTGATTCGGTGGCAGCGGAGGTGGCAGAGGTTATCTTTTCAGATGAGGAGATATCACTGGGATGTGGTGAATATGATGCAGGTGGTGCTGCTACTAGTGCTTCCACTGAAAGATTTTACGGTTGGAAGGTGGCAGCAGAAGGGGACGCAACGGAGGCACAGCAGGAGGCGATATTGGGTTGATGGCATGCATTTTTGACGTGGCTATTGCAGGTGGAATTGTGCAAACTGGTGGGCCTGGTGGAGGGGGCAGGATGAGAGTGGGGTCCTGTGCCTCTGCAAATAGACAGGCGACAGCAAATGCAGAATACTTGTGTTGTTGCTGCCATTCTGGTTGGTTGGCTTGGTTGCTATTGTGGTCTATATAATAGTTTTAATATTAGTAAATTCAAACTGTAATCACAGCTCTAATTTCTACGTATTTTCCACAGATGTTGCTAAAACAGAACAACATTAAGATACTAAAGTGACCAATGCAGACAAAGGGTATGTATAATATTTCTTTTGTAATGATAATGGAGATGACAAACGGTTGAAAGCCCCTATGATTATTTTTCTATCATCACATATTATTATCCTTTTGGCATCACTGAAAGTCTCAACAATGAATTATGAATCTGAACAACTTTAATATAAACCCAATGCCTACAACTAAAATATCGTCATCAACAGAAGAACACAATACTTTTTTTGCATGTCAAGTCGAATCCGGTCTACATTAGCACCCTTTAAAAAATCTCCAGTTCCAGATGCAAACGTAACGATCTCCATTCTACGGATATACAACACGTAATCCTCCCCCTACCAAAAAGATCAATGACAATCCTTACCCTCTTGCTGCATCAACGACTCACGAACCTCCACCTCCCTCCGTCTCACCTCCACTTCCCTCCGTCGAATCGCAAGTTCCTCCTCCTCCAATTCCAACCGCCGACGCTTGTTCGTCATCTCCATCGCCATGGTGCAATACAAATCCTCAAAGTATTTCTTTCGCACGGTCGATGGCGCATGTGTCATTATTTGGTGATGCATTAGGGATTTTAGTTGTTCGTTGGCGGTAGCGAGACACTGTTGGATGGTTTGGTGCATATCCGACATTACTTTGTTGGCGTTGTTTGTTTGGAAGGAGACGGAAGATACGGAATGAGAGTGGTTGTTGTCAATGTGATCGATGGGTTTGTTTCGCGGTGATGTTGGACGTTCGGGTGAAGGTGAATCTTTTGATGCGGGGCATGTCGAATGATTGGATTGATCTGAGTCAATGTCGTTGCATTCTCGCGACGACGTTACGGGATTCTTTGGAGGAGGCTTTGACCCCTCTCTGGGGAATTCCACTTGAAACATGGCATGTTTCGACAAATAGTGATAACTCTTCATGTACCGAGAGAAGTTTTTGGGGAAATTTCTCGCGAAGGAAGAGGACCCTTCGCTGTATTGTTTACGAATGTTGGCGTAGTACAAATCTCTCTTCTCCTTGTTTCGCAGTTGCTCGGCCGACGGGGGATTGACATTGACTAATTGGACAAATTTCTGAACGGCGGGCTGCAAACGTCTCGACCAACACGAACGAAGAGACTCCCCACCACGCTTGGAGTCGATCGGAATAAATTCCGGGTTGGATTTGTTTTGTTCGTTGACCACTGCCACGAGCTTTCGGTAAGCCAGGAGGACGTCTTCCCAAAACTTTCCGGCCTTTTTGTCCGCCGAATACTTGACAGTCATAAAGGCTTCGGAAAGGAGCCGCAGCTCGATGGCGTTGAAGGATGTCGATCGGCCCCGTCCAACTGTTTGGGTTGTGCCGGGTTTGGCGTTCTGCCCCGCGGCCCTCTTTTTCGGGCGTGTCCCGTGTCGTGCCGATTGATGTATCTGTGCCAAGGTAGCAGCTTTGACGTCGTTTTTGGAATCGTCATCGTCGTTGTTGGAGTTGTCATCGTGTTGGTTTGCTTTTACTGGAGGAACGACATCGTCCTCGTTGTCTGAATCGCTCATTGTGAAGGCGACGGCCGGATGTGGGTTAGAGTGAGAGGTTTGAGTGAGATACTTTTTCGGAGCAAGAAAAAGTCGCACACCACACACATCATCACTTACTAGAATGCTCCCCCGTACAACCTACGTTGGACCCACTACCTTGCCGCTCGACGGCTTGGGACGGTCAACGTCGCCGCCATGGCCATTTTCCACAACTCACCCCGCACAGATCATCGCTTCCCCCGCCCTTTCGAACACATCGTATTACTCCCCTCCCCCTGCTGTCCTCAACCTCACTTCACGCTCTAAAATCCGCCATTTGTGAGAGAATTCATAGCGATTCACTCTTCGCTCTCGACCTCCTCGAACTTTTGAAGAACAAACCCCTTCCCCTACCTTCACGCAGTTCCCACGGCATCGACGCCGCCACGAATCCCCCGTTTCCACGCTCTTCTGACCCAAACCCGGTTCTTCACAACGGCTCGAGTTGTATATGGCAAAACATGCCGCATCCACCACCACCGACCAACCAGAACGCGGTGCAACAACCACACAATACATCAGGCGACGTCACCATGATGGATAACTCTCCTCCCCGCATGGCTGGGAATAAGAGAGCGGCGACGAGCTCTCCTGCAATTACCCCTCCCGGGATTAGTACTGCACGACAGGCTACCTCGTCTGAGAAGCAGCCGGAGGACGTTGACACCGAACTTCAGCCATCACGACTTCTAGATAAATTCGACGCTCCTCCCAAAAAGAAATCCACCACACAGAGCTCTGAACAAACCAGCGACTCACGGGATACGGAGAAGGAGTTCCGGACCATTAACCTCCTGGACCCAGAAGTATACAACTCCCTTCTTAGTGACCTCCCTCCTCCCACTCTAGGAGAATGCCTCCCGTATTACTTCGATGAAGAAGATGAACCAACTCTAGCCCTCCTACGTCAATACAATGGATTAAAGCTGGAGGAGGGGATGAGACAAAAGACTGTCAAATGCAAGATACAAGACAGGTCTAGAGCACATCCCAAATGGGGACCCTTTAGACTAATTCATCATGATGGAAAGCCGGAGATCACCATGATCAACGCCAACGGGAAGAAAGCCTTCTCTTTCAACCCCGATGAATTTAAACTCAACACTCATCCATTCCATTTTGACACAACAGATCCTTCAACCTACACTCTCTTGTGTTACGCTGGCCCCCGTCTCATTATGTCACAGGTAGAAGTGGCCAAACGAGCCAGCTCCATCTCTGGAACTGACGTTGGCCCATTTCAACTGTCCAGAGATCCCACAGATCCGAAGCTCATATGTATTGCAAACTCAGCTGGGGTACAGCATTCTTTTGACCTCTCAGTCACACCGCGCCCCCATGATGAAGAATGGATTCCCGTTGGCCAACATGGGTCGTTGGTCCTCAAGCGTATGGTCACCTTCAAACAGCAACTCACGAAGAAACCAGCCGCCAAATCCACAGCCTCCTCCAACAGGTACAGCCCACTCGCGGACGAACCTAAGGCAGGATCAAAAGGTCGACGCAAGCCTTCCCGTCCCACCCCTCTACTCAAGAAACACACAAAGAGCACCGCATCAAACGCCACGATGGATGATGAATCAACCCAAACTGACGAAACTGCCAAAAAGTCAGAAGAGAGCAGATCCCACGGAGAGGATGACAGCACTGACGAGGATGCCTCCGACAAAAGCCGAAAGGATGAAGATATGGAATCAGAGGACGAGGACATAAAAGATGACTCAGCCCCCGACAACAAAGAAGACAATCAAGCAGCTGAAGAGGGCAACAGTGTTGAACTGGATGATGTCACTATTCCACCTCCCAAACCAGTTGTCATTGAGCTTACCTCACATAATCCAGAAGGAGGAGGAGAAGATTCTGAGGGTGAAGCAGCGTGCTCAGAAGACGAACGCTCTCCACCAAAGAAAAACCTGCAAGACATCATTCCACCACCATCGGTAGCATCTACGTCCTCCAACACCGCCTTTTCCTCCCTTTCCTACAGCACTGACCCGTCACTAGTCATCGACCCATCCAGTGGTCAACACCTGCTCAACGTCGAAATTCAGTTGCATCCAGATAAGGAGCACATGGAAACACTTCTCTCTGAAACCAAGCGCCTACTAGACTATGTCCAAGAACTAGATGCCTCAGCAAAATTTGTCTCCAGGGGACTGGACAGCGACAATAAACCTATTCCCGACCTGACTTAGTCAAAAGATAAACACTGGCCCGAGAAACATGCTCAAGCCCAGAACTGGTTCCAGTCTTCCTCAGGGTACATCTTCCAAACCAAGCCTGTCACAGAGAAACAACTTCAACTGAGACTGGAGACACGTCAAAACAGGAACTCTACGGATACAAAAGAAGCCAAGCGAAGGAAATCCAAGAGAGGAACCGAGAAGGAAGATAAAGGGCCCACGTCCATGTATGTGACGATCAATCTCTTCACTAAGATCGCCAAGATATCCTCGGTAATTGAATCCGTGAACGTGGACCTTCGCCGAAATAACATACGAGCCTCTCTCAAGCCGCTGCAGTGCTGGGAGTCTAACTCGAAGAAAATGTTGTGTGGTGTTCAAAGTGGACTGTGTATTGAAGGGGTCCATCAGCTTTTCATGCATAGGCTCAAGGAGATAGAAAAGAAACTTTGTCGACATGGCAGACTGGACACGTTAGAGTGGTACGACAAACCACTACCAGCGGTTAACGTGACACTCCGCAACATCAGAGAACTCCGCCTGCCGGATAACCCGGAAGAAAGGGAACAACTAAGCTTTGATCCTTTCCCTCGTTCCAGTCGTTTTGCTTATTTCCTTGAAGCAAGTGATGCATCCTGGACCCGGATTGAGCCCCTTCTAAACATGATGATTGAAACAGGTGATCTCTCCCAAACGTTTGGTCCCTCCGCCTTTGTCATGGATGTGCCACCTTCAAACCCTACCACGGAACGCACCAGAGCCCACCATCAACACGGGCATCAGTATGGGCTATAATATCGCCACTACTGTAGTCGAGTGCAGCCAAGTACAGTTATACGACTATGAAGTGCGAGTCCGGATGGAGGAAGTCACCCTGCCCTCTGGAGAAGTAGTTCGTCCCAAACCTCCATATGCACGAACTACAATCAGGAAGGAACTACAAAGAATTCGGTTTAATGGGACTCAGGTGTTCCACACAGCCGTCATGATATGCAAGGGCCCGGAAACAGGCATTTCTGGTATTGTCGTTGCTACGACCCAGAGAATGATGAACTTTATCGAGAGAAATATGAATTTGCAAAGCGAACGATTGCCAATCTAGCATGTTTCATGTTCCACTGGCTAAAACAATGTGGATATTGTGAAAGCACTCGAACAAGACTCATGCGCAGCTTCTATGTGGAACGTGCACAGCTTGCCTCCCAATCCTCGTGGGATCCAGTCACCCTCACAGCGACATCCCACTTTGCCTCCCGCTCTGACACGCACCTTGATAATGCAAGGTACGACCCTTTCTGCGCAAGCAACAACAGATGCAAAGTAATCAACAACACACCTTCGTTGACATGTCAGATACAGTGAGGAAGGGACTCCTGAAGGAACTAGGCTACAACCCCAACGTGAAAGGAGCAGACATCGGAAGTAAAGTCAGCCGAGCCTCGGCACTCACTGGGGATGGTGACACGACTGGGGCATCCACGGTCAACTCAGAAGGCACCCAAAATCGAGTACTGAAGACCAAAGAATATGCCAAACAGTTGGCTGACACCAAGGTTAAAAACGCCGAGCAAGCAGCAGAAATCGCAGAATTAAAACTCCAGATGCAGAAGTTAACACAAATGCTGGCTGGCATTAATCAGCCGGGCTCCCCCCACCTCAGTGGAAGCGGAGCTGCCCGCCCCGTCGATGAGGGTAGCGGTGCAGCTCCGCAGGGAACATAAGTCCCACGCGAACCCCATTGCAGTTAGGTACGCTGCGATGGGGTAATCCTATTAGTACCCAACCTCCATCTACCTCCGTCCAAGCGGGACAGACTGGAGGACACGCAAGCTTGGCCGCTGGTTCCTTGGTTGGACGAATCAGTGTAGGGGACAACCACCAACGGGTATCAAGAAGGGTTGATACCCATAACAAGGGGGCCGGATGTTTTACACATCCACGAGGGAAAAACATCAAATCAACTGGTAAACGCGTCAAAGGTCAACGTAGACAAAAGCGCATGGCTTCGGGAGCAAGGAAGCATCGACCAGAGGAGGAAGTATAGGGCTCTACTCAAAGGATACAAGCGATTTGAACCCAAGTGCACAGGGACTGACGAGGACATAGAAAAAGCGATCAACAACAACGACCGTGACAATATGGATGCGTATCTCACCCAACATGATTATTCCCTATCCCTCGACAAGTCTGTGGCAGTACAAGATCGTACAGACCAACGAGAAATGAATCAATTAATTGAACTCCTTCAGGAAGGAGGAGTGGGATATCTCCCAAAGCGCAAATCCCACGGTTGGGTACGCATCATGTTCGAAAACTGGAATAGTCTTGGTATGTTCACCCACAGTTGGAAGATGGAGCGTCTAAACTACTTAGTCAAAGACTTGCAAGTCGATGTCGTGGCAGGATGCGAGACACAATGTGATTGGCGATTAGTGCCACCACACCGACAATTCCTAGATATGTTAGGTCCCGCACTCGACAGTTGGAGTCGCGGCACACAACACCAATGAAATGATAAACAGGGAGCAAATGGGAGGTACGGCAGTAGCTGCGATAGGACGACTCAGCGACGTAGTTATGGAATCTGGACAAGACAATACTGGCCTGGGGAGATGGGCATGGGTCAAACTTGGAAGTGGCAGACGGACGACCAGGGTTCTCTGTGGGTATCTCCCCTGTAAGCCAGGAAAACAGTCTAAAGGTCACACAGTCTGGGATCAACACTCGAGATACTTTCAAGCTCGGGGTGACTTCCGCCCCCCAACTGATATCTTTGTCGACGACATATCATCACTGATCAAAGGCTGGCGAGCCCCAAGGAGGAAGTCATACTATGCATCGATGCCAACCAGGACATATACCATGGCAAGCTGGCAACGAGACTCCGACAGGAGGATATACAACTCAGTTGCCTATTTGAACCAGCCCTCGGGTGTCAAGTTCCCAACTCCCACTTCCGGGGAACAGGGAAAATCTCTACCATATTTGGCAGTCCAGGGTTGGTGGAGGGACACGCAATGTGTTACCCACACTGGTATGGGATTGGCGACCACCGAGTCTTTCTCATAGAACTCTCGGCAGCATCCTTATTTGGAGGGGAGTATCCAACCATCGCCAGATCCAAGTCTCGAACACTCACGTGTAAAATCACAAGGATCCGCCAAAAGTATTGTCAATCGATGGGGACACTGGTGAATAGGCACAAGATGAAGGACAAGTTACAAGTAATCAGTGAACTCTCAGTTTCCTCACCAGCCGAGGTACAAAGACTACATGAAAGGTGGGACAGTGAACTAGGCGAGTTTATGAAGCACTCTGAAAGACAATGCACCAAGTTTAAAAGCTGTGCGCTCGAATACAGTCCAACTGTAGGGCAGTGGATCCGTCGTCGCTCTGTCTTAAAGTGGCTACTTCGTTGGCACGAAGGAAAGTACCTGACCCACGCAATATGTGTCGGGCGGCAAAACGGGTTAACATTATGGATCCTCTGTCCCTCAGCAAGCGAGAGGTACACGATCGGCTACACGGATGCATTGAGCACCTTTTTGAACTAAAAGCTCAGGCTCCCTCACTACGCAAGAAACATCTTAACTGGCGAATGAAGATAGCCCAACAACGTGGTGATGAGGATACTGCGCAAGAAATACTACGCATCATCAAGAATGAAGCTCGCCGCCGACGCCAACAAAGCATTAATCGAGTAGTCAAGGACTCACGTGGCAGGTCCGTTCTTCAGGTACAAGTCTCGCTCGAAGGCCAGGAGCGCACTTGTACCAAACAAGCAGAGGTGGAAAGAATGTGTGGAGAACATCTGAGTGAACGGTTTTCATTGGGACAAAGAGCGCCACTATCTGCTCCAGCACTCCAGCAAGAAATAGGCTGCCTCGTGACATGGACGCGGCACAGAGAATATTAGACAACGAATTTGAATTTACATCCTCGTGGGACCCAGCTACAGTAGACCTACTGAAAGCAGCGGCAGCCCTCCGCCTTGAATGCGAAAAAGTTCCCAGCCCTGACAGTGAGGTTACTACTGAAGATTTCACAACCTTCTGGGCAACCTGCAAGGAGAGCACCTCATCGTCAAAAAGCGGCAGACACTTCGGACATTATCGGGCTATATGCGACGACACTAATCTAGTAGAACTCCAAGTCCAGAGCATCAATCTAGCGGCAACGCGTGGTGCTCCTCTGTCACGCTGGCGCCACGGTGTCACCGTTCTCCTGGAAAAAGTGGCAGGCAACATTAAGATCGATAAACTTCGTGCTATCTGCCTCCTCGAAGCAGACTTCAATTGGTGGCTAAAGGTAGTGTTTGCGAAACGTATGATGCACCGCATGAAACAGTCGGGTGTCATGCCACTTGAACAAGGTGCTACATCGGGAAAGACAGCACTGGACTCTTCTATGACAAAGCAGTTATTCTTTGACCAAGCCAACATCCTCCACGAAACCTGCGCTGTTTCCAGCAATGACGCCGCCAACTGCTATGATGCCGTCAACCACACAGCGGAAGCTTCGCATTGCAAGCGATGCACGCTCCCATCACCCTAATTAAGTGTTATCTCCTCTGCATTCAAACGATGCAGTTCTTTCTAAAAACGGGGTTTGGGACAGCCAAAACCAGCTATGGCGGGACGAAACGTAACCCATTCATGGGGCTGATACAGGGGAGTGGAGCTGCCCCAGCCGCTTGGACAGCCCTCAGCACAGTTATGATTGCAGCATACAAGTTCAGAGGATACGGCGCACAGTTCAGAGCGGATGGTCTGGCTTGGTATTGAGTATGGCGGCACTGCTATACGTGGACGATACGGATCTGCTGCACTGGTACCCTTCCTTATCCTTGACTGATCAAGCCTTCTTTTGTCGAGTACAACAAGCCACTCACTACTGGGCCACTCTACTCCAAGCCACCGTGGGAATTTGAAACCTGAAAAGTGTTATTGGTATCTCTTGACCTATAAATTCATTCGTGGAGAAGCCATCCTAAAACCGTTACGGGAAATACAGCACTACAGCCTATCCATACCACAACCAAACTCAAATGACGTCATCATCCGTCTCAAGGATCCTTCGGAGGCCTCCGAAGTGCTCGGCGTGTGGTCTAGTCCATCGGGATCTGGCAAGGCGCATTTAGCACACATGCTAACAAAGGGCCGAAAGTGGAGCAACAGAATACTACACAGCTCACTTCAGCCGGTAGAAGTATGGCATAGTTTCAAGTCACAAGCACTCCCCTCGGTGAAGTATGGTTTACTGACACTCATGTCCCCCAGACGCGAAGTCGATGACGCTTTCTCCTCCTGGTATTACACATTTCTCCCGACACTAGGAGTCAACAGGCACATCGCGAAAGAGTGGCGTACACTTCCCACGCAATATCACGGCTTAGGTCTACCACATATGTCTCTGGAAAAATTAGCAGTATCATTGCAATATCTACAGAGACACTGGGATACACAAGGACCTACAGGCCAATCTCTACGTTGTGTTTTTGAACTGATACAACTGGAAACTGGCCTACAAGGAAACTTTCTTCAGCGTAACTATGAAAGTTATGGACTACTCGCCACTCATTCCTGGTTCAAAACGTTATGGGAGTATACTCATTACTACGAAGTGCAAATAGAATTGGAGAACACCACGATTGAACCGCTGAGAGAGCGCGACAAAGTTCTAATGGAACTGGTGACAACGCTAATTCCTCGCTCAGAATGGATCAGCTTCAACCGAGTGAGGAAATACTATAAGGTGTATTTTCTATCTCAGCTTCTCATGAGTGACGGCATGACAGTTGATCCCAGGAAGCTGAAGAACGAACAACATATTCATGACTCAACCTTGCGCTTTGCAATAGAACACCCAACAAAAAAGGACTTTAAACTATGGCAAGACACCATTTGTCTCATCACCTCGCCCTCCCATCGTCTCAGCACAAAGCTAGGGAAGTTCACTAGGGTTCCTTACGACACAGTTTACTGGTTAACTGATACTTTGCGAAGCTCAGTAGCGCGTATTGAGGCAGGAAGCGACCCCATCATTTATCGACCTGTAGCGAGGAGATATTCTACCCGCGGGAGGATGCGATACAAACAAATCGAAGGAGTGGTGAATGTAGAGTGGACCGCAGTCGCATCAGTACATGAAGAATCCAGCTCAACCATCACGGTTCACTCACAGGCGCCCATAAAGATTTCCCACACTCAGCCTCCTCCGCACTCCCTACGGGAGGCCCTACAACAGATAACACCCCCTCAAATGCAACGAGGCCTCACTTTGGAAGGCGACGGCTCCTGGCTACTCAAGTCGTTCAAACGAGGCTCTCTCATCATATGTCATGATGGATCCTTTATGCCAGAGAAAGACGCATCGTACTGCTCAGCAGCGGTTCTTCTTTGCTGCACAACGACTGGACAAATAGCGACATCGACTTACTGTGAAAAGACGACACCAAATGTAGCGTCCAATTATCGAGGGGAACTCATTGGCAGTGTCATCGCCACGTCCATCCTTCGTGTCTTATCTTCCCTAGCAACACCGACTCAGCGTCTCCCATATAAAATCTATTGTGACAACCTGGGTGTCGTCACGCATGGGAACTCAATATACAGGAACCTACCAGACCGCCAACCACAGCGAGACCTGCTCATACTTCTTCGACGAAACATCGCACTGTCCACAATGTCCATCTGCTTCATTCATGTCTATGGGCACCTAGACGATGGTAAGGCCTTTTCCACATTAACCCTACCACAGAAACTCAATGTTATGGCTGACAAGCTGGCGAAAGCGAGCCTGTTGAGCCACATTGCACAAAACATATCGTGGGGGCCCGTCTATCCCCACGAATCCATCCGGATCTGGGTTAAAGGCACAAAACTTACGTCCTCTATAAGAAGCACACTCTATGAGTCCTGGGGATCATGCGTTGCTCGGAAACTGTTCCAGAAGAAGCACATTGTCTCTCAGTATTCCTTTCGTGACATTGCGTGGGAGTATGTTGGGACAGCCATGGACAATCATCCGCAGATGTTCAACATCTGGGTTATGAAGCAAGCCTCAAATTTCAATGGAACCAATCGACAACTGTCGAAGTATCAACAGGATGTAGAGAACGTATGCCCATGTTGCGGGCACCCAGACGAGTCGACTTCTCACGTAACACGGTGTCCAAACCCTGGACGGCGCAAGGTTTTTAAGTCCACGGTGGACTCACTTCTCGACTGGATGGAGGAGACACACAGTGACACTACGGTGATCGAATGCCTCGAAGAGTACCTACTGTCCCATGGGGAAGGATCCATGATAGACATTGCCAAACCATTTCCCAGACTCTCCAGCTGGGCGATGGAAGTGGATACTCTGGGGTGGGACAACATGCTCGAAGGAAGAGTAGGTCGTACACTAATTCCCCTTCAAACACGCTCAATGAAACAACAGAACTCGCGCCGCCACATCAAATCGTGGATGGTAGAATTCATTCATAGGCTGCTTGGTATCACTCATAAACAATGGATATTTCGCAACACAAGAACGCATCTACGATTATTGGAAGGTAAAACAGCTTCCGAACATCGAGAAATCATGGAGCAAGTATGCAGCCTCCTCCTCACAGATCCCCATCAGCTATTGCCTCAACACAGACACCTCTTGGAATTTGATTTGAAGCACTTGGGGAAGGGTCAACTGCTGACCGACAATACTGGATTGCGAACTTAGAAGCAGCTGTCAGGGCCTTCCAGGCCACGGCGATGCCTGTCTCCTGCGCACTGGGACAACTTCAAAGCCACACTGATAACCACACGATACCCTAAACTCACCACTTTCTCGGCCCTCTGGGCTGAATGCGCCCCAATTGGGGTATGAAGAAGAACCCTCATCCTAGTTTTCTTCTTATGGCTACTCTGCCATTGCTCTACCTTGCTGGAAAAGAAAGACCTTTGTCCGTGCCTGATTAATACGTAGATAACTGCACGATTTACTAAGTGATATTTGATATTTGAGAGGTTTGAGTGAGGTTATTATCTGTGTGAAGCTTCGGGGTACCATAGCCAGGCGGAAAAAGGGGAGAAAAGGGGGAGAAAAGGGGGAGATCCACAACTCTGACACGGGTACACACTTGGGTACAAAATCATGAAAGGGGCAAAAAATCTGAAATTTCGAATTTCCCCTCCACAGCGTTCAACGCACGTCCGGAGGCTGCCACAAGGTCGAAGCTGGAAAAGGCTCTGGAAACTTGGCTTCTCATGGCATTCTGGCAAACCACGGCCGACGGTCCGCGCGAAGGGACGATGCCATGCACGCAAGTTCATGCAAACAACATTATGCCACTTGATGCCACCTAAAGAGACAACAACAGCATCGAGAGCACCCCAAAACGAAAGAATCATGCAGAAAACAAACCATGTCAGTCAAGTCTCCCGCCAAAATCACCAGCAAATCACTCGCCGCCGCGTTCCTACCCCATCTCATGCTCTTCACTCTCCTCGTCACACTCTTCCACTACAACAAGACTACATCCTCCTCCTGGACGACAACATCCACACACCCCTCCTCTTCCTCCACCAACATCGATTTTCCTCCCTCCCAACAATCCCAACAACAACAACAACAACATCCCATCCCACCCATCGAATCCCTCCTCGCCCCAAACGGGACAATCATCGGCGACATCTCCTGGATGCTCGATTTTGCCATCATTGCCTTTCCCAAAAGTGGAACGACATTCATGAAAGATTACCTTCGTCAATCGTCGGAGGTGTGGATGTATCCGAGAGAATTTTGTATCAAGAGTTTGGAGGATGTGGAACGGTTTGTTCGCGTGTATTATGAGGTGCGTTGGGAGCACTCTCAACAGCAACAACAGCAGCAGCAACAACAACTTCCACAAGAGAATCATCCGGACAATGTGTCAATGATTCAATACGGACTCAAATGTCCCGGAGTACTCTATCGAAACGATATTGACATCTACCGAAGGTACTTTCACCATACCAAACTCATTGTGGGGATACGACATCCCATCTCGTGGTTCGAAAGTTTTTACAATTATCAAATGTATCGAAATGTTTCTACGGCGCAAATGAAGATGATGACGACGACGGATTTCGTGGGACGGTGTGAGAAGCATCAAAAAGTTTGTACGGATCGTGCACGGTTTCATGCGGCGTTGGCACGATTGGGCTTCACGAGGATGGAGGGTGCGGAAGAGTTGGGTTTGTTGTTTGGATGGAGGTATGAGAATGAGACCAACCGTCATCATGGGGGGCCGAATCATCAACAGAGACGGCGGCGGCGGCGGAGGATGGTGGGTCAGGGTCCTGGTGTTCGTCGTCCGACCCAACGCATGGGAGTGTATCCCTCTTCCAATCAGGTGTTTATATACGAAGTACGACAAATACACAACTCCATCACGGCAAAACAGCTATCAAAGAATATTCAACAATACCTTCAGATTGACGAGGCCCTGCCAGAAATATCATCCTATACTCAAAACAAAACGAGGGCCATAAACATTTGTGACGAGGAACATAAAGCTGTGAGAAGAGTCCTGGTTGAACATGGAAAAGATGCGGCGGATTGGATAGAAAACTATTTTGTCAAGAGTTCCAGTGTGGTTGTATCGTCACCAGAGTCCTTTTTTGATTTGTTGAATGATTGGAGGCAGGATCCTTGTGAGGGAAATTCTTTGGATTGAATAATGTATTTAATGTCAAATGTCGTAGGGACTTTTTTGTTGCTTAATGAGTACCAAAAAGTTTCCTGTATTTGGCAATACTCTGCCAATGAAAAGTGTTTGTTCGTATTGCTTTCCTTTATTATGCATTGATACTACAACAATGCTGCTGAAACAAGAATGATACAGCTGTGACGTGAACTCAGAAACAATCATTTTTCAAACATGCAGTTCCTGAGGTTATTATCTTGATGGAATATTGGAGCACAATATGATAAAGGATAAAGTCATGACAGCAATCCTATCTTAAAAAAGTTAGAGCCTACATATTCTAAAAGTCATGGATGAGTAGTGTAATGAGTGCTATCTAGGATGAGAAAGCTGACAAGATTTGCCTTGCACAGTCCTCTTCTGATTACTTCCCAGAGTTGGTGCAATTATTGTTTAGTCACAAGAAACAGAGTAGGTTCTTACTTGGGTTTTTGTTGGTAGAATAATGGTACCTTCTGCTCTGACTATTCTCATGAACACTTTAACTTCTTGTTCTAGGATGTCAAGACTTGCTGGATTATTAATTGAAGCAAGGAATGATGCAGCTGGGGGATACTTCACGCCTCTACTGATTATTAGAACTACCAATAATTGAGTTTTGAAAGAGATAAGGGAAAAACAGGACCACCGGAGAGTTCACTGGTGATGAGCTACTTGACACAAATCAGAGAATTCTCATCACCTAGCTGACCATCATTTGTTGGAGATACAGCCAAATGTTTCACACGTTGAGTGACAAAATGAAACTCAAAAGGAATGGTAAGTACTAGTTACCCATGTGATCAATCAAAAGCTAGGTGCACTCACTGATATGCAATCCATCTCAGGGTAGTGCAATACTGAGTTTTTGGAGTGCGCAGATTAGTCATGAATTTCTCACATGATTTTTGTCCTCACATTTGAAACCTTAATCAATTGTGACCTGCATTTACTTGTTCTTTCAGTGCATAATTCTGTAGCTCAACATTACGCACTGTTAATCCCAATGCTAACTATCCCATGGTGGTAATATTTTACCATGATACTCAAATCTTGGCTTTTTACATAGTCCTCCAGACCTACCTCACATCTAAGATGCTTAATCTTCATTCAAATGTGCTATTTTTGCAAATTTGGAAAAGACAATTGTTGACCTGATTTTATTATGCCTCCTTCCCCAAGCCATCAGGCCGTAGTGTGGTACCTGTGTGGTCCTGTGTGGTACAACAGAGGTACAACAGCTGTACAACAGTATGGTATGCTGTCTGAGTATAATTACAGGTAACGCCGACCTCCGACGACCTAGGTAGCATGATTTTGTAAATGCCGCCGCGTCCACACGAACAGCTTCCGCAATAGACGTAATCCACGCCCGAAATTCAATCCTCCAAAAAAACCAACATGGAACCCAACATAGGAACACGCGCAGCCGCCGAAATTGACAATCAAATACACGCATTTCGCTCCCTCCAAGAAGAACTCACCCAGCACAACATTGATTACGGAACGCTCATGGCTCAACGGAATGAGAATGAAATGGTGTTGAAAGAGTTGGAGGTTTGTGCGGTGGAGAGTGAGGAGGGTGGTGAAGTGGTGATTTATAAACAGGTATGCAGGTTTGTTGTTGTTTTATTGTGAAGATGACGATGTCGGTTTTATTACCCGTGTCGCCTCTCACATTATTTATTCACTCTGCTAAAATGCGCATTATGGCCTGTCCTATGCTCGCATTTCACACTCATTCAATATTATTGTATCAGATTGGCCCTGTCCTTATTAAGAATGATCTCGAAGAAGCCATTGATACAGTCAAGAAAAGATTAGAATTTATTACAGGAGAAATGTAAGCTTGTCGTCTTTCCGTTCCCCTCGGAGTCCTTTCTATTGCTGTGAAGTTGACACTGTACCTCATTTATCTGACTTTCTTTTTGTCGATTTTTTATGTTTCTCCAAAATATTTTAAGGGACAAGGCCCAAGCATCGATCACGAAAAAGCAAGAGCAATCTCAACAACTGGCGAAGAAAATTCAAGAAATGCAAGGCGCTATGCAAAAGGCTGCGGTGGAGGCCGCCAAGGCTGTGGCTGCCGGGCAGAGTTAGAATTGAGTCATTTTTTTCGTTTGGATCGGCGTTCGCTTTTTTCATAGACAATATCGGTTATGCTAAGTTACTGAGCAATGGTTCACTTCAATGTCATAATCCCTGCGGCTCAAGTATCCCTTGATGAATGTCAACAACAAGAAAGCTGTACTAAACTCATATTATGCAACAATTAAAATTCACATGTGTCACAATTTTCTTCGAACGGTATACTGCTTAGCTTCGAAATGATAGTGATCTCTTGCTGATGTCCTCTATTCTCGCGCTGTAATAGACCGAGAAGAATAACCAAAGGATTGAAACTCCTTTCGAGTAACAAACAAATTCACCTTCACAACCATCCCATCCTCGCTAACCACTCTGGTTACTCCCCGTCCTTCTCCACGTGTCACCGTCTTGCTGTCATAATACTCTGGATTCGTCCCCATTAGCCAATTTAGAAACTGCTGACATTTCCCACCGCTCACGGGTCGAAACGTTTTCAAATGCTTGACGTGTCTGCCTGGATTAATGGGGAGCAACAGACTCGTATATCCACGTATAACATCGCGACCAAGAAAGTCAAACCCGTAAATAGACAATGCCATTCTCGGCCAGCCGTAGGGGTTGGTAGATTGAAACGATATCTCAATCGGAAAGTTCCATACAATGGCATTGCACCCATCGTCGTTGCTTCCTAAATTGAACATGCTTCGACGACCGATTTGAGACAGGCCCATGGAGACACCGTGAACTACCTCCCAATCCGGTCCGTATGAAAATGTGTATCGGCAATACAGTCGTTCACTTGTAGATGTTGATGTCGCCGATTCAATGTTGCCCGTGACCAAGACAAAGAAGGATGACGATGGAGTTGATTGATTCGTTCCTGGTGCAGCATTTGAAGAAACAAGAGTAGTGGTTGTGATGCCATCCAATGATTCGGAACGATGCAATGGGGGTCGATAGTTCTTGAGATGTAGGTGGTTGTTTGATGGATCATTGTCGACGGAGGAGGGACGAAGGAATCTTCGACTCGAGCCTCCTAGCGTGGTTGACGACTCAGCTCTTGTAGCGGGGTTTTCTTCTGGCGATCGGACTGATGATATAATCGACATTTTTCCATTCGGATCTACGCAATGGTGATTTGAATATAAGCTATTTCTGAAAAATAATGCCTTTTGAATTTCTACTCACAAAATGAAATTCAAAAAAGAAAATTCAGAAAAGCACGAAGATAAAGCATTGTGCTGGTCTTCGTTCGTTATTCGAGGGAGCGGCATTGCGATTCATAGCAAGCGCGCTCTTGGTCTTCATACACCCAGGATCGCGCTATTGCATTGAAAGGAACTA
This sequence comes from Cyclotella cryptica, assembly GCA_013187285.1. NCBI lineage: Eukaryota > Bacillariophyta > Thalassiosirophyceae > Thalassiosirales > Thalassiosiraceae > Cyclotella > Cyclotella cryptica. The sequence continues at coordinate 205,286 of JABMIG010000114.1, forward strand.
CTCGGCTTTGCCCCAATTGCCTTCGTTGCTGGGATGCAAGCATCTGAAGGTCAAAAACCCAGCGAAGTTTCTGGGATTTAGATCAAATGTCCGTCGCATTCAGACACAGCTAGGCGTCGGGGTGTATTCAGTGTCCGGTAGTAATGAGTGGTATGTGTACTACACAACGGAAAGGTCTCTCACTGAGGTTCGACGCTTGATGTCAATCTAATTTTGTACATAGAGTTGACGCAAGATAAATCAAGTCTGTTTTTAGGTCCAGTTTAAGTTACTAAAATCTGAAGATGCGCATAAACTGAAGGAATGATCCTTTATTCACTATCCGACCAAACAATACCCTCTTGAACTTCATCCTCTTGTTCCAGTGCTGCGACATTGTTAAGATCTGCCTCATTGACGGCAGCCACCTTTTGTTTCTTCGGTGCAGGCTTCGCCGTCGATTCCTCCTCTTCGTCGTCGTCGTCGTCATCCACAAATTCTTTATCATCGCTTTCCGAGTCATCGTCTTCCACCACCTGGCCTTTCCTCTTGTCATTCCTACCTTTGGTACCTGCTTGCTTCATCTTCTCAGAGGATGCCACTACTGGAGCCGATACTGCTTCTAATCGCTTCTCCTTCGAAACAGCCGAATCATACCGCTCTCTCATTGAAGGGACATTAGTAGGCTTCAACGCCTCCAAACGGCGAACATCTTTTGGTGCATCGACTAGAGTGGCGCGCTCTTGGACGATGAAACTTGAGTATTTTTCACATAGCTCAATGCTTCCCTTTGAGTAAGCGCGCCAGCGTCCATTGTTCACCTCCTTGTTGAACTATTGGAACAGTAAGTAACAATGTTGTAGTTGTGAGCGTTTCGATTGACAACTTAGAAAAGATAAAGATAGATCAATCTCACCTTGCGCAGTCTCTGCAGGATAACAAAGGTGAATTCCGGAAATCCCGGGGAATATCGATACAGGTCAATTTCTCTGTTTAGTAGCAAGAAAGTCTCCTTCAAAACAGCATCCAACTGTTCTATGGTTCGCAGCGTTCCTTCCTTGGGAAGTTTGAGAATGAGTGGCAATCTTACTCCTCGTACAGTCGACTTAGATTTGTTTGCGTTGCTCTTTCCCCTTCCGTCATCTCGCAGAGGCTTAGCACGCACTTCTTTCGAATCCAGCACACCTAACAAAAGGAAGGTGGTGGGTATAAAACTTTCCGTGGATGCCGCCAACTGTTGCAATAACCTCACGCAATGAAGTCGGAGAGGTGTATACCTAGTAATCGGCACCAACCGCGTCACACCCAAAATAATTTCCGTGAGAGGAAACACCAACGATCGCAATAAATTCGCCTCCTCATCCTTCCCCGCACCCCCGCCCAACTTTGACGACGCCGCAGACTCAGTACTACCATTCCTCCCACAAGCGGCACTCAACACCGCTACCCACAGTTTCAAGCAATGCATGTACTGCCAACAATATACCATGGCCATACTCTCCTTCGTCTTCTTCATCAACGCCGTTCTCAAATGTAATGCCAACTGTCGAATGTACACAAACGCATGTTGATATGCCGATGCGTAATCAAGTGTGTAGAGCTCCACAATACAATTCCCCATAAAAGTCAACGTGGGCAAAACCGTCGTGACATTGGACGCAGTGCCAAACTTAGAACGCTGCGCATAACTCAAATAAGTCATTTTGAGACAGTCTTCGATAAAGGGGTAGGGTTGGGTGATGGCCAATTGCCGGATGCGCAAAAAGGCTTGGAGGCGTACAAATTGGTATTCCTCGGAGGTGTCGAGGGGAGCACTCCACAGTTTGACGCATGTTTTGAGCATAAGTTTGCCGAGGCGAGGGAATGCAGTGAGGAAGGGAACGTATTTGGCGAGAGCTTGTAAGACGACTTTGAGTAGGTTGGCTTCTTTTCCTGCTTCAGAGAGGAGATGGAGAGTAGACTTGAGAAATGATTCGAGGTAGGGTCGTAGGGCGGGCCAGTTGGGCGATTTCATGTAGAGTTTGGGATTGAGCGGCTTGTTCTCATCCAATGTTGTAGTATTCTCGGACTGGCCATTTTCGCTCGATTCGTCGCTATCTTCATCTTCATGGTCATTATTAGATTTTCCTCCCTCCAGCAAATGACCACAAAACTCTTCATGACACTGAGCCAAGCACACCGCCATCAGTCGATCAAACACCACAGGACTCGTGATCTGAAACTCTCTTTTCTTCTTTGGAGCATCTTCCTCTTCATCCGAATCCTCCGCTTTGTCCCTGCCCTGTCCCGAGGCATCGGACAAATGACATGCAGTCTTGAACGCTGAGATGATTCGTTTGAGTCCCTTGATGGAGTGGGAGGTGAAGGCACTTTCTTCTAACGACTCAAGACGTTGCGGGGTGAGCAGGAATTTGTCCGATGCCATTGCGTTGGCTGAAGTTTCCGTCCGTTTGACCTTTGTGGGCTTCTCCTCCGCGTCTCCTTCCATGTCATCATCTCCCATCTCCTCCTGCTCCTCCTCATGATCATCCTCATCCTCGCCAAACTCCAACAAAGAACTTTCATTCTCCCTCAAATACTTATGAAATTCCGGATCCTTTTCGGCCAACTTGCCCAATTGTTTCTTCAATCGTGCCTCCGAGGCGGCAATGTCTTCTTCTTCCGAGTCGAGCGAGTCTAAATCGTCTTCGCTATCGCTCACACCTCCATTCATCTCGTCGTCATCATTGTTGACATCATCGTCGTTGTTTGATTCTTCGTCGTTGTCATCATTTTCTTCACCACCAAAGTCTCCCTTCATCCCCGCCGCCTTTTCAAAGAAACTATCAATGTCCAACGAACCCAAATTCTCCGTGGAGGTAAAATCATTCTCGGACCGTTCCCTCTCTTGACGTTCCTTCTCGTCATTTCGTTCCTTGTTACTCCCATTAGTATTACCTTTGGCATTGCCAGCAGCGTTGTCATCGTCCTTCCTTTTCTTTTTGGATCGCATGACAGGTTTTCCCTTCTTGGCGATGGTGCTGCCCTTCTTTTCGAGCATGCCCTTGGCTCCACCTTTGGCGATGAACTTTTTGGATCGCTTCGTCGTTTTTGCCATTTTGGTTGACGCTATTGTAATTGCCAGTGTTCGTGGTGCTTTTGCTAGGAACGTATGTTGCTGATAATCCTAATACTCTATTCAATGGGTTGCGCGTGGCAGCTTGGGTTCGTGATCTACCGATGCTGCAATAAATATGATGTTACGCTGATGTTATGATTAGTGATGGCTCGTCCAAGGTCCAACAATTATTTTTATTTGACATGCCAAGACATGTGTGATGGTTAATAGTGGTTAATTGTAGGGTATTTCTCGTGGCGGGCGGTTGGCGAACAAGAAATGAAGAGTGATCACGATGTTCGCAATTCGCAGTTACCTACTTTTTGTGTGAGACTTACATAAGGATTTCTTTAACAATGACAAAATTACTCAAAGTCTCACGAGGCGTGTTATAGGTATTTAGGTTATGAGCATTTTGCGAGGGTTTTGATTTGTTGTTGTCTTTGAAGTATGGTACAGTAGAGTATGGTGCAATCTGGTGCAATATAAAACGTCCAACACGCCTCAACACACCTTCGACCTACAGTCGAGCCGACAAAAATCAACCGTGGGCAAAAACAGCAGGCATACGCGTCAAGACAGAACTCTTCTGTTGATTGCCTGAATGAGCCTCACAGCTGTTGTATTTTACCCCCTACCCAAAGGAACAAGGGGGGTGCATTATTACTACCAAGCAATAACGCAATAACAGTAACAGAGAATCTACGGCAATTTCTTCTATGGTGTCTATGTATAGTTCTACCAAGCGTTCCTGACACGTATATCCTGACATGCGGTGGGGGAAACTCGCTGACACATAATTTTGTCCGTGATGCTGTTTGTGTGTAGCACAACGAGGAGAAAACAGAGAAGAGAACTGCGGGTAACGTGATATCTCGCGAGTTTTGAACCCACCGAATGTTATGGAAACATATCATTCCAATTAGAATTGATTCCGTGACTTTTTGCAAGGAAATTTTGTATTCATACCCATGAATCGTGAACTCTCTCTAGAGAGACCCAAGAAGGAGTATTTGAGAACTCCAACAATCAGTCATGTACATGAGCGAAGGAGGGATAAGCAGTAACCAGTGAGGTTGTGGACAAAACCAGTGCCAACTCAAAAATGCACTGCAGAAAGGACAAAAGGTGGAAAGAGAAAGTAGGTGGCGACACTTTGTGATGACCAAGAACGGATGAGGAAAGCCTGCTTTTATGAGAAACTAACAATTATGGGACTAAACTCTTCAGGTTCACAGGCAATTAAAAAATGCGAAGAGAAGGGGGCAATGCAGTGAAGTCAACAATAACAAACTGTGTAATTAACTGATGTTGTTGCTCCAATATTTTTCTCATAAAGAAGGACAACACACCAACAAATGTTTAACGCGTACAACTGATCAACCCATTGAGCAACAAAACAAACTGTTACATTCATCACAAGCAGAGGTAAGGTTAGACTGTGAAGAAAACCCTAGCTTGAGCCGAATGTGTGCTTTATCATGCTTCTTCCCATGTCTTTGATTTAGAAATTCCAGGCCATTCATTCAATCCAGTGCCATCAGCTACACACAGCAAATGGTAGCATTGTAAAATTTACCTCACCATCAAGACACACATAATAATAAATGAAGACAGTACCACTTGTGCTATCAATGTTCCTATGGGGTTCTACCAGGGCCTCACCATCAAATCTCCGCATGGGCGGTAGGAAAGTGTCTGACAGAGAAGAGCACTATCCACCAAAGCCAGTGAGTACTTGTATCCACTCTAGTGTTTTGCAACAACTGACCTTGAACACATGCTCACTTCATACATTCACTTTTTTCGATAAAGGTGCCTACTGTTGAATCCTTTCTCGGTGAGTGGTTCTGGCAACAATGCGGGACCTTAAACATGTTCATAATAACGATACAGTTACATTTTACACAACTTACTAGGACTCTTCGATGCCCCTGAGACTGTACTACTATCGCAAGTTACCTTCCCGGGCGGAATCTGCCCTGTTCTTCCCACTGACCCTGCTAGTGACGGGTGGAGCCTTCCCATGGCACCTAATGATGATTTGTCTTCAAGTCAAATTTCGATACCATTTGTGTTCGATCTTTTTGGTGCACTATTCAATACTTTGTTCATCAACAACAATGGAAATCTTTCATTTGGATCACCGTTTGGAGCATATACGTCAACTGGGTTTCCTGTTTCTGGTTATCCAATGGTAGCCGCATTTTGGGCAGATGTTGATACTCGAAACGGTCTGGGCCAAGTCTGGATGAAGCAAATTTCATCAAATGTGTTAGCTGTCGCTTGGGATCAGGTTGGGTATTATGCTGTACAAGGTGACAAGTTGAATACATTTATGATAATGATATCAGATGGCAATGATTCATCGATGGGAGTTGGCAACAGTGTGTGCTTTTGTTATGAAGACATGCAATGGACCACTGGAAGCGCCTCTGGTGGTGTAGGTGGCTTTGGTGGAACACCTGCAACAGTTGGAGCAAACAAAGGTGACGGAATGGCGTACTACGCGCTTGGTCGTTATGATGGTAAGCCAAAGTATTCTTGTGCGTACAATTTTGGATGGTGATTTTTCAATTGCACGCTTTTCTGTTCACTCATTGTAGCACCTGGAGACGGCATACAAGGAATTGATTTACTTGATGGGCAGACAATTTGCTTTACCACCAGCAATACAAACCAGCCACCTGTTGCTGTTGGTGTTCCTCAAGATAATTCATTTGACCTTCAATGTGACGGATTTATCACTGATCATATTATTACCTTCTCTGGACCAGAGGGAGACCAGTTAGTTGACCTTGAAGTCACTACTACTGGTGATATTTCTGACTTGGTGCTTAATATTGATGATAGCAAGCAAACTGCTTCTCTTACCATAAACTGGACGCCAAGTCTACCTGGAACAGTGCAACTAATAATCACTGCCACTGACAATGGTATCCATGGGACTGGGACAGACCCCAAGACGACAGAACTTGGGCTCAATTTGAATTATCCTGGACCTTGTAACTCTCCGCCCATTGCTCTCTGTCAAGATATCAAAATTGAGGCAACTTCTGCCTGTCAAGCCTCTCTTTCCGAACAAGAACTCATAAGTCTTATTGATGCAGGATCTTATGATTCAGATGGTGATGCTATCACAATGAGTGCTGCCTATGATAGTCCATTTGACATTGGAAATCAGGTAGTTCTGCTCACTGTCACTGACATTTATGATGCTACAGACAGCTGTGAGTCTACCATCACTGTCATTGACAACGAGGTTCCTACAGTTGACTGCGGAGATGTTGGGGTCATTGCCCCCTGCCAAGTACCAGTCAAGTTGAACTTTGGACCCATGTCCAAAGCTAACGGCTGCCCAGTTGATATTGAAGTTATTCATAAAAAATGCATCTTCTGCAATGGTGCCGGAAAGGAAACAAGTCGTGACTGTGTCATTGATGGCTCTACAATCATTGACTCTGGTGGTGTACAGGACCATATCAGTTGGGCTGTTATTGCCACTAATGTGCATATAGGAGAGTCAACTCAACTCTCCACTGAAGAAGTGTGCACTGTCTGTGTCCAGAATCCATCTGCAGACTTTGACCCTGGTTGTTCAGGCAATGGCGCTGTTACCAAGAAAAATGGTCAAAAATATGCATGCGAAGCAAGTTGCCCACAATGTGAGCTCCACTGCAGCAGCAGCTGAGTTTCCAATATTGGAAGGTTTCCCTGCTTGTTTTGAATGCTAAGGACAACATTCTGCCTTGGTGTTTGCTTTGATATGATTTGAACACATGATATTGCATTGCTTTTGATTTGCTTCCTCATTGACTTATTAATTAGTGAAAATCGATTTGATTTGAAGACATCTTTGCTTTTATAAAAGTACGCATGTAACAAGCAATGAATATGTACTGAGCAATAAATATTACTGTGTTAGCAGTTGTCCATTATTTATGAACTTTTGCAGATGCAGATGCAAAAATGATTTTTGAGCATCTCAAGACGAATTTATAAGTTAGTTGAACTATTTACTCAAGTCCGTTGCAATGATGCTATCTTCTGCAGGAAATTTTAATAACTCCCACAGATAGTGATACACTTTTCATAAAAATACTTCTACTTAAGTCAAATGCTGACAGAAATTTGATTATAGAATCAATGGATTTCATGGTAAGCAACCCCAACAGTTTGAGATGAAATGTGCTGTATGCTAAATATTATTGTTGCTTAATTGACCAACACTTCATTCTCATATTGCACTTAGGATAAACCGCATAGAGGGAAGTGCCCTCTATTCTATTGTGCATCTGCTCTAGGTTTATGTCTTTTTCAAGAGTACTTGTGAAGGTCTGGCTGTTTGGACTAAAAATGGGAGTATCTTCAACCACTTTGGGTTAATGTGGTTGAGTTACAGAAATTGGGGAAACCCACTTCTCAAACTTCTTAAGAGACTCAAATTTTTACTAAGCTTTGTGACCCTCTGAAGCAGCTAAAGTATTGGATTAGAAAATTGAATAAAAAATGACTAACTTCTAAGGCTGGCTTGGTAAGTTGCTAGTCTCAAAAGAATTCACATTGATATGTTGCACTGTTTATGAGCTGCTGTGGCTCTATAAGTTTCAATCAGAGGATGAAACAATGGCTGCTGTACAATAAAGTGTTGTTTAGCTTTAGTGAGCTCTATAACATGTCTTTCACTCATTAGCCCTCATATGTGATAGTGCTGAGAGAGGGGGCAACTTTGAGACCTCTCCAAGGCTTCAATGGTTGGCTACATCAATTTGTTTTTGTTTTATGTCCATCCAATTTAAAACCAGCATGCAACTTTTTGCTCACACCTCATTTCATCTGTGGGGCAGAAAATACCTGTACCAACCATTTTGTCTTGCAGGCACACTTGACAATGACATCCTCTTATTCCTTACTACCTCCTACTGGGCTGGATAAAGTGGCAGTTTTCCTCATCACCACAAGATGAAGTGCACTGTAACCCATACATTATGTAACTTAAGTTGTTAGGTGCTTTATTCTCATACCACACTCATGATAGAACTCATTAGGGGGGAGGACTCATTAGGGGGAAAGGCTACCTGAATGTAGACTTATATCACTGGAAGCGCAAGCTCTGCTCTTTTGACACGCTCATAAGTATACCATTTCTTCCATAGTTCACCATTTCTTCATTTCTTCGACTGTGAGGTCAGGTATATTCATGTGTGGCCTCAATTGTAATGGGGCATGATGGTACATACTTAAAAGTTAAAATGTGAATGGTACATTTTTTGTTTGACTCCAACTTATGCATCATATGCAAGACAGCTCAAGACACTGCACCATCACATTTTAACTACATCTGGAGATGATGACATCAAATACGGTTCAAACAAACATGCAGATCCAGTTCTATGTCCTTATGCTGGTATCAACCTCATATGAATGATGTCCAATGAAAAAATGAAAGAGAAGCTGTCACAAGGTAATGGAACTGTTTGCACTCCGTTTCTGTTCAAAGCAAACAAGGTGCATTGTCATATGCATGGCATGAATTCTGTGGAAAAAGGTGTGGACGGTGAAGGAAAAATATGTTGAGTGGCTTACAGTTGAACTTGCTGACAACTCAGAGGATATTGGAAGTATCAAACATGAACTTGATCAATTTGAACAGAACTGAAACAAAGAACAAAATACAAACCATGATTGCATACTAACACTGAAAAACTTATCACCTATAAACAAAAGCACTCTTCAAGATCCCAACGGAACAACACAAAGTAACTTTCACACAGACACTGCCACACCAACACACCCTTGCGACATCAACAAAACGTTTAAGTGTCAGATGAAATTGGTTCCTGTCAATCAACACCTCATCAACAGTACTATTTTCTTGGCCTTGACTCAAAAACAATATCTGTTTTTGGAATTGTGAATATTTTGTCCTTTCCAGGGTTAGGACTCTAAAAGGTTTGTTTAGTTTCCACCAATTGACCTGGAAAAGTCAGTCAAACCCATGGAAGAATTGATACAATGCATGAAAGGGGCAGAGTGTGCCAAGCATTGCTACAGAAGAGGATGATGAAATACTCGTTTCCTCTTCCTGATATTGTAATTACGGTGACATACCAGAATAATGAGGATGTACTCCAATTTCAAGACAACAAAGACACTTTCCCTAAGATCAATACCATAACTTATGTTGTTGTTTTCTTGTACATATTAGCCCACATATTGGCATTGGTCCAGTGCTGGAACGGGGACCAATTGTTTTTCCTGTGCTGGATAACTGGCACACAGATGTCTCCATGCTGGCACTGTGCCCGTATGGGGCGCCAACTGCTGGAACTAGGCAAAAAATGTGAATGCAGATGGCCTATTTACCTTTGTCAGAATGAGAATCTTAATTTGTAATGCACTGAAGTCTCTACCTCAATCAAGAATGGTCTCCTACATGTCACAATTTTGGACAGTCAGAGTCAGTATGGGGATGTAAACGTCCTAGTTCCAGCACGGGATGAAAAATTGGTCACAGTTCCAGCACTGGGCCAGTGCCAATTTGGGGTCCAACATTCCCTACCTCAACTCAACACCTCATTTTGTCTATCCTTATACATACTAATCCTACCTCAACACATCATTTTGCTCATCTAGTGATAATCCCCGCCACTGACCTACATTACTACTTCTCTTGTCATATTTGCTTCACACATGAAGACAACACAACTATTGCATCTCTTGATTTGTATTCCCATCCACTGACCTACACTGCAACAGTGTAGACACATAAATGACACACTTTTGTCAAGGCTATGTATCCATTACCGGTCCCCAGGACCCCAAATATGGGGACAAACCCAGACAGAGCAATGAGTTTATGAAATCAGGCTGTCCTGGGATATATCGATAGAGAATAGCTTAGAGTTGCAGACTAGGTATGTAGAGAGTACAGAGCACTTGCTCTAATAGAGCTCGGATAATCATTCCTAGTTTGGCAAGCTTAATCACTGTAAGGTTGCTGCTACCTACTTTGGAATCTTGTCTACCCAGTCACGAGAAGGATACATTTGGGCAGTGACAGCTTTTCACACTTCTAACATCCCACTCCCCTTCAATATTTGCATAATTGATTTGCTGAGTGAATCTGCTGCTTCATCTTCTGCCATGAGAGATGTGGAAAATGTTATTGTCCTAAATCCAACATCTGATACATATCTAACACCAACACGTTGGATGGAAGTGTGATGTTGGCTAGTTACATCTGAAAAGAGTAGGTTGTATCAGTTGGCTTGACAAATGTCATGTGATACAAAAGTTTTGGTGATGTGAAGGAGAACACTGCAATAACACAATACAAAGCATGGATAGTAAAGCTCATAGATGATACTTGCATTGGGGAGCAACAATCCAGCAGTGGACAGGATTTTTGGCATGACACATAATTGAGGCTGGACAAGCATCTCAAGAATTAACTGAGGTGTCCTATTATCCCTTGTATTACTCATGCCATATTTTTGACATATTTGGTGTTACCTGATCAGCTGATGATAAGGAATGAAGAATGAAACATTAGGTTGATTGTCTCATCTGTTTGCTTTGCATGAAAAATAAAAATAAAACTCTGACGTGAATTTCCTCTATGGCACTGTTTAAATCAAACCCCCTCAATTTGTTCTTATATTGGAAATGCCACACATCATGAGGTTGGCTTAGAGTTTGTTAGGTTTCAAGTATTGCTAGATTCCCGGCTCACTATGGAGTTGATTTGCTAGCAAAAGCTCTCATTGTATGAAAAAAGATTTACCTCTCACAATAACATCCCTTTTCATGGACATATATTGGCTCAAGTGTACAATGGGGGTATGGAGAGATGTACTGCAGAGAAACCTTTCAAGCTTATTTAAAAATATTCAAAATTGAAATAAGTCAAGATTTCCTTTGACACTTAAGTGCTGACTGTGAGATTCTACCAGCCAAGACAGTTCATGTTTGTTCTGAGGAATTCAGATGTGATCCTGACATCAAATGAGGGCTTATAAATTTAATTGAGGGTGTGTGTGACCTGCTGATGGCAAGATATGCATTGTTGCTAACTTCTTCCTTCTTCAAACTATGGTTCTTCTTTTTAGTAGATCAATGACAAATAAGCTGTTAGTGTTCATGATAAGACTGTTCTCCTGAGAAGCAAAAGGCCATCTGAATATTAGGAAGCAAAGGCATATTGTGTTTTTCAATGTGCCTGATAATGGCATATGCAGGCCAACCTGATAAAGTTACAACAACTGAGGGTTCAAATCCAACAACAAAGGGGTTGTTTGTGAGAATGTAGATGATGCTAAAAACTTGGAATTGTAGATTGAAGATTTTTCAATGCCCTTTTCCATGGGCAAAGTTGTGATACATTGAAAAGATCAGACTAGAATTTGAAGCAGGAGCTGTTTTGGTGTAATATGCCTCTCTGCCCTTGTTTCTGTTGCCAACAAAAGATAGATGCATCCAACCTTGATTGTTTACAAAAGGACAAGCACATACTAACTTACACAGAAGTATCTTCCTAACATGGGAGCCAGATAGCCCTTCATAACTGAACTTTTATGCAAGGTAAGGTGAGACAGATGCACACAGCAGTTGAGAACTCTCATTATGAAGTTTCTAAGAGGCAGGCCAGTAAATTATCAAAGAATCAAGTTTCAGTTCTAGTATAAGGTGTGATGATTGACTTACTATGTTTCACTGTTGCCAAACGTAACATAAGTCCCTTGTGATCAATAACCACTGTGGAGCTGATTAGTAACTCACTTGATGATGTAAATTTACACAAATTGCCCCAATGACACACTGACCCTGACTTCAAGTAACATCACAGAGGATGGAAAGAATGAATGAATGGGAAAAACAACCCCGTCCAGAGGCAGGATTTTCCACATTCAGCATTACAAGTATTTTACACTATCCTTAATGAAATACATGAGATGACCTACAGATAGGGCAGGAAAACTAATGTAATGTTGTCAAAGGTTTGGCACTTTGAGATATCCTCAGCTGAAGCAAGAAATTGAAATTACTACAAGATGGCAAGTGAACTACTTCAACACGTGATGTATGGATCAAGACCCTCCTTTCAAAGAAAAGAAAAAGTATCATGGTTTTACAGTTTGCTGTAAAAAAGTTCATTTCTTGAACTAGGTAAGGTTCCAATAAATCAAGCCATGAATACCTTAACAGGCATCTGATCCAATGCGCATGATTCTCTCTAGAGACTAAAAAGTACGCGCTACCAGGTTTGGAGAACAAGAAGACACAAAGATACAATAACAGATGGGATCAACCAATCAAGATTTGCAATCATACTGAAAAACTGCATTGGTGTAAATGTTATTGATGAAATTATATTTGATTTCTGCAGCTACTTTCCATTAATGCCATCATATAAATGAGTGAAGTGTTATTATTTGTACCCTAACCCTAAGGCTAACCCTAACCCTACCGCTAACGCTAACGCTAACCCTAACCCTAAGTATGTAAAAAGCTTCTTCAAACAATACGACCCCCTCTGTACCTAGATATGCCAAAACTAGCATTGAGACAGAACAACATTTTGCTCTCCAAGCTTTCTCTCCCATCTTTGAATTAACCACAATGAATGCCAACTTCGCATGCAGCCATACTATAGTGGCCGAATCTGCTAAACTTTGATAAAAACACTGCTTCTTCTTTTGCCAAAAATCGAAGTCATTTCTCACTTTTGCTAAGCTTGCATTCTTGTATGTCAATGGATCACCTGTAACAGCTGGCCGTCCAAATCCATTATGATAGTTGTTAATTGAATTCAGGGTTAACCCAGGGTAATCTTTCCTATGGGCAGAGATATGGCTATAAAATGTTGAGCGTGACATGCTGAGCATAGCAAGATGCATCCATTATTGTTAATTAGGTGATAACACATTTATGAGATGACTTTATTAGTCCATACAGTCCTGCGTGTTGAAGACTCATTTGAGTGGCTCTTAGATCAGGCCTTTTGGGGCTAATGACCTGAGAGTACACTTACATGCAAATCATGTACTGATATGTATGTACATGTAAGTGCATGGAGAAATGATGGGTGTTTTGACTGGTTTCGGCTATTATAGCACACACTTCCACTGAAGGAACCCATAAGGTGTTTGATATGGTTGGATTACGTGGCATAAGCATGTTTGGTACAGGTAGGGAGTGGGGTTGTGACTTTAGGATGCATTTTACCGTGTGCCATAGGTTGAGGAGTTTTGTGGGTTGGATAAGGTGAATGGAGCAAATTGGTTGATGATGGATAGCGGGATGATGCTTGGTGACATAGTTGGCTAAGTTAGTGGTGCTGGCATATCCATTGCTTTGATGCAACGGGTTGAATGATGTTGGTAACCACACCAAGAGCTGTGGAGTTGTCTATTTGTATAGGAGTAGGTGGTTGTGGATAACCCTCTTGTTGAGGAGGTGTTGTTGTGGTAGGACTTCTCTTGCATGATGTATAGGGCACCAAGTTCTGCTTTGGCAGCTGAAGACATGCGGCAGGTTTGATGATTTGTGCAAGGGTAACACGACACCATTGTTACAAGGTGATTGATTGTCTTCTGGGAGAAGAAATGCCAGCCGGCCCGACTGTGTGATTTTGTTTCAGAAAGCTAGGATGCATCATTATGAATGGCAAGGATCATGTTGCTGGCACAATAAGTTATCATGGCATCTGGAAAAGACATGGTGTAGTCTAGGAATGGTGGGTGTTTGACATGGTATTCTGAGTTGGTGCCGATTGTTGAGTGGCAAGGGATCTAAGTGCTAGTAGCATGGTGTAGTCGACTGCACACGCATAATACAGGAATACCCCTATAACCTCTTGGACGAAGATTTTGTTGGTTCTGTTGAGTAAAGGTGAGTTATTGCAAGGCTGTTGCAATGTGGGTTTTCTTTCTCAAGTTGGTAGTTTGCACAGATTAATCCGTACACTACTTCTTTTGCACGGTCAGGAGGTACTTGGTTGGGTGTGATGAAGACTACAGTGTTGGTTCCTTGTATTGTGCTGGGGATGCCTTGGACAAGGTAGCTGAGTTCTTTACCATAAGAGTTCTTCCAAGCAGTGCCGTATTTTGTTTTTTTATGAGGTGATGATATTCCATGAGCTCACCGGTGCCTGTGTCTAGGCTAGGATGGCTGCTAGTATGTCATGGGGGAAACTCTGGATTGCAGCTTGCTGTGGTGTGAGAGGTGTCTTGATGTTATGCAGGAGATGTAGGATTGTCTTTGCATGATGGATTGGACTCAAACTGTGCATGTTGTATGCTGGAGCTGAGGGGGTTGTGTACACCCTTGGATGTGGTGTCATGGTTTGTATTAGTGTCACCCTTGGAAGGGACTGCAACACCATTAGGGGAGTCACTGTCATAGTCTGATACTAGTGACGCTGTGGAGGAGTGGGGTGACGATGGTGTGTTCTGGGTTGTGGGTGCAATCCATTGCCAATGTTGAGGGAGAGGGGGTGATTGTGTGAGGATCTGCAATTGTGTGAGGTTGGATGGTTCCAAGTTTTTGTTGTGATGGGAAGCAAGGTTGGTGGTGAGAAGATGTGATAGGTTGGCGGCTACTGCTATTACGGCCTCTTCTGGTGTGCCTGAGCGGTTAGTAATCAACTTTTGTTTAAAGAAAGCTTTGACGGAGATGTGAGTGGTGCATTATGATGGTGTCCTTACTTTCCAACAGCAATAATGCTTGTAGGATGTTCCGATAACATTACCTTTTGTGCAGTGTTGGGCAAACGTCTTGCGGTGATGATGTTGCTGATACGATGGTAGACTAAGCTGATGAAGTCATGGTCATGACGTTAGAAAGATTATGGCTACTGCTATGATCTTGATAACCAGGAGTCCGTGCTGCCTTGAGCTTAGCTAGATATGGTAGCTAGTGCTGGGTACTAAAGCTGGTAGGTAGGTAACTACTGCCAGATCTGCACACCCTCGCCAGTGCTGGTGAACATAGTCATCGTAGAAGTGAGATGATAATCTTGTAGAATGAAGGGCAAATGGAGTTGTTTGTTCAGATTGGGAGGAGGTCCTGTACATATCTGGAACGCATTTGCATGTGATGTTTTGCTGAGTGATGCTTGCTGGGATAGTCAGCACGGTTTTGGTACCTTTGCCCATAGGTACCGGAAGAGTGATTGGGCTCGGCGGCATTTTAGCCATTGGAAGCGCATGTCCATGCTTTTTGAAGCTTTGGGAATCATTGTTTTTAGTGTGAGTCCAATGGCTGTCGAATTGTCAGTAGTGACCGGTGTGGGACCGGGTTGTGGATGTCCCATTTCTTCGAGGGTGACTCGGAGTGGAATGGCCTCTTTGCAGCCGTAGAAGAGTGATGCAATTTCAGTTTCCGAAGCTGAGGCCATGACATGTTTAATGATGCTGGAGAGGATGAGGACTGCGCCATTATGGAAGTCCGGGTCGTCCTTTTTGGTGAGAAACATGTAAGCCGCTGCTCTGCTCTTCCCGTCTAGTTCTGAGAGATATGAGCCGTCGGTGTCGAGCGCGAGGATCATATCGCTTGCTAGATATTGTATGGATGGGTTGGGATGGGTGGCAACATAGTCAAGGAGCTGACGCGTGGCGTGCAGCGTGGCTTCCGTTCCTTTGCTTTGGCGGGAGGCTATGGAGCTCAATGCGGCTGCTAGTGTTGGGTCGACTGCCCGACCGAAGAAAAGAAAAGTGCCTACCACTTGTTGGATGAACTTGATTCTGTCTGGTGACAAAGGAGGTGTGTCGTCGGTAAAGTTTTCTTGTGTGGTAGAGCCGTATGTGATGGGCGCGGCTTTGTAGGGAGAATGTTGGGGTCGGGCCGGTTTGGGGTGGGCGAACTTGTGTAGTGCACTCCGCACATAGTCGGGCATGGAGAGGCGTACTGTTCTGTTCTTATAATCCCAATTGAGTTTGACGCCACAGAACAGTTCGCCCTTCCAGTCCATTGAGCATTCGTAGTGCTTCTCGAGCTCTTGCTGTAAATGCTTGGCGTGTTTTAGACCGACGGTTTTGATGCCGAAGTCATCGACGACAAGACAGAAGGTGATAGGACGCCACACGTGCCGCCATAGTCCTGGAGTGTGTTGGCATTGGTAGTAACCCGCTTTTGCCAATCGTTTTTTCAAGGAGTTTGTTGGCTAGGATTCCTGCTTGCGGTAATCCGTACATGCCTAGATCAATGCGCACGTAGATCCAGCCGTCCTCGTTGAAGGTGTCGAGTTTGTACTTATCTTTTATTTCTTGAGGGATGAGGTCGTATTTCAGTCTCATGTACTCGGGTCGATCCATTGGAGTGTTGAGGTAGAAGTTCTTGAGATCCCCTCCGTGGAAGGTTGCACCGTCGGTAGATATGACTGAGTTGAAGAGCAACTTGGCGGTGGTGAGATCGGAGGTAGGGACGGCGGTGTTTCCCGGATAGTCGATATAGGTGCCGACAACGGTGAGGCGTGTGCGTTCTTTTTCCTTTTTCTGCGGGCGTTCGACGACAACGATTTTGCTGTAGGCAACTGACTTCAGGCGGTTTTTTGGGATGTCGCTCTTCCGGATGTACTGCATAGTTTTTGTGCCTGGAATGTCACGGATGCCATCTGTGAGTCGGCCGAGCTCGTTGGCATAGCTGCGACTCCAGATTTCTTTGTACTTTGGATGCTTGATGAGATGTCGGTATTCCAAAGAGTCGCCAGTGTCGTTGTCGATGACGGCGGCTACTGTCATTCCTCTGGCTTGGGCTTCTCCTATCATTGCGATTGCCGATAGAACGATGTTGGATTGGGAGCGTAGGTTGTAGCGTGGCGTTGGTGGGTCTGAGGGTGTGTATTCGTGCTCTTCAAAGGGGATTACCGTTGGCTGGTTCGGCACCCTCGTAGGTGTAGCGGACTGGAGTGGCTGAGGAGAAGGATCGGGTGAGACAAGGTTAGTTAATGTGGGCGTGATAGATGTCGCGGTTTCTTTGATGATGGTGGAAATCGATTCGGTAGAGGGCGGTGTGTTGTTGAGGCTTGATGCTGCTCCAGTAATTAGATCGCGAAGGTTTTGGATGGCCTGAAGTTCGTCGTCCGTTGTACCGTGATGTCCCTCAATGGCGCGTATGAGGTGTTGGGTGGCTTTTGTGATTCGGTCTGTGTTTGTAATGGTGGGGATTGGTAAGTTGTTATGTAGGAATCGAAAAGTGTCAGAGACTCGAATGGCACCAGCTTCTGTGACTACTTGAATGCAACGGTAGTGATGTCGGGCTGGTGCAAAGTACCATGCTCGAATGGCGTGGTACCCCATGTCTGACGTCGGTTGGGTTTGACGCCGATGGGAGCCATTGGTGTTCTGTCGAAGGAGAACATGCCTTCTACGGCTTCGTAGGCAGAGAGAAGAGGGTTTGTAGTGCAGGGGCGTAGCATGTTGAGGGTGATGTCAGTTTGCTCTAGGTCCTTGCACCAGTTGGAGAGGCGATAGGTGCGTGGAGTGCCCGCGCGGATGGCTACGAAGTGGTTTTTCCAGGTGCGAATAGCTCGCTCGGCGATGTTGGTTCGATGCATGTCGGGCGGTGTGTATTGGAACGTGGCATTGTTGTCGGTGATGAAGTTTTCGACATCCTTGGATGTTTCGTTGTCTAATCGGTGCAATTGGGGGCGATGGCCACGTGTTCGGAAGAATTGATAGACTTCTGTGTATGCTTTGAGGAGTTCGCTGCGGTGTCGGGATTTTATGGGATACGATTTGATGAAGTTAGGATCAACTGCATAAAAAATGACGATGTAGTTGTTACCGCGGTTGGACGTGACCGGGAAGCGACCCGTTTGGTCGGTGAACAATTTTCCATCAACTTCGATGGTGGACATGTAGACCACGGTTGTTTTGTCGTTGTTTGGTGCCTGTGGGTGCGCAGTCATATGATCCGTAGTGGTGGACGACGTGTTGGGCGATTGTGTGGTGGATCGGATGTAGGCTCTGCGTTGGTCCATGTGGCCTTGTTCGCTAGGGGATGAGGGCCGGATGAATTTCCTTACTCTGTCCGATGTAAGACCGTTCCACCCTCGGAAGTAGCCTTTGTCGATGGCTTTGCACCAGGTTGATACGACTGGATAGCCCATGGTTGCATGGTAGAAGTTGATGAGTTGGTTGGTGTTTGTACATTCGTAGATCGGTTGGTAGGCGCTGAGGGCTTGGATGTTGTCAGGGTCTCGTAGAGATCATCGATAGTAGAGTAGGGTGGGAAGATGGTGTTGCCGCCGTCAGGTATTAGGGAAACCCGCCAGAGTCTGGTGGTTGGGTCTCTCCATCCACGAAGTATGATTTCGCCGTTGTGTGTGACCTCACATCCTGTGCTGTGAAAGAATATCTCACAGCCTGCATCTACTAGCTCTGATGCTGCCAGGAGGTTGTTGGAGATGCCAGGTGAGCGATGAGCTATTTGTGCAGTAGCTGGGAGTTTGTTAAGCATTAGGAGTAGGGTGTCAGTTGTGAGTAGGGTCCCATTGGGCTGGGTGACTGTTTTGGCGGAGGTTTGGGTGGGTGCTTTTTGGGCTGGTGCCCCGTCTTGCAGGAGGGAAATATTTGCACCTGTATCAAGTAAAGCAGTTGTGGTAAGGTTGTTAGGATTAGAACAGCCAGGAGTAGGTTGCACGGACGTAACGAAATTACAATAATTTGTAGTTAAGTTGTTATCCGTACTGTCTACTCCTGCTGCGACGCTCCGTCAAAGTCTTGGTTGCCAGGACTTGTTGTCCTCTGAACCCCCCATTGTGTTGGAACGAGTGGCGCCCACCTGGTGCCCCGGTTTCCCATTCTTGCAAGTTGCGCTGGTGTGGCCTTTCGTGACGCGGTACCCATGTGTCCAACAGTATCCCGCGGGGTCCCATCTCGAAGAAGCTGTGTTGGTTTGTTGCGTACTCTTGAGCCCTGCGCGACTGATGATGTCGAGGAGTTTTGAACTAGTGGCCTTTTCCGCGGTGAGACTGGTTGTGAGGGCTGCTATCGTTTTGTCCTTTTGTGCGTTCATTTCGATGAGTTTCTCGACAGTTTCGTTCTTTTGGACTGCAGCGAAGGCGAGGTTGTCGAGTGACGTGACCATCTGGGATGCGAGTTCGTCGTCGGTGGCCTGGATTGTAGAATTTGCGGAGAATTCGCCACCGGTGAGACGTTGGATGGTTTTTTGCTCTTCGAAGGCACGTGTCCAGTGCGTTTTCCAAGCGAGCCAGGTCTGGTTTGCACGAGGTATGCGATTCCATTCCTTCCAGGCATCGGTGAAGGCACCGCATTGGATGGCGTGCTTTGTGCCGGTGGTGACCATGGTAGCCTCGGAGATGTTGACGTTGCCGTCGTTGGCGAATTCTTGACAGTCCTCTTGTTTGCGAATGTAAACGATGAGCGGGACGGAGGGATCGATGCCTTGGTTGAAGCGGTCGAGATTTTTATCGAGATCAGACTGGTCGATGTGACAATATCGATCCTTGATGTGGTCGACGATGTCTTGGATTTCGACGCTGTTGAGTCCTTCGACGGGATCGTCGAAGTTCGGGCGTAGTACACGTCGTCGATCGCGGCCGCGGCGAGGTTAACCGCAATGCGGCGAACATGAAGCATCGTTTGCCAGTGTTGCTGGGCTTCGTCGTTTGTGGCTCGTAGTTCCTCGCGTGCGGCGACGGTTGCACCAGGGGGAATAACGGGATAGGCGGGTGGAGATGCGGCTGGTGGCGTGTACGCGGCGCCGTAGCGTGCCTGGAAGAGCGCGGCAGGGAGGAGTTCGCCGAGATATCCGCGGCCGTGTCCCCATGGGCAGTGGACAGCGATGAGATTCGCGGCGAGTTCCTTTTGAGCTTCTTCATGGCGACGTGGGTGGGCTCTCCGTTGATTTTTGTGAGGGATTGGTGAGGCATCAGGGCCTGGACCGACTCCCGTGAGACAAGCATGGTGAAGATGACGTTGTTCCGTTACGGGCTGCCGTATGGTGCGTGTCTTTCTAACGTCTGCTGATACGATGGTAGACTAAGCTGATGAAGTCATGGTCATGACGTTAGAAAGATTATGGCTACTGCTATGATCTTGATAACCAGGAGTCCGTGCTGCCTTGAGCTTAGCTAGATATGGTAGCTAGTGCTGGGTACTAAAGCTGGTAGGTAGGTAACTACTGCCAGATCTGCAGATGTGTTATCATGAACTAGTGCTTCCATCTGATGGGTAAAAAAGGAAGAGTGTTGTAGTCATGATGACCGTAGAGATGTGTATGGGAGGAGATGTGGGGGTACGTGCTGGATTGACATAGGAGACTGAGTTGAGACTGAGTTGATGTTCCATTTTTGGCAGCAGTTGACACCAGAGGTGGAGGGGAAGTTTGTGTTTGTGTCTCTGATGACAGCAATGAAATGATCCTACGAGGTTTGTGTGGGTTTTTTTCAATGTTCCATTGGCGGTGGTTGGGTGGAATCAGTTGATAGGACATGCTGGAGTCAGTGATGGCAGTTTTGTATGCAGCCGATATTTTGTTATCCAGGACTTGTCTGGTTGGGCGGCTCCCACAGGCTTTCATATGTTGTAGTGCCCGTTTGTGTGCAAGAATAAGTTCACCTTCAGTTTTGTTCTTGGTTGGTTTGGCAAGTTCACCTACGGTTTTGTTCTTGACATGAGCCAAGGTAGCTCCCCAGGCCTTTAGACCCAAAAACAATTTCCACATTTAAAATGGCTATAGAATGTGGTAGGCAAACAAAAATCTTTCATAACATAAGCCCAACACTCTGTTTCTAGTCATTCACTAGTCCAGTCACTAGTAAACTTTCATGAAAATCACGGTATCTCAAAAACGAGGACCTTCCTGGTGGTATTTTTTGATGAAGATTTATATTTGACATGAGAAAGTACACACCTAAAGGTTCCAAACAAAAAAAAAATTTTGGAAAAAATTTTTTTTTTCTAAAAAATCCTCTTCCCCCCTATCCCCAGGCCTTTAGACCCCAAAACAGGACCTAATGAGCCCAAATCAATAGACATTCACAACAAAGGAAGTATAAACACTACACTTCACAAAAAGTGTTGTCTCAAGAAGACATGAATCGTTTTTCACAGAAAAACACTTCACATCACAAGAAGTACTTCCCAAGAAAGTAATTCACATCACAACAAGTCTTTCCCCATAAAAACACTTGATGTTACAGATAAGTTTCCGCACTTAAAACTTCACAGATAGTCAATTGTGACACAAATCGATTTACCATGAAAATTTCATGTTAAAAGAATGAGGACTGATAGTTTACAGTCCTCATTCTCGCCCAATTATATAGCTCATAAAAATAATTTCCAATCACCATCACCTGGAACACACCTTTTTCTGCTTCTTTATCTACAACTACTTTTCAACTATTTCTGGCTTAGGTCACTATCGTATGATAGCCAAACTTGGTAAGTTCATTGCACTACCACACAAGAAAGCTCTCCTGACGACCCACAGGCGGTCAAAAAAGCAAATTTTTACCACGCAGAGTACTACGTTCATCACTCACCATCGTGCAAACGATTTCTTCCTCAGCCCCCCAAGGAGCTCCTACAAAAAACTTTTTAGGGACTAGTCTAGGAGAGAAACTAGGGGCCATGTCCTCCGTGAAGGCATTTCCTGAAGGACTCAAGTGGGTAGAATGTGAATGTGGTGTCGGAGGAAAGAATTCACCCTTACGCTACATTCCTGGGCAGGATCCTGTGCAGATGCCCTCAAGAAGAGCAAAAATACCACCTACTTCAAGTTGACTCTTCCCAACATGGGGAATAAGTTAAAGGTGGCAGTATGGGCATCTGGGACTCCCGGGCAGTTCTTGCTGCATGTACGCTCCACAATTCATGAGTGCAAGCAAATGGGGCTTGACACGAACTTCGTCGAGGCAGAGAGGGCTGTTGAGACAGCTAAACTTGATGCTGAGATTGCTAAGGGGGAGTACGTGCAATTACGCAACTCTGAGAAAAAGAAGAAGGGCAATAAAGGAGATGCGCCCGGTACTACCACCGAGACTGTATTGCCTGCCCTAGCTGAAGCAAAGGCCATATACAACAAGGCCCTAAAGGCTCTAGAAGCCGCGAAGCTT
Source organism: Cyclotella cryptica (assembly GCA_013187285.1). Taxonomy (NCBI): domain Eukaryota; phylum Bacillariophyta; class Thalassiosirophyceae; order Thalassiosirales; family Thalassiosiraceae; genus Cyclotella; species Cyclotella cryptica. Next base: position 227,449 of record JABMIG010000114.1, read on the forward strand.
GCCATCACAACAGCAGGAGTGAAGCCCTTTGAGCTGTATGGAAACCTCCTCTCCGACAAGGCCCGGCAGCCTTGGGATAAGATCATTAAGGCCCAAGTGACTTGCGCTCCTTGGGAATACATCAAGGGAGTCCCACACACGGAGACTCCCACAAAGACTTGGGACTCGTTTCACAAGTGTGTCATGTTCCACCTGATACAGGTGTTCCGTCATGACGCGGGTGAGGCCCTCAAGTACTACATCACTAACACGTTGAAGAAGCCCAACAGGGTCTCGATGCGTCAGTTTTTCTTCCGAGTGGAACAGCTCAATAGCTACCTCGAGACATTGCCCTGCCTGTATTACAGCCAGAAGGCAAATCAGGCTACTAAGAAAGTATTGCCCTTGGATGATGCCGACCTCACGACTCACTTATTGTGCATGTGTCCGGCCAAGTGGCAGACCCAATACAACTTGACTGAGAATACCACTCCAGTCAGTACTAGGGCCCTTCTCTTGGTCCTAGAGAACATCGAGAATAATGCGGAACTCGATGCGAAGCCTTCCAGCACGACCAAAGCAAAGGGGCTGATCAAAAGCGCAAGATGGAGTCGATGGACTCCCGCATCCCCAAGAAGCCCAAGAAGGTGGGCTGGACTGACAAGCACTGTGTGCTATGCAAGAAGCATGGGGGCCACACAAAAGTCACAACACCCGTGACTGCCGCCGTTATAACAAAGACGGTACTCCGATCAAGAAGAATGGGGGTGCAGGTAAGCCCCATTCAAAAGAAAGGAAGCCAGAGGGTGCGAACTTTGCCCAGATAGTCCGGGCGGAGTTGAAGAAAGCACTATGCAAGAAGTCTAGCAAGCGCAAGAAATGCCGTGCCAATGACTCGGAAAGCGACAGCGACTCTGACGACAGTTCTTGAAGGCACGGGTCGGATAGCACTGGGGAATTAAATGCAAGTAAGAAACGTAAACTAAATACTGCATTTGACAGTTATACTACCCCCAGTCCAAGTAAAGCTATCCAAACTAATAAACGTAAAAAAATTAAATTGAATGTCACCACAGAGAAGACGTCAAATTTTTTTGTTCCAAAACAAAAAAGTCTGAATTAAAAATTCGAGACAATTTAGAGACTACGACCTCAAATATTTCAAAAAAATCTTACGACAAAAACAATGTCAGTAGTAAAACAAAAGCCACTGAGGATAGTATTAAGACTCCCAGTGCAAACCATAGTCTCAAGCAACCAAAACAAGAGGTTGCATCCCACACCAAGGACCGCCTCGGTGTTACGGCACTAATAGCCATCATGGAACCAGCGACTGAAAGTCAATCCTCCAGAGCATACAAACAACCTCTGAGGAGTCGCCCCAGTAACAAAATCAAAGTCCTACTGGACTCTGGGTCTGATGGAGACCTTATTTTCCTACCAAAAGGAAAAGACAAACCCTTTCCCTACCTGACTAGGCAGGTGCCAAAGTCTTGGCATACGTCAAATGGGAGCTTCCAGACAACTGGACGGGGGAAGATCAGAGTTAAATTCTTTGAGTACTCCAGTAGCAAGGAGTATTTTCTACAACCTGATGTTGTGGAATACAAAGAGGATAGCATGACCAAACCAGGGTTTGACCTCATTCTTGGTAGTAATACCTTGAAAGAGTTAGGAATTGTCCTAGACTTTCGGACAAAGGAAATCACAGTAGATGACATCTCACTGCCAATGAGAGACATCAATAAATTAAAAACAAGAGCAACAGTTGAACGGGCTTGGACTATGAATAATAGCATCTACCAAGACGCGTCCAAAGAACCCCAAAGTATGCTTGAGGCAACAAAACGCCTCATACACAAACTAGATGCTAAAAATGAAAAAGCGGATCTCAGGGCAATTGTCAAAGGACAACTGCACACACCTAAGTGTCCCAGAACAAACAAAGTTACTGGAGCTCCTACGAGAATTTGAGGAGCTACTTAGCGGGAAAAGGTGACTGGGATTTTAAGCCGGTCTCCTGCCAGTTGAAGGAAGGAGCACAGCCATATCATGGCCGGCCTTTTCCCATACCCAAGAAGCATGTAGAAATCACCAAAAGGGAGGTACAGAGGCTATGTGACTTAGGGGTACTCAAATGGCAAGATGATTCTGAATGGGCATCGCCCACATTCATTATACCAAAGAAGGACAACACCGTACGGGTTGTCAGCAATTTTAGGGAAGTAAATAAACGGGTAGTGAGAAAACCGTTTCCTATTCCTAAAATTAGCACTGTTCTACAAGAACTAGAAGGCTTTACATATGCCACAGCCCTTGATCTCAACATGGGCTATTACACCATTAGATTGGATCCAGATGCGTCCAAAATATGCACCATTATCTTTCCGTGGGGTAAGTACTCTTACCTACGGTTACCAATGGGTGTTGCATGTTCTCCCGACATCTTCCAAGCTAAGATGTCTGAGCTAATGGCAACCCTTGAGTTCGTCCGAACTTACCTTGATGACTTATTATGCATCAGCAAGGGTAGCCTGGAAGACCACCTTAATAAACTAAGACGGGTTTTCATCAGGTTGCGAGACGCAGGCTTGACAGTGAATGCACGCAAGTCATCTTTCTGTGCCGTGGAGACAGAATACCTAGGATATGTGTTATCCAGAGATGGTATAAAGCCACAACCAAAGAAGGTACAGGCAATCCTTGCATTAACACCGCCACAAAATGTTAAACAACTCCGTAGATTTCTGGGCATGGTCCAGTACTACAGGGACATTTGGGCAAGACGCAGTGAAATACTTGCACCACTGACCAACTTAGTTGGGGAGTGTGGACATACCAAAGTCACAAAGGCTAATAAAACCAAGAAAAAGCCGTGGCATTGGGACAACATCCACCAGCAAGCATTCGACACTGTAAAGGCAACAATCGCTCGCGATGTTACCTTGGCCTACCCTGACTACTCGCAGGGATTTGAGATCTACACGGATAGCTCCAAATTTCAATTGGGCGCCGTAATTACTCAAAACAACAGGCCGCTGGCGTTCTTCAGTAGAAAACTGAGTCAGGCGCAGCAAAAATATAGCGTGACCAAACAAGAACTACTGGCCATAGTAGAAACACTGAAAGAGTTCAAAGGCATGCTTTGGGGACAACAAATTACGGTCTACACTGACCACAAAAATCTAATGCAGGATGCTCTAGGTCTGACCTCTGATCGAGTGTACCGCTGGAGATTACTCTTAGAAGAGTATGGCCCCACCGTCGTGTACATCAAGGGCATCCACAATACAGTTGCGGATGCCATCTCACGACTGGACTATGGACCCGTTGCAAATGACAGGTCAACCTGGATGACTTTTGCACAATGTTGGTGTTATCATAACACGGCACAACCGAAATCATCCCTAGCAACCACCGAGGAATCCATGAACCAGGTGTTTGCGAATCGAAACAAAGAGGACTCCATCTATCCACTCACAACCAGAGAGATAGCGGAGGCACAACAAGAAGATGAAAGCCTCTTAAACAAAGGCTACTCAACTCACTTAGTTGAGAATATTAAAGTACTCTGTAAGGACGGCAAAATGGTTATTCCAAAAAGCCTCCAACACCGTGCGGTAGCTTGGTTCCACCACTACCTACAGCACCCCAGGACCAAACGTCTCAAAGAAACGCTTCGTTCTTCGATGTATTGGAAAGGTCTAAGAACGACAGTCCAATCACATGTCAAAAAGTGTCACAGTTGCCAGATGAACAAGTGCAGGGAATTAAAATACGGAAACTGCCAACAAAACTTGCAATCACCCATGGGAGGCATTATGTGTGGACCTCATAGGACCATACACCCTCAAGGGCAAGGACAAGACACAAATTGACTTCATGTGCATCACAATGATCGATCCCGCAACAAGCTGGTTCGAAATTGTAGAGTTGCCGGTATCACAGCTCCAGGAGCTTGATATTCCCACGGGTACAAAGGGGCAAAGGAGCAAAGACACACATGTCCAAACCAAACAACCCTACTTTGACAAGACGTCAGCAACAGTAGGTAATATAATAAATAGGACCTGGTTTAGCCGTTACCCACGTAGTCAATACATTATCTACGACAACGGAAGTGAATTTAAACTTCACTTTGAGACCCTCTGTGATTCATATGGTCTGAAGCGTAAGCCCACCAGTGTCAGAAACCCTCAAGCAAACGCAATACTTGAGCAGGCGCATCAAACAATCATGGCAATGCTCCGCACAGCTGACTTAGATATGGCCGATACAGTCAGCGAGAGTGACATTGCTGACTTTCTCACAAACGCCGCATGGGCCGTTCGCTCTACCTATCACACAGTACTAAAAACCTCACCAGGAGCAGCTATTTTTGGAAGGGACATGTTGTTTGACGTCTCAAACATTGCTGACTGGTCAAAAATAGGAGAATACAGACAAAAGCAAACAAATAAAAATACAAGACAGGAAAACGCCTCCCGCATGGACTGGGACTACCAGCCCGGTGACAAAGTACTGCTGCGAAAAGACGGTATCCTCCGCAAAACAGAAAGCCAGTATGAAAGTGATCCTTGGACCATCACGTCAGTTCATATGAATGGCACCATAAGGGTTCAACGCAGAACTAAATCTGAGAGATTAAACATTTGGAGAGTTACACCATATTTTGAATAAAATAACCTCTGTACATTATCCCCTCTCTCCACATTACACTTACGCTTTGTCACATGCTACACCATCTTTTTTTCCTACCAGAGGTTATTTTTTCCTCAGGAGGTTTTATATTTTTGTGTGCATTAACACCTTATATTGCTCCATTCATGGGGGCGAGTGAAAGGTAGCTCCCCAGTGGGGGGGGGAATTGAGATATTTTTTGTATGCTATCTACTAAAGAGTAAAATATCATATGTACTCCTACTTTCAGCGAAGTGAGATTCATTGCCAATCAGGCATCTCGAACAATGTGCCAACTTCCCCCAAAAAGAACGATGCAATTGATTGACCCCCCCACTTTCTAATCTAATGTGCTTCTCAAGTGTCCAAGCAACGCAAATTAGCTCAATGTTACGCCAAGGGGGCATCCTTAGAAAGTGACGTAACATTGTCCGATTTTTCATCGTGTGGGGGTACGCTGAGATATCAGCACATAACACATCCACGGCCGATAAAGAAATCGACGACAACCATGAATACTGCTCGAAGAGTGGTCAATTCTTCAAATTCATCTCTTCCTTGCCCCTCGCGCCCGTCTCAACCACCCGACATTTCCAGTACAACTCCCCTAAACCACGCAAATGCGACGGGGAGAAGAAACCTCATCGCTGTATTTTTTTAATCAAATATTGTTCACGGTGGCAATTTTCCAAATGCAAGCAATTCAGTCATCACGAAGGATTGTGTGCCTCTAACGTGACCTTTCTGATGGCGCGTCCATCAGGAGCACATCCCCAGAGTATTGTGGATGTTTGAAATTGATGCGATTCTAAAAAAAGGTAAGCAAACCATACAATAGTTGATTGTTGCGTCTGCTGAATGAAATTCTTCTTCTTTATCCCTTAATTACTCAAATCGCTATTTAATTGATGCTCGTGCTTATTCAACAGTGGACATAACAATCAACAGTTTAGAAAAGAGAGAACCATGGGGGTACAATCTTTCACGTGGGGTGAAAAAGTGACTGAGGCAGGATTACAATTTGGGTAAAATTGAAAGTGGGCACAGCTGGATGCAAAAAGCTCATGTGGGTCATAACATGGCAGACTGGTGGCAGGAGAGGTTGTTTCTGCCTCCATCAGCATGCACAATATGAACTAGTTTACAATATTGTTGTATTTCAAATAATTGAATAATCTGATGAATTCAATTCTAACTTACAATTAAGTTGAGTATTGGTTGGTAATGGATCATGTTTTCAAATCATTTTGCTTCTTTCTTGTCTCATTGGTGAGCTTTAGATGTATTTTGGTCTTGCAAAGTTTGAACAGCAGAGTAAGTGAGATGTGTCTTACATTATTCTATACTTGTTGAGTTGCTAGGCAATATCAATAAAACAAAATTCTGGGTATGACACATAATTGTACTTCAAAGCATTAAGTAGTCTATTGAATTCAAATCTAATTCACAATTAAATTGAGTATTGATTGGTTGGCAATGGATCGCTTTTTATATCATCTTGTTTTTTTTGTCTTCTAGTTCATTGTCTTCTTATGTCTTCTGGTGTTGCGCGGTTTAAACAGCAAAGTAAGTGAGATGTGTGTGACATTATTCTACCATCAGCCAAGATAATTGAAATGGACTAGCAAACTAAAATAAAGCCAATTCTGAGTATGAATCATAATTATATTTCAAACAATTAAATAGGGCAATGAGTTCAAATCGGATTCACATTTAAGTTGAATGTTGGTAGGTGATTAGTCATGTTATTCTTGTCAGGGGCTAATAATTGAATGCAGATGCAGATTTCCCTCATCAGTACAGTATAAAGGAAACTACTCTATTCATGGTATCCTCTTTGATCAAAAGAAAGAGTGAGAAGATCGAGGGAAGACTAAAATTCAATTGCTGACCCAATGAACTATAGAAGGCCTTTTCCATTTTTTCTTCGAAAATTAGTCGGTAATGATTTTCATTGTGTTGTGTGTAACTAGGAATGGAATTCTAACTTCATTTTGTGCTTTGATGAAATTTGATGTACTGCAAAGTAACAATGTGTCTTCTTTTGTGCCCATACTGTTAGTAGAGTCCTGAGAGCTACTTGTGCTTTGGGCTTGATTTTTCCAATAAGTCTTTGCTTACGTTGACACACCACCATTGTTAATTATTTTCATTATTCAAAGGATTGCTGTTCTGTTGTATCTCTGGTATAGATTCTGTTGATATTGCTTAGGAGCAGCTTCTTTTATGACTCACATGCTCACAAACATTGCAACGTATTCCAAAACAGTTGAATTGACCTTCTCTCATCCAAACTTTTCCACCTGAATCCCCATTCCCCTCCACTGTCCACACTTGAAACTGAGACCAGAGAATATATTCCAAACCACAACACCAAAATCTTACAAAATCCCAGGTAATTCTCTTGTCCTCTTTCTGGTGGTCTTTTTAGTCTTGGCGACAAGAACTATGCACAGATGTATATGTTACTAGCCATTTGTAGACACCCAGTAGAAGACGGCACCTTCTTGCACATTGATCCTGTCAAGTCAAAGAATGTAATGCATTCCACAAAAACATGTGTAGGCACTCAGCGGGTTCATATACTGTCAGGGGGGCTTCATAAGGTGGTCCATAACTATAGACTACTATTGCACCTTGTTGTGTATATGGCAGAAAAAATTATGGAAATAGTTGTTCTTTAACAAGGAAAAAGCTTCAGTCATTGTACATACATCAAGAACAATCCAGCTTCCATGTGCCATTGTTGTCTAGAAGGGTATACATGACCATAAACATGTTATAGGGGGGAATTTATGCTGAAAACAGCAAAAAATCACTTAAAAACCACAACTACCACAACAACACTCAAATAACTGCAGGAAACAAGGCACAAATCCATAACATTAATGATGTCAGTAAATTTCCACATTTAAAGTGGCTATAGAATGTGGTAGGCAAACAAAAATCTTTCATAACATAAGCCCAACACTATGTTTCTAGTCAGTCACTAGTCCAGTCACTAGTAAACTTACATGAAAATCACGGTATCTCAAAAACGAGGACCTTCCTGGTGGAATTTTTTGATGAAGATTTATATTTGACATGAGAAAGTACACACCTAAAGGTTCCTAACATAAAAATAATATTTGGAAGAAATTTTATTTTCTGTAAAAATCTCATTTCCCCCCTATCCCCAGGCCTTTAGACCCAAAAACAGGACCCAATGAGCCCAAATCAATAAACTCCCACAACAAAGGAAGTATAAACACTTCACTTCACAAAAAGTGTTGTCTCAAGAAGACATGAATTGTTTTTCACAGAAAAACACTTCACATCACAAGAAGTACTTCCCAAGAAAGTGCTTCACATCACAACAAGTCTTTCTCCATAGAAACACTTGATGTTACAAATAAGTTTTCACAGTTAAAATTTCACAAATAGTCAATTGTGACACAAATCGATTTACCATGAAAATTTCATGTTAAAAGCATGAGGGTTTGAGATATTTGTGGTCACTTATGGTCACTTTCTGCAAATGGTCACCGGATTTACCAGTTTTTAAGTTACAAATTGCCACCAAAATACTTTCCCGTTACAATAAATTTCATTATTCTACCGCTATCCCCAGAGAGTCCAAAAACCACAGCAGTTTGCATATAGTCATCACAACAAGCGCGTTATGTATATAACATTGATCCAAACATAACACCGTCGAGAACATAACACATCCAGATGAAATGGCCAGTTAGCTCCACAAGATAATGTCCTCAAAAACATCACACTTGCATCTTATCTTACCATCACTTTGATCACGGTGGTTATATATATAACAACGTCGTGGTACATAACCATATAGACATCACCATCTGCGCGTTATGTACATAACATTGATCCAAACATAACACCGTCGAGAACATAACACATCCAGATGAAATGGCCAGTTAGCTCCACAAGATAATGTCCTCAAAAAAACATCACACTTGCACCTTATCCTACCATAACTTTGATCACGGTGGTTATATATATACCAACCTCGCAGTACATAACCATATAGTCATCACAATCTGCGCGTTATGTATATAACATAGATCCAAACATAACAACGTCGAGAACATGACACATCCAGATGAAATGGCCGGTTAGCTCCACAAGATAATTTCCTCAAAAAAACATCACACTTGCACCTTATCTTACCATCACTAACCTGAATCAAGCGGTGATATATATAACAACGTTGAGTACATAACCTGTTTGCCCTGCCAACAAAAGAGTTATCCATAGAACACCATGGCAAAATTATGTATGATGAAGGGCAGGGTCAGTTGCGTAAATATCCAAATAAATAGTTGCAATTAAGAAATGGCAGTACTCACCAATCAGGTGATTCATGGGCCTGATTATTTTTTGCCTGCACAAAAACTCAATAAATCAATTCTGCAATTACTTACCTTTGCTTGTTAAGATGTCTTCAATGTCTGAGAAATACACACGATCATGCGGTTATGTATATAACATTGTCACAAACATAACCTGATTGGTCGGCCAAAAAGAGACACTCTCTTATCCATTCCTCACCAAGACGACACAAAGTTATATATATAACAAATGTATAAACTTACCTCTCCTTCCAAAAATATAATACTCTGAAAACTCTGGGTGTTATCATTTTCCCTGAGTCCTTCTCTTCTTTGGAGGAGCCCATTCATCATAATCGCAGGGTATTTCGGGCCAAGCCACCTCGCTCACAATACTTTATGCAAATCCAAAAATATCGACACCATACTTCCTGCGCCGTCAAAAACATCGACACCATACTTCTTGTGCAATCCAAAAATAGCGACACCACGATGCAGTGACTTCAAAAATATTGACACCATTTTTCCCGTGCAATCCAAAAACTTTGACACAATAATTTCTTTGCAAATCAAAAAAATTGACATCATACTGCCTGCAATCCGAAAATCGAACATCTGGCGCAATCCCAAAACTAGAAGTAAGGATTCTTATGATTAGAAACAATTGGTAAACAAATAATAAAAATAACGATAAAAATAGTGCAACTTTCCTCTGTTTTCTCTTACCTCTGTAGGCTGCACACATCATGCCCGACACCCCAAATTATGCAGATAACAATTTTATATCATGGGCCTGCGCTGTCCAAAAACATGACAAGAAATTCCCATGCGTGATCCCAAACTATCAATACAATACTTCATGCAAATCCAAAAACATGGACACCAAACTTCCTGCGCCGTCAAAAACATCGACACCATACTTCCTGTGCAATCCAAAAGCGACACCAAGTGACATCAAAAATATTGACACCATACGCTCTGTGCAATCAAAAATATCGGCAAAGTACTTCCTTTGCAAATCAAAGAATATTGACATCATACTGCCTGCAATCCAAAAACAAACATCTGGTGCCATACCAATGTTGAGCATCTGGCGCGATCCCAAAATATTGAATCCATCTTCCTTGGGTTTGGGTGCTCACCTGTTCTTGCTTTCACATAAGAAAGACATAAACGCACCTGTATGGGATCATTTCACATGTGGCCCACCAAACAGATTGGCAGAAAAAGCGATTTGTTGGTAAATACATAATAATGTCATGAACATGTGCTGTTATATACATAACAATGTCAAATACATACCTTTTCTTTCAATCAATCATTGTTATGTAGATAACATATTGATGTACACATCGATTTTTCGCAAACGAAGGAGTGTTGCAGTTATGTTAGTAAAATAATGCGCGTTTCATACATAAACAATTCATATACATAACCGAGTCATATATATAACAAATCGATTTTGCACAAACAAAGTAGCGTGACAGTGCAGTTGCATAATAAAGTTTCGCGACGATTGCGTAAAAACGACTTCCCCAATGTGACAACTCCATATTGGGAGTCATTCAGGCCCATCTTGATCAGCGCCGTTCGATTCGTTCCGTGCGACCACTGCTGACATGTAAAGACATTTATGCTGCTGCGCGTGAAACAAACAGTCTCGGCAAGCAAATTTCACGATCTACTCTACCAAAAAGGCGTCCCTTCAAGATGCGATCATGGTGGTATTGCATATCATCATTATCCGATGATACAACAATCATTTTGCTCATTGTCTTCATTGTCGGTCATTCTCGGGCTGATATTTGCATGGTGTTGGAAAGCAGTTCTGGAGCAGCCTGCAAGCAGCGTGGGTGTGGTATTGATCGTATTAAGGTGGTACCTTACCATACAAAAATTAGCGATGTGGCACAAATTAGTTAGCAACCAACGGATATTTAAAATGTGCGACGAAAACGGGCATTTTTTTATCTAAACCTTCATTCCCTGATATGTGTAGACCCGTATAGTATGATATTTTTTGTATTCATCTACTTATATGAATAATCATACCCCATGATTATGTATATAAGAATTTGAATGCTTACAGTTTGGTTGTTACGCAACAGTCAAGAAATGTCTGATTAAATGATATACAGACATTAATAAAAAAGAAACGGACCAACATTAGCTTATATGCAGACATGTTGACATGTCATACTTTGATATACAGCCATTAAGATAAAATAATACTATCAAATTTCGTCGATTCATTTAAAAATTGTAAGTTTCCTAAAACTCGATATACTGTAGATATAGCAATTTCAATTTATATAACCCGCTTTAATGTATACGGACATTAATACAAAATACTGGTGCATTTTAAGACTCGAAATGTTTAAAATCTTCTTTGTGTTCTCCAAACGTTCATAAAATATATTATATAGGCCGTTTTTTTGGTGACCATTTGCCGAAAGTGACCATAATCGACCATAAATATAAAATACCAGCATGAGGACTGATAGTTTACAGTCCTCATTCTCACCCAATTAAATAGCTCATAAAAATAATTTCCAATCAACTGGAATACATCCTTTACTTCTTCTTCTTTAACTACAACTATTTTTCGACTGCTTCCGGCTTAGGTCAGCTCTTGGTTGGTTCGGCCCAAATGGAATTGCTCTCAATATGGTAAAGGATCATTTGATACAGGTTGCCTTGGCTGGATAGAGAATGTTATGGGTGTCGTAGGTCTGGATGAAAATGTCTTGTAGTTGTGGGAGGGGTGCAGGAGGCGCATCTTGGGGGAATACCCGTTTGGTGGATTGAAGGCTTTTGTCGTTAGTTTTGCATGTGTCCCTGTTGTGTTTCCTCAGATTGTGGAAAATGTTTGTGGACATTTTTGACATTGATGAGGGGTCATGCACTGTAGGTTCTTTTGTGAATTGCTGATTACCAAGTGGATTTGGTGGGGAAAGTGGCTGCAGCATGGAGGCATTGTATTGACTGTGAGATGCTGGGAAGATCATATGTGTTAAGTACACTATCTGTATTGCATTTTAGAGAGGCCTGAAGGTGTTCAAGTATGTGTGTAGTTGTTGGTACACAAAATTGGGGACAGGTGGACTGTAATCCACATTTGGAGTCAAGGATGAGAGTGTCAATGGTTTTGATGACTGTGACGGGACAGAGTGAGTTATGTCTTGGTAGTGGCGGTGGTGGTAGCACCCGTGGGTAGCGTGAATGTCTTGGTGGCTTGGATGTCTGATTGTAGGAACTGGTCATGGAGGATACCTGCTGTGGATGTGTTGCTGGTGTCACTTACTGCAGGTAGAATGGAGCCATTGATGATACTTGCATGATGGCTGATGGTGACATGTGGGTTGTTTTAGGTGGGTTTTGTTGTTTGTTTCTTTTTGCATCGGTGAAGGTATGAATGGGTTTGTGTGCATATTGAAGACGCCAGTGTTTGCTGCAGGTTTGATGGTGTTGTGGAGGAAGAGTACATCTGGCACGCCATGTGTTGTGTGAAGGTGTAGCTAGTGGGGCCAGTAGTTATGCGTTTCAAAGTGTGGGATATACAATATTTAAAAAAACATTAAATCTAGGCCCCTCAATGTTGTACATCTTGGCAACATATCATTATGCAAGTTTGTCCTTCTTTTTCCCAAGAGCATAACATGTGTCATCCTTGTGGTAGACATCGCTTTTCTTGCATTTGCATGAGTTGCAGTAGCGTGTTGTGTCTTGGTGTGCATGGATGACCGCTGGTGGTGTTGCCAGATGAATGGATTTGCTGGTTGGCTGTGAGAAGTGCCACGAACTGTGCCACTTGCGGGTGAGGAGTTCTTGTTGTTGGGCTTTGAGTTACTTGAGGCAATGGTCTCGTGTAGTGGTGAGTGCAGCAGCTTGGTCCTGTGTGCGGTCAAGAGCACTTTCAAGACTGTTTGTGTACTCAAGGATTGTTTGATGTTCACTAAGTGAGAGGGCTCCAAAGGAGGTGGTGCCAATGCTGCTGGCCTGGACAAAACTGTGTGCACTTTTGTAACCGCTGGTGCATGCTTTGTACTTGGCATTGAACTTCTCCTTGCCTTTGTAGAGAGTGACAAAATGAGTCTTGGTGGAGTCCCATGTTTTGTCAGTAGAGGGCTTGAGTTCCCATGCCTACATGTTGCCAAACATGTCAGACAAGTAAATGCTTTCTGTGTAGTGTTGGACTTTGGTGGCATTGGGAGCAGGTACTCCAATGTCCTGGCAGAGCTTTTGTTGCTTGTCGCGTTCTCGGGCAAACTTTGTGATGTGGGACAAGAGATCCTATTGGATGTGGAAGGTGGCTGCCTGATTTTTCTTGAGTGTAGTCATGAAGCACCATTTGGTGTGCAGATGCTTGAGGATTGATTTGATGGTTTGGGCTCCATAGCCAATGAAATTGTTGCTGGCTCTTGACGATGATGGCATCGACACTCTCTTTTTTCCAATTCTTGGCGTTGGAGATTGTGATCTCCCATGATGCATATTTGGTGCATCACAGTTATATTATTGGCGAGGTTTGTTAGGACTATGGAAGGTAGGACGAGGCAAGTGGTTGCAAGCATGGGGACGTTAGTACAGTCCGGTACTCTGTGATTTAGCATGAGCAAAAGATGTCCATGCTGCCCATCCCAGCTTGTTGATTTACAGCTGTTGCAATCTTGGCAATTTGATGTTCCAAAACATTCATGGTAGAAGTTGAAGGTTGTCCAATGATTTTGTCAATTGGCATGGGTACAACAATGGCTTGGACCACTTCACTGATGGCTGCGTCATGGGCCGTGGGCACTGACATTGTTGTGGTATGTGAGTGAATGCAGGTTGGTTGATTGTTGAAAGGAGGTACAAAACGGGAGGTTAGGTTTTTAATTGGTGAGAAATTTGTTATCACTGCTATGCATCGGTCATCATTAATTAGGTGATAACTAATTTATGAGAGCTATTTATTAGGGTTAGGCATTTGGATGGCTCTTAGATTGGGCATGTATGTAATTACATGTTAGCACCTGGAGAAATGATGGGTGTTTTGACTGGTTTCGGCTAGTATAGCATGTCAAATTACCACTCTCTCACGGATGGGAGTAATCCAACAAAACCTCCGGTGTCTTCAACACAGATGACACCTTTGTATAGAAAACAAAAAGCTGTCTTGTGTTCATTGAATGCCACATTCTTGAGCTAGTCACTCAAGAATTTCTTCTTTTCTGCTCAAGAAATAAATAGGTTCTTGGTTGTTCTGCAGTAACTTTTACCAATGAGCTACATGTTTGCAAAATCCAGTTCTTTACTCTCCAATCAGCCAGGGATTTGACTCACAGTACATGTTTTCAACTGTTTTTCCATGCTCATGCAATAACTGCTACTGCTAATACCATTCTCTTCAATGACATGTTCCACTGTGTGGGGATGCTACTCACATATCCAGTTGTTGTAAGGCTAAGTGTCCAAAGCTTCAGAACATAATGGTGGCATCCTCTTGAACTAAACATTGAACTTAGGGTAAACTTAGGGTAGATACGCAGCCCTTCTGTTTGCAATTCAACTTGCACAGCAAAATTTTGACCAGTACCAGCTCTTCTTAATATTTTCAAAATTAATTCCATATAAGGGGGTGACATGGAAATAGGCTATTTGGTACTCTCAAAATACTTGCAAAAAGTTTAATGTTCTCTGGTTTGTTGATTTCCTTTTTTTCATCATGTACCTGCTTCTCATGTTGACGCTGTCATGACTGATAAATTTAAACTCTTCATCCTCATGTGAGTGTGTTTGTCAATGGGGAGGTTCCTGGAATGTGCAATGTGCATCAATTGGGATTTATGAACAAAAAGAATATCAGAATCCAATTGGACATGAGGAAGGTTGCTGTTACTGTGGATGTCATTTTATTAATGAAGCTTAACATGGATTAATGCTTTACATTTGCTGGAATCAAGAATCTCTTGAGCAAGACACTTGTGTCCCACCAAATTTTGAATTTCTGACAGAAACATCATGTTTCAATTCGCGAGGATGGGGCTGACAACTGACAACAAAACTTTCAAGACAATTGGAGTTTCACGATACAAATGGAAGTATCAAAGAGGTGAAGATCAGAATTTGATTCTAAAGAGAAGCCAATTTTTGGAACACAATGGAGGCCCCTTGGTTAGTCGTTCCTTATGATGTGGATGATGCTTTGGCAAATAGTTTGTTTGCTGCTTTGACTGACTATTTGAAGTCAAGTTTGAATAATTGTTGGAAGTATGGCTGATGGTTAGATGAATAAGTATTCTATTGAGAATTGGTCGAGGGAAGTGACTCAAAGTGAGAGCATGAAGTGTTGCACAAATGAGGATAAAGCCAAGCTATCACCAAGTTAGGCTATAACAAGGTAGCCCAATCCAATCAAGTGAGGCAGGAAAGAATAATGGAAGTAGGCTGGCAATTGTGGAGGATGAACATGTTCAGTGCAATTTTGCAGATGCTTTGGAGGTGTAGATGCTGGTGTTTCCTTAGATGATGGTGTGGAGGCTGGTAGTGGTAGTAGCACGGAAGCAGGTGCTTATGTCTAGGTGACATTTGGACGACTGCAGAACTGGGGTGTTTGTGGCTTTTGCTTGCGTGATGTTTTTTATGTCTAGGTGACCTTTTCCATCGTGGTTAGATTGATATTGTGGTGTGGAATTGCAGTTTTTTGTCAGAGAAATTTTTGGTCCATACTTGTTCAAGCTTACTTCCTAAACAGAAGAATTATTGGAAGTTTGCAACCGATGTTGTAAATTCCTTTCAGGAATTTCCCGCCATTTTTTGTAAAGCTTATAATATGCATAGTACATCAATTGTGCTGTGACTTACTCATGATCAAATTTCTCATTTTACTTTTTTGTATCATTTCCTTTTTATGTATGTGAAATAGCTTCAAGTACTGACATGGTATTTTAGCAACACTGGTTTGCAAAGCTGTATACTGTATACATGATTTCAGTGCTTGCAGCCTTAGAAGAGCAATAAGTGCGGTTGCAAAAAACATCACAGCATAAAAACACTCTATGAACCCCTAAAGCATACACCAAGTGCCTCATTGACCTCATGTCATTCATGGATGAGGTGCACTATGATTCTTCCTCATCCTTCTCCCTAGACCAAGTTGATCTCATCATGGCTGAGAAGGTTGCCGCATATCTCAACAAGAAAGCCCACGCCATTCCTTCTCCAGGCCCCAACAATCGCCCCCATTTCATGAGGGCATCATCCCTTGCCTTCCATAAAAGGCCATCTCCCAGTCCATGTCCCTGCACACTATGCCATGGGATGAGCGAGGCAGCCCCACCTGTTCCTGCACTGTCAGTGATGTTATCAAAAAATGTTAAAGATATGAGGTGAGACATTAGGGCTTATCAAGTAAGGCATGACACACACTGGAGTGGGAGGAGTTTTGTTCCTTGCTTGTGCTTGCCTGTAATCTGTATGAAGGCATTGACTTATAGTTTTTTGACTGCTGTGCTCTGTCTGCAATGGCAAATTATTGGGTGTATTGACAATGTCATGAAGCTCGCCAAAAGCACATTGCTGTACAATTCTTGCAAGATGTCGACATTGAATATTAAAGTGAATTGATCAAAAATGTCAGAGAGGAGAGAGACTGTCCCAGGCAGGTTTTGTTTGGCACAATGGATCTGCTTATCAACTCTCTTTTAAACCTTGCCACTTGGTTAGAAGGGGGAGGGGGGGCAACCTTGGTTTATTGCTGTTTGGAAACCACCATTCTAACAGGTCAGTATCAAGTGTTCCTGGCATGATCTTCTCAGGAGGGGTCTGCTTATTGCACTCACTCTATTCGCAAGGGGACTGCATCTTATGCAGCTTTTATGGTATCTGCAAGGATTGGATTAGCACAAGTGGATGTTGGAGGGGAAAGAGACAGCAAGTTTCCCATACCCTGATGCTCAAGTTGCATTAGTTTTGACTGGCCCCCAAGGACCGTGCAAGTATGCCATCAAGAGCGGTGATCCCATTAGTGACAAACTCGTGAAGTTCCTTGTCCTGAAGATTCATTCTGCCTTTGATGGCAGATTGCTAGAGTGCTGGTGTTGCCTCTCCTCTGGGTGGCATTGAGGGAAATATGACGGTCTATGGGTACACCTTACCCATCACCCCCATTGAGCTTGCATCACTCATCAAGGAGAGATGGTTTCGTGCTGGAAAAGCTCCTGTGGACATTTGCATTGAGAAGATCTTGCTGGTCATCCACCAACTTGGAGACCAGCTTGCAATCATCCCTCTCACTTGTCATCCAGCTCAAGCTAGGGGTGATGGCACACGGCAGCACTTGTGCAATAACCAGGCGGTAGTGATGTGCTGTCTCTGAAGAAGATTGAGCTGTCATTGCTCAAGACCAAGGTGCAGTGTCAGCCACAGCTTCAGGGTCTGAGGATTTGTGTGCTGGTAAGTCTGCACTTGAAACTATAGTGTTATTTTTCCAACAAATTCAACTTCAACAGAGGTTGGAATATCGCAGCCAGGAGATTATTAGTTTGTTTGGTGGTCAGCAGCTCTACCTCCAAAATATGAATACTAATGTTCGGAGGATTGCTGTCCAACCTGTTGTTTGTTCTGTTGTCTGTCACTCTTCACAGTCAAGAGGTTGGGTTGTGTGGTGCCTTGAACAGGGAAGCTCAAACACCAGGGATGACTAACAGGAATGGTAGTGGTGCCAAGCTTTCAAAGAATTCTAAGGACTTGTATTCAGTGCAGAAGGAGTTGGATTTGGTCTGAATGGGATGAAGGCTGCAAAGGATTTCACTTTTCATGAGAGGGGGGAAGTAAGTTTAGCTACTGTCAATGCAAGGTGTTTTAGGATGCTGTAACTGGGCTGAGTTCTAAGGGGTACACTTCTGATACTGCACTTGATCAAATTTATCTTGTTTATGGTGAGGGGAAGTCAGTTTGTGGGATATTGAAGCTTATGGCACAAGACATGTGAGACAATGTAGATAGATTGCAGTTGCTTGCTTTTTTGCTAGAACCTTGGCATGGGAGAGGCCATTAGGAGGGTAGATGGGGTCTCTCATCTTAAAAGTATATTACATTATTACTATTATTCAGACTTCAAGAAATTGCTTGTAAAGTACAGTGCATTATTATCTGAGCTTAGCAAAATATGTTTTTGTCACGTGTTATAAAGTATGCTCAGACTGAGTGAAATATTTTGAGTCACACTAGTTATAGACCTTGTTTCATTATTTTTTTGAATTTGTGATATAATGCATAAGCTTTTTGACATAAAGGTAATCAGTCACCTACATATTCATATGACCAAAAAAGTTGAAGTGTAAGAGAGACTTTTTAATACATGTGTTATGTGTGTTATGTTTTTAAAGGTCGCACGAGCTCATGTAGAGACTGTGATGTCTTAGTGGTCTGTGAGACCTGCAATCCATTGAATTCAATTGCAATTATGAGGAGGGTCATCAATATGAAAAAAATGTCCTATGCAAAATCTGACGTTCCAGATGAACTGGAAATTTCACTTAGGTTCCAAAAATGCAGTCATAGTTGGAATTTGCTTAAGTATATCCTACTGAAATTTCTTGCTACATCAACTCAAGTTACCAAAAAAATCATTTCATTGAATTCAATCTCTTCCATCAACTCAATTTTTGAACGCTTTGCCACATGCTCCATGAGGTGCTAATTGCACAGCCAATGTCCAAGTTCCAAGTACAACAAGTCCTAACCTGTTTTTTGCACTTATCCGCTCTTCAAACATACTGCTGGTACCTTGAAGCTGCATTGCATACCCACTGCCGGTTGCAATATTCTTTGGCATGAGGAGGAGCCGTTATCCTAGCATGCTTGTTTCCAAGAGTCACAGCTTCCTCCTCATCCATCATAGCATCACTACTGATCCACTGCGGTTGCCCAATAGGGCCCAACTAAAATTGCAACGAAACTCAACAAGCGTTACCTGCTCCAAAACTCCTTGCCAAACAAAATATTTGGATGCAAGATATATGTTTACCCCAGTAATAGCTAGAAGGAAAGCAAAAACTTGAATCTCCCACTTTTGAGTCACCCAGGTATCCTCCAAAGACAGCACAGCATGGCATAAATTGTTGCTGTTGTCAACTGCATGACAATAGCAAAAATGCCAATCAAAAGGCTTCTTGTACTTGAAGCTAGTTCTTGAGTTACCAGAACCACAAAATGTCTCCCTATAATTGTCGTCTTCCTCAAGCACTCCACCAGTTGCAATGATCTTCATGACATGATCAGGCTCCTTCATGCCCCAAAGTAGTAAGGTGAGGCATTCAATGTACCAGAGATAGCCTCGCACTCTCCTGGACTCTTCCCCATGAACCAAGCATTGATTGCATCACCGGGTACCAAAGATGGCCAGAATGGATGCTTATTTATAACTTTTCATACAAAGCAACAATAGCTTTTAACAAACAAAAGCCTGAATCCAACACCACATACCATCCAGAATTGAAACAACTCTTCAGCATCCTCAACAGCAATCCTTGGTCTTGCCAATGACTTTCGAACTCAGGTGGGCCGAGATCAAGTGGTCTATCTATTCCTTCAACAATCTCAACAACAAACATTATACCAGGCACACCACAAAAAAGTGGTGTTCATTACCTAATGGGTGGTGTTTGCAAGGACAAAACACCCACCGAGGACATGTCCAACGGCTATGCCAAATTCCTTGATCCTTAACGTCCTATTTCCTATTTTGATTGTTTTTTGTTCTCCCTCATCTTGCAATTTTCTAAACCTGATCTAGGTATTTCTAAATTGATTTCTAAACCAAGTCCCTTGAGAGGGGGTCGATAGCCCCTCCCACCGGACTGAACGATTTCTATCCTATTGTCCTATTCTTGATTTGACGCTCCTACCATCTGGCACCCGTAAAATATACCAGCATCTTTGCTTAACAAAACGTACACATGAAAAACAATTCGCACCCAACATGGGAATTTCCGCCTCCCAACACATCTTGGCCTCTCACACTAAGACGGCAGCAGTTATCATCAATCTTACAGTACCGCCCCCACCGCAACATCCTCTGCTTCAATACAATCCCTTGGTTTGGTACAATTCAGCATATTTGTCTAGATTTTTCAATTCTCCTTAACAGCAACTGTAACAAAATAAATTCATCGCCGTGCCGTGAACAAGGAAAAGGAGTGGTGGATTATGAAGCAACAATTCACCAGGCCATCGGACAGATTTGCAAACGGAGCGAGAATGATCGGAGTCCATTTCCCGCGGAGCAACCAATGCATCTTCCCTGACCCTCTCCCGACGTCCTCTCAATCCACAACATCACCTAGATAAATTGGTGCCTGTCCATGGTGCATGAAGATTTTTTGAATCTCATCAACATCCATCACAGGAACTCATTGGCAAATGAAGGAATTGGGAACAACCGCCGCCCATTTTGGTCACCAGTGGATGACAGCAAAGTATTTACCATGCTCGGCAATTGTGTTTACCTGGTAGGTTGTGTGTTTCATTTCCCACGACCGACGGACAGCTGACAGGGGATGCATCAGCGATAAAGAATAAGAAAACAATGTGTCCCGTGGCGGGGTGCTCCAATAGGGCTCTTTTCTTGTTGCAGATGAAGGATGATGAAGTCGTGACGATGAAGGTGACTATGTTTAAAAACTGGGAGGAACAGGGAAAAGAAAGAGAGGAAGTTGAAAGAGGAGGATATGGATGATGGTGACATCAGATCTACAGTGACTCAATGAGTAATGACAAGTGAGTGGGTGGCTGCTTCTCATACAAACTAGATATGATTGGCTATTTGAAAGATCATGAATTTTACTAAGGAATATGATACTTAATATCACAAGCTGAAGGAAGTTGTTTTGATGTGCTTCGTACACAGCAGATCAAACAATGCCTTCATGTTCACTATTTGATTGCTCATTGAAAAACAAATTCGAATGATGTATTACTTTAAATGCTTAGTTTAATTCGTCTTCTATAAAGCTTTACAATTCCTACCAAAAGTCATCAATCATCGAATGAAGCCACATTGCTATACTTGTTTATGGATTGCTGCTGAATGAATTAGACCAGTGCTTCCATCAGTCTACCTGATTATTAGCTTCCCCATGATGATGGGATGCTAGATCTATAGTCCACTATGAACATTAGGAACAAAATTGATTTCTATCCTTAATCAAACTATAGGACTTTAGGCTGTGACTTGGTTGGGCGGATAGAGAATAGAGAATAGGTTTTTTATCGCTAAAAACGTCTATCGGCCTATTCGGGCCAAAATTTATGACTTTGTTTCCTCCAATAGACCAATAGACACTCCATTTCTATTCTCTATTCGTTTTCAGCGAATTCGAATAGACCAATAGAGGGTGCTATTTGGTGTGTCGAATAGCCATTTGAGAACAGGCCAATAGCCAATTTACGGTGACGATCGTGGCATCTCTCACGCAATCACTGCATTGACACGTTGCACACCTCATGCCAATCAATATAAATCAGCGCTAAATTAAGACACACAAGCCAGAACATTGCGCAACAGGCAGGGACACGGTACCTTCGTTGACTTCAACGACAGTTCAACAAACCCAAGAATGAAGGCATCCCACAGCAAAAAGAAAACGGCACTCGTCTTTGGAATCTCGGGCGATCAAGGCCAATTCGTGGCACACGTTCTCCTTGACAGCCAATCCTATGACACGGCGTATGGGGTGACGCATGCCGTGATGGCTCACGTCCTGGATGTCATGGCACAGGGTTTTGATATGACGGTCGTGCGCGGGAGGGACGGCGATGACAACGACTACACAATGGACGCCAACTTGTCCTCCTCCAAGCCGAATTGTCCGACTCGTCCCCGGTACAAAACGTTGACTGAGTATCATGAGTGACGAAGATGGACGATGGACAAGAACACAACAATCAATTTGAGGATGGCGGCACTCACAATTGACTACGATGGCAACCAACACAACAATGAAATTGACGATGATGACAATGGCACACACAATAGTGAGTCCACCTATACAACAATCAATGGAGGGTGGTGGCAACAGCATGAACCAACAAAACACAGAAATCGACGACAAATACTACTGTTTCTTTAACAGTCCTCAAAAGCAACAATCAAATTTCATATCAAACGAAAGCAACAATCAACCGTCAAATCTAATGAAGCAACAATCAAATGGAGCTTGTTTTGAAAGGACGTGACAAAAGCATGAATTAGAGGGTGTTATTCGTTGTGGGATATTTCTTCATTTTTGTTGATTGTTGTATGCTAGCAGTGGATTCAGGTCCACCGTCATACTGGGAAAAATGAGTTGTGACAAGGTGCGAAGTTTTTTTCTCCATGAATATCTTGAATTCTCTTTATGGCACCTGGGATATTGTTGCCTTGAGTGTGCTAGTGGATTATGTGACTGCCAAAATGCTATATCAGCAATTGTTCTTTTTGGGAGGCAGATTCCAGTGGAAATGATCATGGTGGCATAGTAATTTGTTTTTGTTACTGTATGATGTTACTTTTCTAGCTTGCTGATTTTTCAGAGACCTTTCTTCTACATCTAAATTTTATTACATACAATCGTAAATCTATGGATGTTTAAAGGTAGACTAAAGTCCTATTGCTATATCGAGCTATTCGCTGTTCGAGCGAACGAACCTTGTCGTGAACTCGTCTAATAGAAATTAATTTTTTTATTCGCCAAAAAAGTTATTCTCTATTGAGGTTGAGGGAAACAGTGAAATAAAGAAATAAGCACGAAAAATTGTTTTGTTTTAGAGGAGGAAGAACATTTTTTAGATACACTTCACAATAAAAGCGTAGAAAATGATGTGTCTTGTTAGGAGGTGTGCGATTCGTGCAGGAGTGAAATTTTCAATAATTTTTATATATAGATTGCAAACACAAATCCGCAACATACTCAACATTCGTCACATATTGCAGTGCACGTTAGACAAACTCAAGCTGTCCAACTTTTTACCATCTTTATCAATCAACACATGCCCTCCACCACCATCTTTGCTGTCAATGCAGCTCCATCCCAAAACATAACAATAGACAAGATGCTCTTTATTCAATATAACATCTCTCATTCTTTTTATGAATTTGATGTGAGGACAGGAACAGGAGTTATTGCAATATCTTCTTTATTTTGGGGTTGTTATGATGTAAAATACAAGGTATCACCTGGCCCCAATCAAAGTCATACATTTGGTAGATTCTTATTGATGATCAAATTATGCAGGATGGTTTGGAATCTACTTGTTATACAAGATTCTTGCACAGTTGTTGTTGGCACTGTTCAGCCTTCATATCACAATGTTAGTGTGGAATGCATTACCAGAAATGCATTATCAGTTTGGTTATTGTTGTTCTTGGAAACATTTCTTTTCGGTAGCATTGCAAGAACTGCCAAAGCATCATAAACCATCTCCATTCTCTTTCTACTATGTCATTCATTTTCTCCAAGTGAAGAAGGTGATGGCAGTAGTCATGGTCATGAATTAGGATCAAGTACTCACCTTCTGCAACCACTCTGTTGAAGATGTTCATTGCTAGCTTTTTCTTTTCACCTTTGTTTTCAAAGACATAAAAATACTGTACTTCATTATCAGGAAGAATATCTGTAATGATGAGGACACTGGCATTCATCATATCATTGTAATTCTCCAATAGCATGTCCGCCAGAGTAGCTCCATTATGTTCTACCTCATTATAACTGTTGATGGGATAGAGAGTACATTTTAGGTGACCATTGTGAATACAATTATCTCACCTGTCATCACCCTCCCTTGTCACCACATATTGTTGTCTCCATGGCACTCACGCAAAAGACACATTGGTACATTACTTTGAATGCACTGCCAGTTCGAAATAGCTTTGATTCGAACTAATTTCTCCAGTTACTACCAGATTGATTTAGTTGTTTGCAGATCTTCTTTCTTGCCACAATCTTGTTCCTTCCTACATGTTTGTACCAGTTAAAGGTCCAAATGCAACCTGGATGTCATCTTTGAATTCCTATCAAAGACAAATAGTGACAGTCATGCATGACTATGAGTTCAGATATATTCTAGTATCAATTCCTTCCTTGTCAACTTCCTAACTGTAAACACATCTTTCTCCCATAGATGGATTATATACAATGATATCAATAAATTTCAATCAAACACAGCACTTGTCTGCATTGTTGGTAGACACGACAATTGCAGCCCCACTGTCTGTGATTGACACATGCACTCTATGGTTAATTGCTCTTTTTGTCAGAGACAATGCTGCAACCAGCATTTGTAAGAAAAAATAAATGTCCATGCTAACAAAATCACCCAAACCTGAGTTTTGTTTGTGTATGATATTAAGTATGAGATTGGTAGATATGTATTGGAAATATTTCTAAAGAGATAATTTTTTCAACATTTGTGAAGCATCCCTTGTCCCCTCACTTTGTGTTCAACAGGGGGTTAAACTATATTCTATTTTGGCATTTTGATCCATGGATTTGTTATTGATAGTACCAGCATTTGAATCGATTGATGACATAATTACATAATACTTTGACCGAACTTCACTGTTTCTTTTGTGTAACCAGGAACGGGATGCCATTGAAATGAATTTTTCAGGGGATATTGTCTTGTTGTGATTTTTGTACTCCATATATGAAAGTAAAGGAGGATACGAATGCCCTTAGTTATGTTACGAGTATGATCTTTCCAGGTTTACAAACTTGTAATCTATACCCAAAGACTTTAGCACAATGGTTTGGGTATAGTGAAAGTTTGTTGCATAATGTGTTTCATTGCTTGTAACCCTCTGTGGAGAAGTATGCGACAGTAAGACACAAGGAAAAATATACAATTGCCAGTCCTGTTTAATTACCTTTTTCTCAATCAGCAGTGTACAGTTGTTTTTCATAGAATGAAACTCATGCTTGAAGATACCACCTTTTCTGGCCATTCGGATCAAACATAAGTCTGGGTTTTTTGGTGCACAAGGCCTAGCGACATAAAAAACAGGAAGCATGGGAGACCTGGCTGGGCTCAGGACAATTGAGAACAGTGGCCTTCTCCCTTTTCCTTACAGTTGTCTGTTGCCTATTGGTCACAATGGAGAACATGACAGAAAGGGGAGTTGCAAAGGACATTGTAGCCATGCCCCTCTGTTCGGCCCTTCTTCTTGTGAGGGTATGATGGATTCTTTTGCGATGGAAATGCCTTTCTCATCAGATCTATGAACAATGCATTGCTTGGTGTTACAGCCGTGTTAAATGATGCATCACTGTCTGGTTGAGCACCTGGGACAGATGCTGAAATGTATCAACTCTCATGGTGGTTTGTTTCACTTGATGCATGCTCCAATAGATGTTTCTGGTTGTGGTATCAAAAGTGTTTGCTTTCATTCCAAACAACCTCAAAAACATACAAATAGGTACATGCAAATGTGGATGACTCGAGGTCCAACTAGAAAAAAAGAATACCATGTATCATTGAACTATTTATAGCAATGCATGTCATTTTCTGTATTGCCAAATTTTTTGGCAACCGCCGGAGAATATGATTACCAAAATTATGGCTACCCATCATTGTCATACAGCCCCAGTCATAACTTTACAATGTTTGCAAAACTAACTGTTCCTAAAATAATGGAATGTGCTTCCATGTGGAGCCACTCAACAAAAATGTGTCATGCAGGTCCACCCATCAAATCACTTATTGTCTCACCTTGATTACATCAACAGTTGATGGATCACTCCTACCCATCACATTACATCTCATCAAGCATTATTACTGTCTCTCAAACAATTGCAGGTTTTTGCATTGCAATCGCTTCCAAAAGCAGCAAATCAATGACAATTGAATTGTTGTCAGCATTCCATAATGTTCTCAATCATCTTTGCGTTTTAGGTTCCATTGCAACCACAGATGCTTATAATCATTCTTGACTTGTGTTGTACCACCAAGAAATGTTATAGAGAATGTTGTGGATGACTTCAATAGTAGGTATGATATTGGGTATATCAAAGTCAGGAGAAGTCCACCAGTTTCATTACCTAGGAAGACGTGACAAATGCTCAAGTACACCTGAGAGCATGGATAAAAATGTGTTTGATCATATTGGTATAGCCCTTCACCAAGGTCTGCTGATAGCAGTTCAAAAGTACATTTTGTTTTGAAAGATCCATGGTTAGAGAACATTTTTTGCAATCTTGCTAATTACAATTCTTTCTGGACTAATTATCATTTGATCCAATTGTCAAATTTCTACTAGTGATGAAACTGATTTGCTGTGGAGTATCCTTTTCAGCCTTCAAAGATTATTATCAGATGATATATAGAGGGCACTTCAAGATTGTGCTTAGAAGAGCTTTGCCAAGACATTGTCAAGCATCCTGTGACATCCAATCAATACTTGAGATCTCTCACTAATAGTGTTGCAAGGAGAATTATTGATGGATATCTAGGTTGTCTTGATGTCACAAAAATGTAGTTGTCATCATGTCCTGAAGCTTGGAAAGATCTCTTTGAAGGCAAGGAAGGCTACCCAACAATGGGACCTGAATCAGTTGCTGATCATAATTGTGGATTTGCCACAATGCATTTGGTTTTTCAGGCACCCTGAACAACATCAACATTTGGAACAGATCTCCATTGTACAAATCTATGCTTGATGGTAGTCATGATCAACTTGACTTTACTATTGAGATCGATGTCCAACAGTTTGATCATTGGCATTATCTCATTGGTGGAACACATCTTGCCATGTCTTGGTTTCTCTAAAAAATGATTGCACAGCAATCTTGATTGCTTTTAAGCTCCTAAGCAGGAAGGTTTGAGGAAAGCATTAGAGCAAGCATCTAGCATCTGGAAAGAGAAGTTTCTCTCAGTTGGTACCAAAACAATGCTGCAAAATCATGAAGACATCTTTTGTCTGGTCACTGTGATAAAAGTCATGCACAGCACGATGGTAGAAGAAACAATCAGAAATGATGAAATGGAAAGTGATTGTTTTTATGAAGTTAAAAACATGCCAAGTGATGCCAATAGTGATGAAATGGAAAATAGCATTGAAAATAATGATGGTGATAGTGACAACAACTACGGTAATTTTGACACCACACATGTCAGAGAAATTATTCGAAGTACACCATTCTTCAAGAGCACTGGAAAAAGTAGTACTCTGCAGAGACATCTTTGACATTACTATAGATGTTGTAAAGAAGTATGTCTTCAGACAACATTTTGGGGGTGATGGAACCCTTGCATGGACAGAAGTGGCAGGGGATTACGACCAATTGATTTTTAGAAGAAATTATTGTGGAAGTAACACATACTGCCACCACCTATAGATGTTTAGAAGTTTTTATTCTTGAAATAAAATACACTTCCCATTTATGCAGATTGAATAACAATACCATTAACTGAACTCTATAGTTGATGTACAGCACATTTAGAGCAAACACAGTCAAAACACAATTGACTAAGCTCTGCATCAATCCCATTGCTCTCTAGCCAGTTGACATTGCATGCATGATGGAAGTTGCATTTGTTTTCACATCTTCCTTGGCACTCATCCATTTGAAGACTAGTAGACATGTTTGCAAATACAAAATCAGTGTAACAACATTTTGGCACATTCTCATCACCGTTGCTATTTCTGTCCTCTTCCATCATGTCCACTTCCACCATCACCACTTCCTCCTTAATGTCATTGTTAGTTGAATCCTTCCTTGGAATAGCAGGCATCTTTATTCCATCATCAGTAGCTATAACAGGCATCTTTGCATCCATCTCTTACAACTCATCCTCCTTCTCAAGTTTGTGCATGTGCAGTCAAAGCTCCTCATTCTCTAGCTGTGGACCAATTCTTTTGTTCCTTGTTTGAACATTTATCAGGTCAAATTCTTCCACAAAGCTATGATATCTACATCCTGAGGTGCCATTGACATGACCTGGTGATTTGCCATGGTCTGCACAATATCGTTGGCCTTTGAGAGTCCATCCCAAAGACTCTTCATTAATAGATTGTTGACTGACTGAGGAGTACAAGCTGACGCCGCCTTGAAAATGTCTTCTTTCACATTGTCTACAACAAACTGCTTTTCATTTATTTCTTTGCACTATCCCTTCCAACATGACATTGGCTACTGACAGTTGCAGAACTGGGTCGTTTTTGTGTAGATTCAGTGTCAACAGAAGCAGATTAAATCACCATTTTTATTCTTCATCCCTTCTTCTTCAAACCAGACTTCTCATTGGCTTCCAGGACTGCTGCAAATTTTGGATGGCATTGTAAAAAAGAAGTATGCTTGCATGTACCAATCAAACTTCTAAGCCAAACCATCTGTTTCTTGCTGTGAGCACAAGAGTCTCATGGGCTTTGTCCATGTTATGTCCTGATCATCCTTCAAATGTACTGATGCAGAAAGGCTCTTCTGGACAATACCTGCAAACTTCTGGATTGCTGGCTTTAGTCTAGTATACCAGTGACTCTTGAGAGATACCTTGGGTTGATTGTCTGGAAGAATCCTCCAGTCACTGTCACTCTCCCTCTTCTTGTTCACTTGTTAACATTTTTGTTATACAAAATGGATATTCTTGTCCAGATGGCAGAAGCCTTCTAATTTGTCCCGAAAGTTGGATCCTTGCAGACAGTCATGTAGCTCCTTGAAAGAATCAGGAGTTCTTCTTCTGTATAGCCAAATCCTCTCTGTAGCTATTAAAAGATTGATCACAATTGTGTCAACACCAACACATGTGCAGAGATTATTTGCTTAAATGAAAAAGTTGATGAAAATATACCCACCACCTTTGATGCTGTAGAAGTCTTCTCCAGTGTTCCCATTTTATGCTTCTTCATATTCTGTTGAATAGTTACAATGGGATCATCATCCTTATCATCAGAAATACTGGCAATAACATCAGCATACTTGTCTGATTTGTCCCCCGTTGCTTCCCATTCAAAAACCAAGGTGTTTGATTGACCATGAAGAAGGAGTGAAGAAGGGACTTCCTCCTCACCCTCCTCATCATGCTGATGCTGGAGAGGGAGTGTAGAAGGAATGGCATCATCACCACAAGAAGCTTCTGATTGGGTAGAGTGTGGATGAGCACAAAGTTCATTGAGATGGACACAGGGTGAGATGTTCATCCATTGGAAGAGTGCCTGCATTGTTGTTGTCAGCTGCCATGTCTCTGGGAAGACAGCTTTGAACCATTAATTTAAGAAGACAGTTATTGTAAAAATATGTGTTGTCTCAAGGTTGAGGTTATTCGTTGATCATTTAATGGACAACAGGGGAATGCACTCCAGAAGGAGTCCTATCCATCTCACACTGTCCCAGAACCATTATCACAAAGACAGCTATTGTGCAATATGTCTATTGATAGCAGCATTGTCTGGATAAGCATCATCATTGAGAAGTGATCCAATTGCATGATACATGTGCAATTGATGGTTGGTCAGGAACAAAAGTATTGTCCATATGCAAGAGTTCTTACTTGAATCTGTGTATGCACAAATTATTGGAGTTGGCAATTTTTCTGATGCAAAACTCAAAAGGGACCCATCAGAAAAAATGTTCACCATTTTTTGGTAACCTGATGGAATGCTTACCATGGCTTTGGTGGCAAAGTTGGTTACTCAGCATCATTTTGGAAAAGTCGGGACAAAAATAGTAGCAAAAGCATAAAATGGGAACCATGGCTGCAAATAGCCTTATGATTTTGTCTCTTCATCAATCACTGTATGTGTGCACTGAGCAAGAATGAGTTGATTTTGAAGATATTGAACCACTACAGACATATCATGCTATTCCTCCATAACATAGTACATGTTTCAAGATAAAAGATTCCTGTGCTAAGATGTCAGATAGTCTATCCATGGTTTACTTGATGTGAGCACAAAATAGATATCATGCATATGTGCACCATCATACAGTATCCTGATGTGTTGTCCAACAATTTTAGACACTTTACACATCAATCTTGGCACAGAAAATATAACCATTTTCTACATGTTGGACTTTGAACCATCACATCATTTTAGGCTCATTATGGCAGCTAGTTTAAGGAGGTGATCTCAACCACTTGAGCAAGACCTGGAATTAAGCTCTCAAGACAGTCCCAAAGGTTTTTGCAATCTTGGCCAGGTCTCAGGGTATGGATATTGAGGTCACACAAGTGGCCACAGATATCTGACATATAGTTGTTTAAAGTCAATTCAATCTTGTACTACTGCTAGTATGAAATATATATACCTTCAACTGCAAGACAGACAACTTCACCCATTTTTTGGCAATTGGTTGATAGTTTGTCGATAGTTTTTTTGCCAATAGAATTGTCGATAATAGTCGATAGTACATCGACAGCTAGAGTTGATAGGTTGACCTTCTACCAACTTTTTGGCAGACACATGTTGATACTATTGACTTTCGTTTTTATACTTGTCAACATGTCTACCAACTATTGACCAACTATTAACCAACTATTGACAAGTGATGAACACATTTATAGTTAGTCAATAATTGGTTGACACTTGGTATTTAATACCTAAAATTGACTATCTTATACGGTCGATAGTTGGTCAATATCAACAGTCAATAGTATCAACTCACCCAGTCAACCTGTTGCCTGAAAAAAGAAATCAATAGATCAACCTTCTATTGACTTTTTTGTCGACAGGAGTCAATGCCATCTACTTTTTAGTCAATACTCAACATTTTTCAATCCCGTTGATAATGGTCTATAGGGTCGATACATAGTCGATAGTTGACTGATTTTTGGCAAAGTTTCCTGTCTTGCTGGTGTGAATCCTCTCTAGTGACATTCAAACATCAGTGCAGCCATTTTGAATTTTGAAGCTTTCATGCCACAAGTATCTGTGCATGAAAATTCAGGATGAAGTAGTATTGTACTGGCAGATGCTACAAGATCTTTTCAGCAAGATATACAGATGAAACATCATTGAACCAAAGGAAGCATTAGGTTTAAAAATATTAGGTGGCTTGTCTAAGCTTTGTTAGTGGTTGCATGTGCCTTGAGCGCTACGCGCATGCCTCCTAGGCAAACACACCCATTTTGGAAATAAAATATAAATTTACAGATTAGCAGGCATGAAAACATCATGACTAAGGCTGTGATTTTGTTCGATGAACAGAGAACAGCAATATCGCTAAAACGGGCTGTTCCTCTATTCGTAGCTCAAATCGTGATTTTGTTTATACGAATAGGGGAACAGATAGCAAATTGCCATTTTTCTGTTCTCTATTCGTTTTGGGCGATCACGAATAGACGAACAGAGGGGCTGTTTGTACCCACAACGAATAGGCGAATAGAGGAACAGCGTTTCCGCCTTTTGCATCACTCCGCAAAAACTTCAAATTTATTCTTTTATGTTCTAAATCATATCCTAGTGAAAGTTACATCGTCCCCTTTTCACAAAAATTAGATTTCAGTAAATATTCTTGCTTACGTCAGTTTTGTGGTGGGGGAAGCCCGCGATTGGTCTATTGGCCGGTTCGCTATTAGAGATAAGCTACAAATATGGGGGTCTATTGCCCTATTGTGCTGTTCGCTGTTCCAACAACAAAATCGTGATTTTGAGTAGAACAACGAATAGAAAAAATTGCTATAATACCTATTTGCTGTTCTCTATTCGTCGAACAAAATCACAGCCTAACCACATATGTCAACCCTAAAATTGATTATTTACAAAATATATGTGCATATACCATGGAAGAGCCATGGAAGTACCTGTTATGGCCAAAGGTGAGAAATGTGTCTCATGGAAGGAGAAGGAGGAGGAGGAGAAAATTTGGCTCCAACTAAGATTTTGAAAAAATCTTGACTCATGAGCACATTAAGTACTGCATACTTTCTGTGGTGTTGATGTAACGAAGTTCTGACTATGAAATCAAATGAAACGAGAATTCAAGATACCCTTCTCTTTTCTCAGATTATGTTATAAGAATATATATTCCTTGGTGATTGATTCTGAAATTCGCCGAAGAGAATCCCGTTAAGAAATCTATCGGCCGTTGGATTTCCAATGCCTTTTCCGCACAACGAGACCGAATGAACCTCATCACGATTATTTTTGTGTTCGCGCGAAGCACACCGAGCAATAGAGGTCCCCGACTTGACATGCAGTGAAACGTTGCACCGAAGCCCGACGGCATCGCATCGCACCGAACAAGCCTAGCAAACAACGCCAACACGAAGACAATCGCAGCCCTAATCACCGTCGACAACCACAACCACAACAGCCACATTATAACACCAACGCCAGTCATCTTGCCTCAGCCATGAGTGAAGAATCCAAGACGTCCGACTCGGACTACGTCCACATGTCCGACGCTCCCCGCCCCACCGCCAACGCCACGGCCAACGCCTTCCTGGACGACCCCACCCTCTCGCAGGAAGACCGCGACCTCCGCCTCGCCATCGCCCTCCAACAGCAAGAAAACGCCGCCGCCTACGACGCCCACAAAAAGCGACATGACGCCGCCATCGCCGCCAACGCCAACCGCACCAGTCGGAGCAACGTGCAGACTCGTCTCGCCTACGTCCGCAAGAAGGACCACGGCATGCTCACTGTCCCCGACGAATACTCCACGGAAAACGCCTACAAGAAGGGCGATCACTCCTCCGTCGGCGTGGACAATTACATCCACCCCAGCCCCGATGCGAGTCCGCAAGAACAGAGTGACTTGAAGCTGGCGTTGGAGCTCCAGAAGGTGGAGCAGACGGGAGCGGGCACGGCCAGGATGATGGATAAGATTCTGACCGAGGAGAAGGAGGACGAGGAGGCTGCCGAGATGAGAAATGCCAGGAGCGGAAAGGCGGCGTTTCATCCTATCAGGGGGAAGAAGTAAGGTCCATTCGTCCGATTATGTCGGGGTAAGGCTGTCTCGAGCCGGGTTTTGAATCAATGCGGGCATAGTATTATTTGTGTATCTTGGGGGTTGAGTCAGTCAGATAGATTTTTTAAGGACCTCCTGAAAAGGAAACCGAGATTAATTGTTGAAAGCTATGACATGACAAGGGATCTCGTGTCATGCAATAGAAGTCCTGTTTTATTCCAGGGCCCGAAAATATTGCACTTGTAGAAAGTGTCTGCTGTTAAGTTTAAATATATCATCTACAGCATCGACAATTTGTGGCATTACAGTCCACTATTGCACGAAACGCATTAAAATTTGTGGTGTCACAGCATAGGATTGCACGAAATGAACAAATGTTACAATTGCAGGGATCTATCATTTCACACCATTAGGGCCATCACAAGTTTAAAAATCCACACCAACATTGATAACAACAATATTGTTGAGGTGGACGAGATATCAGTTTCCTGTCTCCTGCTGATACGGTAGCTATTCAGATCAAACTCATTTAAAAGTATGATAACAAAAACCCATAATCTAAAGCAAGGGTCAAGTCACAGGGAGCTTTCATCCAATAAGCAAACATATTCTGGGAAGTTGAGTTTGCATATGTTGCCCCTGTCACTGATTGCAACTCCTCTATTTTTATGTTCCAACTGTGTGCCCGTACTCCAGTCTAGAGGTACGATAGTAAAAAGGCTTTTGGACATCATTAGCACTAGCATACGTATATCTATGGTATGGTATGGTATTATTTATTTTTTACATCCTACATTATACGTGAACCGTTAAGTTCAACGGCTCCTCTCTTTCAACACGAAAGAACGAGAAGAAATGCGGCGGGAAGAAAGATGGAGATCTAAGATCGGCGCACCTTTCGGAGTGACAGAACATCAACATGTTGTAGTACGTGATGTGGCTACCGTACCGTAGGAACCTCAGTTTGTACCTCACCTAATCTACCATGTACCATACCAGCGTGTACCCCAGGGATACGGTGTACTCTCAAAGCACACCAACGAGGCCACGATGGCATCGGCGCCGCGGTAAGTCACAAATACTTGGGACCCTGTGCAGGCAGACCTGTCGATCTTGATTCAATAACGGTACGAGAGCGAGAGGCGACTGTCCTGACTGCCCTGTGCTGTTGCTTTCACACTGTCAAGACGTACCGAATCAATCTAACTTAGCTCGCACGATCCAAACTTCCACTCCAACGTGGCATGCAGGCAGTCACAGAAACAGCGGCCGCCCGCGTGGTCACCAAGATGAATCATCATTCCAAGCGGCAGTGGGTCCACTGAATGGTGTGACGCCGACGTCAGTTACTGCATTACCCAGAAAGCGCCAATAGTTACCAACAGCTAGCAACATCGGGCATCAGCATCAGCACCGGCCGACATCATGAGCACTCCGCAGCAGCAACAGCAGCGAGTGGCCTACACGGCCAAACACTCCTTCGCGGGCACCGCTCAGCAATCTCAGCTTTCCTTCACGGCAGGCAACACCGTGTATGCCGTGCCGGGGCAGAATGGGGCTTGGTGGTGGGGCAACTGGTAAGGTCTTCCTTCCCCTTGTTGTTGCTACAGCTAACACACACTCATCAATCCTTGTCGTCTCTCTCATGCTTTCAATCACACAGCAACGGCAAGGACGGATGGTTCCCACCCGCCTACGTTGCCCTCGCAGTCAACCTTAACGTACCATCCTCTCACGCATCCGTGCACCAACAACAGGCTCAATTGGGCCAACTGGGACACCAGTTGAGTCAAGGAATGCTGCAACAGGGACTCATGCAAGGACAACAACAGCAACAACAACAACAACAACAACAACAACAACAACAACAACAACAACAACAACAACAACAACAACAACAACAACAACAACGTCAGGGTGGGATCAACCAGTTTGGAATGATGCAGCAGCAACAGCAGCCTTCTATGCAAAACATCATGTCTCCTCATGGGGGAAGTGGCGTCATGGCTCAAGGGAATATTGCGCAACATGGATCTTTCGGAATGCATTCCTCCTTTTCATCCACAAACGCAGCAGCAGCAGCAGCAGCAGGGGCGAATACGATGCAAGGAGGATTCAATGCTGCCTTGGCAGGAGGGGCGGCGGTGAGTCAAAATAATGCCTTCGGGGGAATGGCACCACAGCAGCAATCAATACATCATCAACAGCAGCAGAGTGCACCGCTTATTTCACCCTCTTTCAGCCAAAAAAGTGGATTTCAAACAGGAACGGAAGATCCTTTTGCTGGATTGGACGCTGCTCCTGCCCCAATTGCGTCAGATCCATTGGCTTCTTCGCAGATTAGCTCGCAACCACAACAACAACCCAAGACCACAATTTCCGATCCACTTTCACCAGCTAGGGGACCAGCGGTTAACCCAATGGTCAACGTGATGAATCCAAATCTTTCCACCAATTCAACCTCTTCTGCGGGAAGAATGATGTCGTCTTCCTCCGTCGCAGGAAATCCATTGGCAGACGTCTTTCGAGATGCTCCATCTGCTACTGCATCGGTCAAGTCCTCACTTCTTGTAACAAGTGATACAACAACCTCCTCTTCCGTTCGATCTCCTTCGCCTATAGGAAATCTTGCTACCGCTGCACAACCAACTCCGATTGTTCAACAACCGGCTTCGGCAAGCACATCCACTATAGCATCTGCTTCTTCAAGTAGAATGCTTGGACCAAAAGAAATTCCTGCTCCAGAAGAACTGAGCGGCACTACTGAGGGAGTTAAAAATTTGTCATTGAACACAGCAACAGTTGTAACCGAGGGGGAAGGTAGTGCTGCAGCATCGGGAAAGTCTCCCACCAACAAAATGAGCCTGAGCTTGAAATCATCTAGTAAGAGAGAAGGCGTCAATGAAAAGTCATCAACTCCGCGAAATCATACTCTCTCTACCACAGAGAGCAATAATGGCGGCCTACGATCTAGTGGAGCAAGATTGGAGAGCCTTGGTTCAATCGGGACGGGTTTAGGAAGCAGTGGCGCCAATTTATCAAGCAGCACACTCAGCACAGGAAGTAAACTCAGCTCATCTTTCGGCGCGGGGAGTGCTCGTTTCTTCAACATCTACGAGTTCCTCGCAGGAGCCGATAAGAAAGAGCCCGTTCGAAAGTTTTATCCCATCGAACGCGTAAAACCATTCTGGGCATTGATGAATATCGATGTTTATCTGAACAAATATCGAGAGATGGATGCTCCATCTGCTCTGGAGAGCATCACTTCAAGTGTCACGGGAAAGATCAAGGAAGAAGCACCAAAGTCAACTGCACCGTTCTCGGCTGCTCCCAAGTACGAACAGTTGGCCAAGGCGCTGAGTTTCATGTGCCATATTGTTCAAGAATCTGAGCGTTCTGCCGGAGGGAAGGATCATCCCCTGGGCTATCTGAAGGGGAACCAAATTGGATGCGAGGCGGGTATCAAGCGTGAGTAGAGCAGTTTGTTTCACTCGATCTATCGGAGGATGGCCACTACATTTTCAATACCTTATCATGAATTATTTTTCGTTATTTTCCTTTTCACCGCGAACCGATACGAGCAGTGATTTCACTCATGCCCCACTCAGCAGGGGCGAGCGGAAAGAACTTGGATGGATTATTTTTGAATTTCATCAATACATTTGTGAATTTAATAGGCAATCTACAACCCCATCAGCAGCTCGTCCTGCCTGGAGGATGGCAGCAGCCCGACAGCGCGCACTTGTGCCTTTACATCCTACGAAATCAAGACAATGGCAAATATAGCTTCAGCGTAATCAACACCGGCCCTGATGGCCTGGAGTATCACCCATCAAACTTCGACGGAACAACGGGAAGGCAGACCAAACAACTTTGTTTGACTATCTGGGATATCCCCGCAGATCGTGTAACAGATTCTACATTTTGGGTGTTGCTTTTTCGTATGCAGGTGTATCCTTCTAAGAAGAACAATTCATCCCTCTTGTACACAAAGTTGTTGACTTCACTCAATTCGCGTCCACTCATGTCGAATAAGGAAAGTGGCCCAGCTGAATTTTTCTACCCTCCCGCAACGAAGGAGGCCGCAGAGCAGTATCACGAACTGGCACGTCTAGCTTTGACGTCCATTCCAGAAATCGGTGCTAGATCATCCAAATACTCTACTCTGTTAGTCATGAACGCAGCAGTGGAAAGTGCTTATCGAGGAATTCAAGATGCGAGACCTTCTTCAATGGACCCAGAGGATAGTCGTATTTTGCGACTAACAGCTAGGAACTTGGCGAATTATGCATCGACCATCGACCCAGAAATTGTAACAGACGAGACATTGGGCGGAGCACTGTCCTCCACGTGGGATTTATTGGATCGATTGCTTCGCAAGTTAAGCATTGCCAGCTCCAAGCCTTTGGATCAGCATTCCGCTAGTGGCAAAGGCGGGGCAGAAGATCCCAACAGTGACTTCGCGAAGGGCTTTCTTAAGAACTTAAAGTCGAATGAAGGCGCTGGTTTGCATGTAAGTGCGAGCTTCATGATTTTCAATCTCCGAGTATGGTGGTTCATTATACATCGAGTCTTGCGAATAACAAATCTTACATCGTTTCTCCTGCTAACAACAAAGCCATTCTTTGGGAGACTCCGAAGGGATAACTATGATGAAGTTGTGAAATCTCTATTGGTAAGCACAGGCATCGCTAGTTGATTCTGGCACAATCCCGAGATGCCTTCCGTCTCATGCTTTTTCTAAAATGCCATTCCAACTTTTTCACAGGGTGAACCTCGTCCAGATCCCATTTTGATCCCAGCTGTCTTAACCGACGAAGGTATGCCTGACGTTGCGACTGATTATCTGACTGCAGCATCTTCTCTCTTGAGAATATGCCATGCTTGCAGTTTGCTTCTTCAGCAACGGCGGTTAGTGAAGAACGCCCCAGCGTTCGTGGCTAGCGCGGCGCAATACGCATTGACTGTGACTCTCCCGATGCCACAACTTGACCCTGCGATTTGTTTCTGGCGCAGAAATCCAATGCGACGCGAGACGCAGACAAATCTTCTCTTCTTGATTCGTCGAATGTGCCGCATCTACACCGCAGCGACGTCATCTGTACAGCAATCTCGTGGGTTAGTGGGTATTCGCACTACAGCGTTTGCTTGTGGAGCTTGCGTGGCTGATGCTATTGCAAGAGTAAAGTGCGTTGATGACCCCAGTCCCTTCTCATTGCACTATTCTGGTTTGAATGAGGGTCCCACCCGTCCGTTTGGCTTTGAGTCCGGGTCATTTGAAAACCTTGCGGCAAACTTGCCAATTTATGACCCAAAGTTGACAGCACTACGTTTTCAATGCTTAGATTACATGAGAGGCATGACCATCCGAGATGACGGTACATGGAACCCGACTATTTTCAACTTTGATAGCAGCTTAACTCCAAACGGGGGGGACTTGGAGCTTATGAATCATCTATCAATTGAGTTAGCCCTCCCGCGTCCTTATCCAATGACTGAATCTGCAATGGTCACACACGCGGCTCGCCTTATTTCTGGACAAAACGGCGCCATCATGGAAATCCTTCCGGAGTTCGAATACTTCAGAGATATCATATTCCATTTTAAGCATGCAGTAAGTGGCGCAACATCAACCCCAGATGTCGAAGAAGGATATATATGGTTGCCCACCGATGCCACGTTAAAATGGACAGTCAAGCCTATCTCGGAAGAGAACAAAACATTGCAATATCACGTTACAGCATTCAGGGGGACGTTGCAAGAATTTGTTGATCCGTCTGCAGTCAATAAAGAGAATGCACCAAATGCATTTTCCAGTTTCTTGAGCCTCTTCTCGAAGTCAAAAGTTTCAAGAAGCAAGCTCTCATGCGCTGATCCGACTAACATCGTGAATTCTTGCGGTGATAAGTTTATCAAGGGAAAGTAAGTAGCTATAGTGTCAGAATCTTTTTCCATATCCAATATGGTGCGCTTATAACTCTGTGTTGGAAACCGTCGCTAGGGCGAAGCCTGTCGCAGTTAAAAATGAAGATGATATTCTTCATTTGGCCAATGATGAACTCCCAACGTTTGGTGGCGTTCTTTCACCCGCAGACTCAGAGCGTTTTCTACAGTTCTTCACTGTTCCTTATCTTCGCATTCCTCTCATCCTCGACTTTTTTGCTAATGGCGATCCTGGGCGCCTCGTAGCATTGAAAACAAAGTCATTGCAGCTGATTGTTGACGCTGCTCTGTTTGAGCCAGGTTTGTGGAAGCCATCTGACTTCTTCGAACAAGTTGCTGAGATCCCTGTGGTCAACGAAGAGAAACTCCAACACCTGTTATCTACTCCTCTTGGAACATTGTTCAATGAAATTGCAAAATCACCAGATGTCTTGACTTCTTGTGTCATCAAAATGCTAGAACGCACTGTCGATATGGATGTTGGGAGGTATGTTGAAACATCTTCATCAGGTCCACTGATTTTGTATACATCTCGGCTTGCGGTTCGCATCGAGGGGTTTCTTAAGTTTGCCTTGAGACAGTGCAACACTGCGGGGCAGCCTAGGCCTAGAGGTTTGGAGTTCATGGAAAACTGGAAAGTAGAAAAGGCTATGAAAGATATTCGGAAGACCCTCGATGAAAAAGTCATACCAATGTTGGAATACTGGATAGATCCTGTGCGATGCAAAAAGGTTGATCATTGCAATTTGGTTCATGCTCATCTCATCTATCTATTCAAGAACTACACCTACGAAGAATTCGACTATCGGTCCATTTCTGTTCTTCTTACATCGCAAGTTTACTTGTCGATCAACCATCGGTTCAGCAATAAGGCATATGATGACCTCGCTGATTCTTCTGATCCGTCTAAACCACCCCCTTCGATTCAAATCGCACAAAGTGAAATTTTTGACATCATTCAAGGAAAGCGCTATCACATCCTGCAGTACATGAAGGAGAACCCTGACGATGCCAATGCTGCAATGGAAGCTGTTGTGAGAATTGCCACTGGAACTGGTCCCCGTGAAATTGTAGATAGCAAAATGAAAATGATGAAGCAGCGCAAATGGAAGAGCATTGGTCATGTAAGTACATACCTATTCTTCGTAAATGGATTCTTCAAATAATTATGTATCGTTACGAGTTGACTTTGCGTGTCCTCCTAAATTTTCTCTCTTCCTCCGCTTCACTTTAGCATACCTGCTACGGACGCTTTGTCCCCGACACAGAGGACGAAAAACTCCGAGATGGATCCTACCGGAAGCCGAAGCAAGGAGAAAATTTCGAGCAGTGGATGCTACGAGTCACAACAAAGGAAGTTGGAATCGAGGTCAACGTCCAAATATCAGAGTTTACTCTTCAAAATCACAAGATGATGTTGCTAGACCCAAGTATTATGAAGCATAAAGACTTTCAGTACACGAAGAAGACTGTTCTCGCTGATGCTTCTGATGTTGCTTGTGCAGAGGTTGTGCACACGACAAATCGTTATCACTGGCGTCTAGTTGGCCAGAGGTATGATGTCATGTCTTGGGCTCCAGACAAACGAAATTATCATGACATCAAAGGTGTCCTGAATCGTGATTACACTCGAAAGTTCCCCAACAGTCTGCGACCAGGGGAGACATGGATTGCTGAAGTTCTTCTTGAGAAACTTCCGTTGATTCTACCTGGCGTTGCGCTTTTTACGACTCCTCACGATCAATCCAATATGCCTTTCGCGCATCTCATGGGTTGGATGGAAAATCCTTCCGTCGGAGATATTCCTTTTTCTCACACACTGAAAGAAGTAATAGTTTCACACAACCCACCAGTGGTCACTGTGTTCAACGTCAAAGAATACGGCCGCCGTCATTTGCGGACTCTTGAATATACATCGAACATGTCACTCTGCCTCCATGAGGTATATGGAGAGCCATATCCTGATCGAGTGGGAGGAGTTTTGGCAATGTCTGGAGGCATCCCTATGACAACTCTCTCTCCCGAGCCGTCCTTGATTATAACCAGAGCTTTAAATTCAGAGCTTGGCACACAAACTCTGATCCCTTCTCGCTTCATGGCTGGTCTTCTACCAGACTGCTTGATTGAAAAGTATCACTTCTGGCAGAGCGAAGATGATAACATAATTGGCTATGAACTCCAAAAGGAAAAGAGTGAAGACGACACGGACATAGGTGCTGATACGCAATCTTCCACGCGATTGAAGATTAAGCTCTCTAAACATCCCGGAGTCGACATCAGTGGATTTTGCAATACATCTGCTGATGCTCTTGTGCAAAGGATTGCAGTTCTCGACTCTGAAGTAGAATCTGAAAACATTGACAAGAACAGGCCTACGTTAACTCTGTTGAACATTTTGACTGCACCACCCGGATCATTATTGAAACAGCTCGGCATGCTTCTATCGAGGTTGGACAACCTTTCTCAAGTTCTGGTTTGGAGCGAGTGTGAAGTCTTGAGTCCACAGCAGCAATGTACCATAGATTTGATCGAGCTCCCCCGTGTAAACCTTTCATTCAGAGCAAAACGAGTCGAAAAGATCGACGGAACGTTTGAGCATCGGCTGTACAGTAATGACAATGATGGTCTTTACATCTCAACATCAATGCAAGCTCGGGATCTGGTTGAGAAACTATTGGGATCTATTGATCATTTTATAGTTCTTCAAAACGAAGACAATGATCTCTTTGTTCTCATTCCAGGTTGCGCACTTCCAAGAAGGTTGCACGTTGACGGGACGCATTTATCAGTGCAAGTAATACTCGATAGAAGGAACCAGGAATGGATCAATAACATGGGGGAAATCAGATGTTACCTTTACCCTGTTCACAGTGCCAAATCATTCCTCATCACACCTTCATTAGCGTCATCTATGTATTTGATGGTGATGTATTTCATAACAGGGGCTTACCAAGAAGTTTACAAAATGGTTGAGTCATGTGTCAGTGAAGATCTTACCTCGGAGGAAGCACAGATATTCAACCAGCTAGAGTTCCTTGGTAATGACAATCACCCGGATGCTCATGCGTGCCGTTTGAAGCTTTCTGCGGTCACTGTGGGGCTTGGAGAGAGCAGTGCTATGAAGTGCCCATGGAGTATTTTCGAGGAAATGTCTGAATATGTCAAGAAATATGATTTTGTATCAAGTGCTTGCAGGCTTACCACTGAAGAAGAACTCCTTCTACTCAAACTAGCTACACCGTCAGTCGGATACCGACTTCCTACTGAGCTGGTGAACCGCAGTGCTTATGTATCTGCAGTTAACAACATTGGCACCCTTCCGATGGATAAGACTCTCGAAGTCAAAGTTGGTATCGACAAACCTGCTGTAATAGAGAATTTCGACTGTGGTGCTGACACGACTATTCTCGACAACCCAAAGAATTGCATGATCACATCGAAACTATTTGGCGCAGCATACAGTCGTCCAGAGGAAGATCAGGTTGCATTCGGCGGGCTGAGGGCATTAGAGTTTATCAATGCTGCTATAGATCATGGTATCGAGGTCACATCTGCGAGTTACGGATTCCCATTGATGTATGACTTACTTGTGGGAACAGTTCAATTTAAGCTTCATCCCAATGATAAGGTTCACAACTGGGGAAGAATTCTTGTTCGTATGGTGCCACCTTCAGATTTTAAACGCAAATCTGCAGAAATGTCTGCGCTCCGCATTTTGTCCGAGAACCCGTCAGTGGCTCAGCACCCTCATATTCCGAAGTTTCAAATTGATAGTGCCATGTCAAAGTTCAAGGGAATGTTTCAGGGGAAAGATGCTGTTAGCCGTGTTCTCGCTGAGCTTCACACCTTTTTGACCAAGCAGTCTATCCGCTCAATGCTTGTTTTCCCAGTCAGTTCTATTGAAAGTACATCACCGGCAGTGATGACGTTGCGACGCCCCAAATCTTTCTTTGACTATCGTCTCTGGGTGATTCCCAAAGTATCTGATTATGCACAGTCATTGTTCAGCCTAGATATCAAGAATTGTTCGGCCGTAAATATTCCCATGGCGCAGATACAAGCCTTCGCATCCAAGCCATTAGCGCCTATCAAACTTGAATCTTTTGTTGTATATCTGAGCCGCAATCAACTCCGCAAGCCAAATGTTTCTGGGGTAGTACCCTTTGATTTGTCCGCAAGCAAGGCTGCCAGGACGCACTGTTCCGAAGCCACCACCCAGAGAATTACTTCTGATATACAGAAATATGCGTAT
Source organism: Cyclotella cryptica (assembly GCA_013187285.1). Taxonomy (NCBI): domain Eukaryota; phylum Bacillariophyta; class Thalassiosirophyceae; order Thalassiosirales; family Thalassiosiraceae; genus Cyclotella; species Cyclotella cryptica. The sequence continues at coordinate 270,510 of JABMIG010000114.1, forward strand.
TCCGCAAATAATGAAACCACTCCAACGTTGATAGGATTCACTCCCTCTGATATCGAAACGCTGCATTCCAATCCAACAGCCCTTAACAAGGCTATTTCACAGCTTAGCGCTCTAATCAAAGCACTGAATGGTCTCATGGACTTCGATCGTATGTCCCTCGGGAATCTTATGAGTCGAGCTCTAGCGATTGCAACAAGTGACGAAAGGAGCGACTCTACTGCAAGCGTCACAGAAGAATGCAGTTTCTTGCGATTCCGTCTCGGCCAGATTTCTGAACGAGAACCTACGGTCTGGTTTGAGCTGCTTGGTAAGTTAGAACAACATTTGTAGCGCAAGTTTCTGTTTTCTATATTTATCACACATTGGAAGCTAACATAATAATGTTGGGTCTCAGTGGCATCAATTTTGTCCAGTTCAGCTGAAGAAGACATCCGTAGTCTCAATCCGTACCTTTCTGCCTCAGGTTTGTGCTTTGTGACATGGTTTATGACCAATCAACACATTTCAGAACTTTTCTAAGCCCTACCATTCTTATCTCCTAAAGCATATAAGACTATAAATAGTCTCACTGTTGTGGCCATGCTTGCATCTATTCGTATCGGCCAGTCCCATCGAGCACTAGCAGGGCTTTCTCATCTTGTCAAGCTTTTGCGAACCGTAAAGAGTACCAATACCCCTGAGGTTCAACATCGTATATGCCAAGAGATTGGTCTTCAGTCTTCTAAGGTTGCTTCTGACTTGACTTGTGAGCGTCATTTCATGCAGGTTACCCCTGATGCAGCTCTATTCGACCCTAGGTTTCTTGTTTTTGAGTTTACATATTCCCTAATGCTGAGGAAGAGCCAAGTCATCTTGGTGAATAAATTTGTGCAAGCACTTAAGAACAATCGCTCCATGTGCCATCAGATGATTATGGGTGCTGGAAAAACTACTGTTGTGGCCCCATTGCTTGCTATGATACTTGCGGACGGAAAATCACTTGTCACCCAAGTGGTTCCTCATGCACTCCTTGACTTTTCACGTGGAGTAATGAGAGAGAAATTTGCAGCAGTTGTTCGAAAACCAGTTTTTACTTTCTCATTCAGCAGAGGTACACCAATAACTCGCGACCTGTACTTGAAATTGGTCAAAGCAAGAGATAGTAAAGCCATCATTTGTGCCACACCAACTAGCGTGAAGTCATTTATGTTGAAGTTCGTTGAAATGATGAGGCATTTGGAGAGATCAAAGACCGGACGCGAGAATATACCACCAGAGGGAGAAATGTTCCTATCGCGAATTGCAAGAAGGTTTCGAGAACAGAGCGTAGTGACAGAATTGAATGTGAACCCAGAAGATGTAAGTGTATACTCATCTGCATGATCGCTTTGGCTTTTCTTGTTTGCGGTGAAGTCTCACTTTACTTCCCACAATTTCTTAATGAAAGGTTTATTATTGCACCGAAATTCTCAGTAAGTAACAAGTGTGACTTTGCTATCTCCTGGTAATGGACATCCCACCACTGACCTACGTAACTTCACATTTTTTTGTAGAGCTATTCAAAGAGGGCGTTTTGCTTCTGGACGAAGTGGATCTTCTTCTCCACCCCCTCAAAAGCGAACTGAATTGGCCCATTGGGGAGAAGCACCCGATTGACTACACTAGGAGCAAGAAATTTGGCATCGGACTCCGCTGGGATTTGCAATGGCATCTACTAGTAAGTTTTTGTTCTTGCGCCAAGTTCTGTTCCCAATTGCTCCATGAAACTAAAGACGTTCTTTTTTCGCGTTTGTCATCTGATTATGTTGGGTTATATAGGATGCCGTTTTCTATGCCTCAACTAAGAAAATGTCTGTCGACTTCAGCGATAGCAGGGAGGCACTCTCTATTCTCGAGGGAGTTTCGGCTGCGATTCAACGTGGCGTGGCCGAAAATAAACTCCAACACACACCCCACATTGTTGTTTTAGATAAAGATTTTTACAGTCATCAGCTCAAACCATTGCTCGTGCGCTGGCAGCTGCTATACCTCCGAAGCAAGCGTTTACCTAACATCGAAGACAGGCACCTTCTGTCTTATATGACCAACGGTCCACTGAAAGATCGTGAAGCTGCTTCAGCAGTCTCTGTAGCACTGGATGATGAGTACATGAAGATGCTCAACCTTTCGCACGATTTAATAAATAATTTCATCCCGCATGTCCTCTCCAAGATCAACAGAGTCTCTTTCGGTCTCTTATCTAAAGGGGATTTGAAAATTGCCGAAGAGACTGATCCAAATATGTCTATGGCAAGAAGGATTGCAGCGGTGCCTTTTGTTGGAAAGGATGTTCCATCTCGGGCTTCTCAATTTTCGCACCCTGACATTGTTATTGGCTTGACCATACTTGCATATCGCTATGAAGGTATCAGAATGACAGATTTCAAGTCAGCTCTTCAGGAACTTCGTGATATGCTTGACGGCGAGTTCGGGCCATATCACAAGAGGCCCTCTGCATTGAAGTGGGTTTCTTGGGTCGAAGCTGCAGGGGGTAAAGTCAGAGGTCCAAAGAAGTCCGAGAGCACTGTGTCCAATGACACTGGCGACGAAGAATCTGAATTTTTCTCTGCTCCTGCCTACGTTGGTGTCAGACCAACAGATGATATTTGGCCACTCCACCTTTTGGACCTTAGTGACGACAACCATTTGGATATCACCTACAAGTTACTGAAATATAGTCCTCTCCTGCTGAAGTTTTATCTCGATACTTTTGTTTTTCCCTTGGTCCTCGAGCACCACGGCGAGAAGATTGCAGTAAGTTACAACTGTTTGTTGGAGACATGCTGATTCTCGACATCAACGAAGTTTTAATTCGACTTGTCTTTTCTATTTCAGGCTTCAGGGCAAGATCTTGGTGGTGACATGCTGTTCTCTCGAAGAGTTGGCTTCAGTGGCACTCCTTCTGATCTTTTGCCAGAGGAGCTTGGGCAATGCCACTACGACGAGGGTGTTGACGGAAAAATTTATCATTACTTGACGTCTGAATCAATCATGTCAAGTAGAGTCCTTGGTACGGACTGGACAGTGAAAAAGATACTTGATGGTAAGTTGCCTCATGCCGTGGGCTGCATGCACATATTCTTCTATGCACCACTCACTCCACATTGTCGTGGCGCCCTCGCAGATATCATTAAGAACGAGCCTCCTTTCCACGTGCTGATTGATACTGGTGCACTTATTACTGGGATGAGCAACTACGAGGTAGCGAAATATATGCTTACCCACGGATTGTCAGAGAAATTTGATGGGGTAGTGTTCTTGGATCATCGCGACCGGAAGATGGTTTTACTTCGGTATGTTTCCAACACCATACTTTTTGATCTGAGCCTTCTAAATGTAACTCTGAAAGAACGCGACTAACCTTTCGACTTCTCTTTAAACCTCACAACAGACACGGAATGCACGTTGTTAGACTTGCCCAAGCAGGCATTCCTGTCCATCGGCGATTTTCATTTTACGATCAAATTCACACGACAGGAATGGATATTCATCAATGCATTGATGCAAGGGCGGTCATTACGCTGGGGAAGGATATGACTTTCCGTGATTATGCCCAGGGGGCATTTAGAATGAGAGGTATTGGGCAAGGGCAGACTCTCGAGCTTTTCATCATTCCCGAAGTTATGGAGCGCATCAATAAACACCAAAAACTATTGAACCCGCAACCGACTTTCGCTCAAGACAGTAGCAGTTTGTTAACGTTGGGACAAATTCAACCATACGCGACAGGTAGTAATTTACTTGTTCAGGTGACATCCTGGTTGACATTGAATGGAATGAAGTCAGAAAATATGCAGTTCCGGTGAGCTCTCTGTTTGCCGACACGTTTCGTGACCATGCTTGGTTCTAACGGATTGATATTGCTTCGCACCTCAATGAAAATAAACAGCCTCCTTTGTCATCAGTCAGTGGAAAATGTTATAAGAAAGAAAGCGTTCATGATATTAAAGACAGCATACAGAGAGCTTACGTCTTTTGCGTTTTCAGGGAGAGTTAAGGAAATAGCAGCTATCGCTGCAGCCGCCAAGGGGCATGGAAGCATAACTGCTGACTTGAATGCTTTGTTCGATGGATCACGAAAGTTGTTCAATGATGATATTGCTGCAATTCAACATGTTCTACAAGGCAATGCCCAGACTTCTGTTGGAATTGATAAGTTACAAAGATGCCTCGATGTTATGACGGAAAGATTGGATTTCGACATCCAAAACAACATTCCTGTTCCGACACCATTGTCTGAAATTCTGAGCAACACTGTCAAGCGCTCTCGTGAATTTATCACCAATGATTACGACAAGGCTGTTGTTGGCAAGTAGAGTGGCGACGGTCTGGTTCTTCGTTTTCCTCATCCGTAGACCTCATTCCAATTGTTTTGGTTGCGTTTTCTTATACTGCAGACAAGATCATCATGGTCCTTGTGAACTCAGAGACGATTGCAAAGAAGGGTGTGGTTGTAAGTTCTGATGATGGTGCTGATGATACAGACGGTGATCACATCATGCAGCGCGAAGAAGTATCAGAAGAAGAAGTTCTTCAAGAGCAAGAAGAGGAAGAGTAAGTCTAGTTTATTTCAACTCATCACTTCTGGGAAACATTTGATGTATTAAATCGAATTCTACTTGCATGCATTTTCTTTTTCCTTGTGTCAGGGAAGAGGAGGAGGAAGAGTAAGCAAATAATGTAATATTCTATTCCGTTTGTATTTCTGTTCACCGTTTAATGACCCTCTTTTTTGTCCTTCACAGGGAGGAGGAGGAAGAGGAAGAGGAAGTTGTGCACGAGAGTGCCAAGAAAAAGAAGTATTCAAGGGATGGCGAGAATCCAACACCGTGGCCAATTTCATCCTTGTCAGTACCCAGACGTGACAGGCAGCCACACGGCCAAAACTATCAACTTCAAACTTGGGAGAAACAATTTTTCCCATCCTCTGAGTTTACTGTCAAGAATAGTTTGTTCGGGAAGGCAGTGAGTTTGAAGTTCCCTGACTATCTTTATATGTCAAATAACTATTACGAGAAAGGATGGGGGCTGAAGACACATCGTCGGTTGAAAAATGTGATAATAATAATGGAGTTCTGTCCGTCCAAATCAATGATTCAAGAAGTTGCAGCATCAGCCAAATCTTTTTCTGTTGTGAATGAGAAAATTCTGAAGAGAGCATTTGCTACATCAGATGGAAGAATCGCTGACCGCATCAAGGTGTCTGAACTCAAAGAAGTTCTTCGGGCCGTTGATGTGATCGGAGACGACGAGAAAGAAAAAGAGAAGTTCCTGTCCACGATGAATCTCGATCCGAATGGAACTGTATCGTTTGAGGAATTGACACAAAGTAAGTTTTTCAGTTTAATTTCGATCACATGGTATCATTCGCTAACTGTTGTTGGCATCTTCAATAATCGTGAAGTGCTTAACCAAAAGATCCAGTACAAAATCCAAGCAGGCCGGTACTACGTTGCTTTGTCTTTGGCAGAAGCGCAATGCATGCGATTAGTAATTCATGGCCAGTACAAAGTGCCTTTTGTCCCTGGAACGGATGCAGTTGTTGCGTTACGTACTGAAAGGACTATGTTGGATTCCAGTGCAGGTTTTGAAGACGCGCAGACTTACCAGCATACGACTGCCCAAGCATGCTACCGATTCATTGACAGTGCTGTCAATTTTGCACCCAAAGAAGTGAATGTTCTCCTCCGAGCACTGCAAGACGAAACCCCCGATGAACGATCTAAATTCTTCTTGGAGGTCAGAAGCAATCGTAGGCGAAAACAAACTGATCCCAATTCCACTCCTCTGAAGAAAGTGTTCTCGATTCAAGACGAGAACAACGCGCTGCAGTATCGTATCGCCGTGGGTCGAATGACGGCACTCTTAAAGTCTAGGGGCATGTATGCACGTGATGCTTTTGCCGCGTTCGATCAAAATCGTGATGGTATGCTTTCTGGGAGTGAGCTTCAGGCTGGTCTAGAATGGCTTGGCTTGAAATTGGATACTATGCTGTTACGGCAGTTTATGCGGGAGCTAGACAAAGATAGGGATGGACTGATTAACCTAGATGAGTGGAAGCAAGCGGTAGGTTGGGAAGAATCAGAGGGCGAAGGTATTATCGCCAATTACAATGGAGTCCCTCTACCACCGCCACCAAAAGAAGTGGGTCATCAGCACAAACTTGCTATCCCGGCACCCGTCCTTGCTGGAATCAAAATAAAGGTTAAGAGAGTGAACAAATTTCAGCAAGTGTGGAAAAGCCAAGGCAGTATGAGTCGGGTCAAAGGAAGTAAGTGATTACTTCTTCATTATTTGTCGACCATTTATCTTTTAACGAAGGTCATTTCTTAATGTGATGTCACTGTTTCGCTCTGCTGCAGGCGTCTGGGAACCTATGGGTAAGTTCAAGTATTGACTACATTCTCACAGTTTTGTTTTTCCCGAGTCCTCTGAAGTTTTCTATCCACTTGTTTTTATCCCTCAATCCAGATCACAAGTCAACTTTCAAATCAAACAAGGCCTATGTTTACTTGGGTCATTATGCTGGGACAGGTTTCGAAAATCCTAACAGGGATGGCGCCCCAAGGTTGACATTAGAGATAACCGACACTACTGGAAGTTGGGTTGGAGGTAGCAGCTGGCTACCTTTCGTTCTTGATCGGTACCTTCCTCGACCTGCACGCTTCCGCCTTGTGTGGAGTATCACAACTGGAGCGAACCCTTTCTATGCCTGGGAACCGGTGCCTCCAAGTGACGACTTTGTTGCCTTAGGATGCGTTGGCACAAAGACCGACAAACCACCAGATGTCCGCATGATACGATGCGTGTGTAAGCATTGGTGTTCAGAGAGCAAAATCGTCAAGGGCATATGGAATGACAGCGGATCTGGTGGCAGAGAAGGTAGTATTTGGCTGTTCAACTCGCTTAATCTGATTGGATTTGTTAATGGGCATGACCCGCCGAGACGCACCCCGTATGACCTTAAGAACCATCGATTTTTCCTTCGAGAATATTCTTGCATCAAAACCAATGGTGTCGCGCCTGCTCCAAAATAATTTGAGTTTAAATGAATAGGATCTATGTTATGTAATGCAGTTTCCACTAAGAACGTCTTTCACTACTCGACAGAAGTATCACACCTGATTGTGTTCCTTAATGCTGCTTCATCCCCATTTGCCTACATTTATCCCAAGGTCCTCATGTGATGCTACGATGCAGCACAGGTGATGAAGGTGATAGGGCACGAGTAATAGTTTAGGCCCTCTGATCACTCCGGGATTAGACTAACGAAAAGAGTCAAACACAAGTTTTTGCCTCAGTGTCTCGAAAAATTTCTTCCTCATGAGCATGACTGCTCATCCCAATGTGTGTGCTTAATAATGAATTTTACATGAAATCACGAATGAAGACTAGACGTCTTTACTTTCACAACTGCACTACACAAATCACATACACAGTGGCGGCGAGTCCAAAATCATCTACTAGTTATATCATCGTTGCCACCCTCCATAGAGAAATCGCGGACAATAATGTTATTTTCTCCTCCGTCAGAAACCAACCTATCACCAGTTTGCGAAATACAAGCACTCCCCAACCATAGCTTGTACCCCGTCAAGGCATACACGCACTTGCATTTCACCATCGACTGCCGTTGCGTCGATTGCTCTGATTTGCCGTCAGCATACGTATGGTCCACTCCAACTTCCATTACCCAAACTCGCAATGCCCCATCTTGTCCACCACTGACAAACATACCACTACCCGATGAAGTTAAACACATCACGGGCCCTACATGTCGAGGTCTTATGGCAGTCTCGGTTTCATCAGTAACTTCAAATGGATCGTTCATATCAACTTTTCCGCTCGGGCCAATATTGAGAGATATTCGATGAATCGACCCATCCATACTCCCGCACAGAACTGAATAACCCGGTGCACTTGTCGAACGACCATCCATATCAACATTTCGGTCACACTCATCATGATGCTTCACGATCGAAACACTACGGGCAGCAACTTCAAAGAGCATGATACCAACAAAGAATTGGCCGTCTTCTAGGGAGAAAAGAGCTGCACTTCCATCGGCAGTGGCACAAACTCCAATATTCAAGTCTTCGCATAAGTGCATGTCAAGTACAGCGGCAGTAAAGTCAGTTCGATGGACTGGTTTAGTAGATGGGAATACCTTCTTTTGGAGGGAATCTGATTTATCTTGATCATTGTGGTTGTATTGCCAGTCCGAAACGTCGTATGATCTAACTGTTCCATCGTAGCAAGAAACCCACAGCAAACCGTTGGAATCGAACTTTATACTCGTCACAATAGTATTCTGCAAAGCCTTCAGCGATCCCAATGAAACGAGCTGAATGTCCTCATTCTGCGGTTTATGTGTCGACGTACTTTCGATCCTCCACAATTTAATGCCCCCCTCACGCCCAGAACTTGCTACTACGCTTTCACGAATCGCTACGGAGATAACTCCACCTCCATCTAGCTTTCCGTACAGTTTCTCCATTGCCTGCTTTTTCAGTTCACTACGTCCTGTCTCGAGACTTTGCATCGGAATGTGAGCCTCCTGACAAGCCAACACACTTTGCTTTTCTAAATCCACTAGATAAATACTTCCTGATGCAGAGCCACATGCCACAATAGGGTACTGATCCATACAGACTCTCCTCACGGCATCAGAGCGTGAAATACTCACCTTGGTGGTGGGACAACGTCCCCTCTTCCAATTACGTAGGTGTTTCTCTTTCAGCAGGGACTCCGAGCGGCGTTGCAACGATTGAGAGAGGGAGGAATCACGCAGTGACGAGGCGGAAGACGAGTGCGAAGAAATGGCGAGGCAGTCTTCGTCGTCGATGAGACAGGCTGGGTCAACATCATTTTCTAGGATCTCATTCGCAATGAAGTCGGGTGAGTACGCTGTTTCTTCGTCGTTCTCATACTTTTTGCTAGCGAACAAGGACTGGAAAGGCAAAATTTGTTTCGGAGCGAATGTCGGCGCAAACGAAGTCACAAAGAAGCCGGAGGGGTGCAATGCTTGCAGTGGAACCATGACGAGCGTTCGGTGAAACATCAACATGATTGCAATCAAGCAGCGTGGTACTTATGAAAAATGTGCAATTTAACTAATGTTCTTTCGTGACCTTTCATGCATTCCTTCAAATCCATACAGTACCATATTATGTACAAATGTACGCACATTCAAAAAATGACATGGTGCCCAAAAGATTTCACGGGGCATCTGTCGCTACTGACAGCTGCTGTGGCATAACGCGGTACACTTATCGAGAAATTGTGGGAAAGTGTGTTATTATCATTGAAGCACTGTTATATCACCTCACCAAGAAATTCAGAAGAAAAATGATGGTGAAAGGCAACCCTGGGACTTTGTTTGACAAAACGACCCTGCAACTTACCAGAATTCCCGCATTTTTGAAGTCCAAGTAGAAAAACCGAAGACGATTCCTGCAACACTATGCCAAGTGACTTGGCACCCATTGAAAAAGGAAGCCCAGTGACTTGGCCCCAGGGCAGGGCTGCATGGCTCTGAAACAAACCGAATCAAAGTACTGGGCTCTGCAATGACAAAGCAGAACTGAGCGGGACTGAATACAAACATTTGGAGTAGAGCTGAAGAACAAATCCAAAACGAGTGAGCCTGAGTGCAAACAAGTGGAGCCAAGTGGAGTTGGGTGCACTACCGTATATGCCAGATTATAAGTACCACAAATGTCAAAAGATACATTTGGATTGTACTTATAATAAATCTAAAGTTAGAGTTTTTAACACAGTGACAATTTGTCGGTATCCTGCCAATTTACTCTAATTATTTTTTTGTAGGGTACAGTACCTTGTTCCCGCCAGTTCTGATCCCCAAATCGGGACTTACTTCCTTCAACAGTTGTCATTGCACACTCACTGCCCACTTTTTTATCGCGCCATCCGCATCCAATCACCCAACCTCCCCGATGAACTGTTCTGTGTATAAACCTGCCCGCCCTTCTTCTCCCCTTCTTCAGCGCTGCCTTGATTTTGAGAAATGCTGAAGAAGGCAGTGACATAGGCCAAGAACCTACCTAAATTGGTACCCTCATTCGTACCCTTATTAGTACCAATATGGACTAATTCGAAAACACCCAAGTAAGGGATCATCCTTACCTCCCAAGTGGCGAGAGGTCCTGACAATGATACAGATCCATATCTTTGGATCTAAACAACAAGAGAACACTCTGTCAGAACACCCTCATGAGAAGGGTATAAACATACCAGAGTATGTAGAATCCTACACAGAATCACATTGTTTTGTTGGGATTGCATTGACATCCCATCCTCATTTGTTCATTGTAATCACTAAATGATAAGCTCACAAATTACCATCATCAACAAATCTATAACACCTTAAGCTACGAAATTGGTATTTAGTATTTTTTGTCTCCAAACGGCTTAGGTCACTATCTATAGATAGCCGTTTCTGCGACCTTTTTGCGTGAAAGCCACCAAAAAACTTTTTTCCCTCCACTCCGTCACTCGTGCTCCGTTGCGCAAGCAGACCCGTCGTCAGCTACGTAATATGAGAGTGTGCAAAACGCAACTACGTTGTGTCAGCCACGAGAACTTGCGCACGTCAGCGGTACCCCCAGGAGCTTTTTAAAGCCCTATTTATGCGTACACGCCTGGGTGACGCACTTACAAGAATGAGCACCTCTAAGGCAGTCCCTGATGGACTTAAAAGCCAAGAGTGTGAGAGGAACCCGGGACGGAACAAACCGCCCGTGCTATACATACCCGAAAGGGATGTAGTTCAAGATGCGCTGGCAGTAGACACTACTGCCAGCACGATGAAGCTCACCCTGCCTGGCAAGGTAGAGTTGAGGGTATCCGTGTGGTCACACGGTACTCCCGAGCAATTCCTGATGCATGTCCAAGCAGCCCTGGATGCCGTAAAGCAGAAGGGCCTTGACACGGCATATGATAGGGTCTGCAAGGACCAGAAGGATTGCATCAAGAAGGCAACAAAAGCCGAAGAAGCTTTCAAGAGTTACTCGGGATCAGATGCGAATCCTCCCAAGGAAAAAGCTTATGAAAAGGCCCTAGAAGCCGCTACCAAAGCTGACGAGGCTGTTACGTCCGTCATCAATCAAGTGTTCAGCCTCTACTCCAACCTACTCATGGAGGAAGCGAGGCGCCCCTGGAAGAAGATTGTGAGTGAACAAATTGACTGTTATCCATGGACTGACATTTATGGGGAAGAACATCCCGAGAAGCCTGTGCAGTCTTGGGGGTCATTCATGGAATGCATCAGCTTCCATCTGTTGACCATGTTCCGCAATGATGCTGCAGAGACACAGCGCTTCTATATTAGTAACGGGTTGAAGAAGCCCAACAGGGTTCCGATTCGCCAGTTCATCAGCCGCATCCAGCAGCTGAATGGCTACTTGGACCTATTGCCCTGTCTTTACTACTCCAACCGTGCCACCAAGCTCACTACTGCGGTGAAGCCGTTCGATGACCCGGACCTAGCTAGTCACATACTACACATGGTCCCAAGGAATTGGCAAGACCAATACAAACTTAGTGGGGCATCGGTATCTCAAAGCGTTCGGAAGCTTCTAGAAGCACTCGAACGTATCGAGAAGGCCTATCCAACCGACAAGGATCGTGAGGGGCCTAAAAGTTCCGCGAAGTCCAGCGACTCCTCCAAGAAAAAGATGGTTACGTTTAAGGATCGTGTCCCACATAAGCGTACCACAAATGCAAAGCACTACATTTTGTGCAAAAAGCATGGGGGCGCGCACACGACCCATAATACGCAGGAGTGCCCCAAGTATGAGAAGGATGGTTCCTTCAAAAAGGACTTTGCAGGAAGAAAGCCCCGTGGACCTTCGCGTGGTCCAGGGGCTTCTCACCGCACCAATAGTGCCTATGCACAGTTGTCTGCGAAGATTGAGAAACTTGAGAAATCTAACAAGAAACTCAAGTGTTCGCAGAAGAAATGCAAGCGCCGTTGCGAAAGTGACAGCGATGACTCCGACTCGTCCTGAGAGGATGGGTACGGTAGTACTGGGGAATCAAGTACGTGTTGTAAGAAACTAAAAGTAATAAACAAACAAGTTATACTTACCCCAGTCCGAGTAAAACTACCGTTAACTCGTATTCAAACATTAATTTGAATAATAATCTAACTAAAGAGATTATAAACGATTCAAAAAATCTTGATAAGATACCAAAAAATTCAGTTTTTAATAATCGAATTGTTTACGATAACACGATGAAGCAAGATCAAAAAATCTTGCAGCAAAAATCGAAAAGATCACACAGAGTGAGAGAATTGCCGAACTGTTGGACTCTGAACTGTCGGGTGCCTTTCTCAATAGTGTGAACACTTCCTTCAAAAGTCAAACAGAAGGAAGAGTCACAGCTGTAGTAGCCAAAGCATGGCATACCTTAGCAACTGAAAATCAACTTCCACAGGAGCACGAACACTCTGGGAAGACTTGCGCTAATAACAAAGTCCTTAAGATCCTACTTGATAGTGGATCTGATGGTGACTTGATGTTCCATGAAAAGGGAACATCCATGCATTTCCCCTACTTGGCTAGGCAGGTGCCAAATTCTTGGCATACGTCGAATGGGGACTTCCTAACCAAAGGAAGGAGCGAGCTTTATCTTCGTTTTTTTGATTATTCCAACAGCAAGGAGTATCTGGTAACACCAGACGTTGTGGAATATGATAAAAAGAAGACGACCAAGCCAATGTATGACCTCATTCTTGGTTGTAATACCATGAAAGAGTTAGGAATTGTTCTAGATTTTCAAACAAAAGAGATAACAATTGATGACGTCATTTTGCCAATGAGGGACATCAGTAGTCTGACTAAGTCAACAATGGAAAAAGCCTGGGCTGTGAACAACAGCATGGCACATGAACCCAGTAGTATGCAAGAGGCGACTCAGAGAGTGGTCCATATCCTAGACGCTAAATATGAAAAAGCAGACCTCCAATCAGTTGTTAGCACCAACTGTACTCACCTTAGTCTCCAAGACCAAAACAAGTTACTAGGGTTACTCACAGAATATGAGGAACTTTTTGATGGAACACTAGGTGATTGGAACACAGACCCCGTCTCCTTAGAACTGAAGGAAGGCGCTAAGCCATACCATGGCCGACCATTCCCAGTGCCAAAAATACACAAAGAGACCTTAATCAAAGAAATGAATAGGGTTTGTGAACTGGGGGTATTAGAGTTTCAGCCCGCATCAGAATGGACGTCACCCACATTTATAATACCAAAAAAAGATAACACTTTATGTTTTATCTCTGATTTTAGGGAAGTAAGTAAACGGCTAGTTAGGAAACCGTTTCCATTACCCAAAATCAGTACAGTGTTGCAAGAGTTAGAAGGTTTCACTTTTGCCACAGCCCTTGATTTATACATGGGTTACTACACCATACGATTGGATCCTGATGCATCCAAAATCTGCACCATCATTTTCCCTTGGGGAAAGTACTCTTATCTTAGATCACCGATGGGTATTGCAGGTTCTCCCAACATCTTTCAGGCAAAAATGTCAGAGCTAACAGTTGCCTTAGAGTTCGTGAGAACTTATCTGGATGACTTGCTTTGCATCACCAGGGCAAGTCTGGATGACCACCTAGATCATTTAAGGTTGGTACTTACCAGACTGTGAGGCGCAGGCATGAGAGTCAACACCCCAAAATCAAAGTTTTGTGCTGTTGAAACAGAATATCTGGGATATATATTAACCAGGACTGGCATAAGGCCACAACCAAACAAAGTACAAGCGATACTCCCAATCACACCGCCAACACAAGTCAAAAACCTCCGTAGGTTCCTGGGCATGGTCCAGTACTATCGAGATCTTTGGGCAAGACGTAGTGAAATGCTTGCCCCACTCACCTCATTGGTAGGAGAGTGTGGTCATACTAAAGTCACCAAATCCAAGAAAACCAAAAAGAGACCTTGGTACTGGGATGAGGTACATCAAATAGCATTTGATGACGTAAAAGCTGCTATCGCTAAAGATGTAGTTTTAGCCTACCCTGATTTTTCAAAGGAATTTGAAATATACACTGATGCCTTGTCTAAACAACTTGGTTTAGTGATTACTCAAGGTAATAGGCCCCTTGCATTCTTCAGCAGAAAACTGTCTGTGACGCAACACAAGTACAGCGTGACCGAAATTGAACTACTGGCCATAGTGGAGACACTTCAAGAGTTCAAATGCATACTGTGGGGACAACAAATAAAGGTCTATACAGACCATAAGAACTTAATCCACGATGCCCTTGGATTAACCTCTGACCAAGTCTATCGGTGGAGATTATTACTTGAAGAGTATGGTCCCAAAATCGTGCACATAAAAGGCATCCATAACACTGTTGCTGATGCAATCTCTAGGTTAGACTCCGGTCCAACCCAAGATGACAACGCCAATTGGATGACGTTCATGAAATGCTGGTGTCACTACACTGAGCATGCATCAAGTGCTGACAGCACTTCTGACCACCAAGAGAGTATTAATCTGGTGTTTGCTAATCGCAGCAACGAAGATGTAATTTACCCATTAACAGTGAAGGAAATTACACAAGCCCAGACGACAGATGCAACTTTGAAGAAGCTCAGTTGACATGACAAGTACTCCACTCAATTGGTGGAGGATACACATTTGTTATGTAAAGATGGCAGAATGGTCATCCCCAAAGCACTTCAAAATCGAGCAGTTAGCTGGTATCACCACTACTTGCAGCATCCTGGACACACACATCTTGAAGAGAGGTTGCACGCCGTGATGTATTGGAAAGGTATGTGAAGTACTATCCGATCACATGTCAAAAACTGTCGTATATGTCAAGTCGACAAATGACACAAGCACAAGTGCGGGAAACTCCCTGCTAAGCTTGTCATCACAAACCCTTGGGAGGCTTTATGTGTGGACCTTATTGGACAATACACCCTCAAAGGTAAAGATGGGACAGAAATTGACTTTATGTGTCTTACTATGATCGATCCAGCCTCTAGTTGGTTTGAAGTAGTAGAACTGCCGGTAACCACAGCTGCGGTTACTCCCACGGATACTAAGGGGCAAAAAGGCACTAAGACTCATACCAATCCAAAATTACCATACTTTGACAAATCATCTGCCATGATAAGTAATTTAGTGAATAAGACCTGGTTTAGCCGTTATCCTCGTTGTCAATACATTATTTATGACAATGGAAGCAAATTCAAACTTCACTTCAAAGCCCTTTGTGAATCCTATGTGATCAGCGTAAGCCAACCAGTGTCAAGAACCCACAAGCGAATGCAATACTGGAGCGGGTGCATCAAGTAATTACTGCAATGCTCCGCACTACTGAACTAGATATGGCCAATACAGTAGTAGCCAGTGACATAGATGCGTTCCTAACCAACACAGCATGGGCCATTTGCTCAACTTACGATACAGTACTAAAAGCCTTCCCAGGTGCAGCAGTTTTTGGCAGGGACATGTTGTTCGACGTTCCCTTCCTTTCTGACTGGAATATAATAGGAGAACATAAGCAACACCAAACTGACCTCAACACGATGCGGGAAAATTGCTCACGCCTGATTGGGATTATAAGGTTGGTGATCAAGTACTTCTTAGAAAAGATGGTATCCTCCGCAAATCAGAGAGTCGGTATGAAAGTGATCCTTGGACTATCACAACTATTCATACGAATGGGACTATCGGGGTTCAACGCAGTACAAAATCTGAACGATTAAATATCAGAAGAGTCACACCTTTTTTTAACCAGCAGACTTAACCAATATTAAGCATGTTATTTTTTATGTGTCATCTCCCTCTTCTATACAACACTTACGCTTTACAAAAAGAGACATGGATTAATATATTTTTCCTTTACAGGTTTTTCCCCTCCTTTTTTTTCACCCTGATCCTCCATTCGTGGGGGCAAGTGACATAGGCCAAGAACCTACCTTAATTGGTACCCTTATTGGTACCCTTATTAGTACCAATATGGACTAATTTGAAAACTCCCAAGTAAGGGATCATCCTTACCTCCCAAGTGGCGAGAGGTCCTGACAATGATACAGATCCATATCTTTGGATCTAAACAACAAGAGAACACTCTGTCAGAACACCCTCATGAGAAGGGTATAAACATACCAGAGTATGTAGAATCCTACACAGAATCACATTGTTTTGTTGGGATTGCATTGACATCCCATCCTCATTTGTTCATTGTAATCACTAAATGATAAGCTCACAAATTGCCATCATCAACAAATCTATAACACCTTAAGCTACGAAATTGGTATTTAGTATTTTTTTATCTCCAAACGGCTTAGGTCAGGCAGCAATGTCATTCCTTACAACGACATTGCTTTTGTTGCTGTTTTGTTGTTTGTTGTGTCTTAATTGTTGAAATATGGTGTCGATGTTGCCTGTTCGTCATGAACTCCATCCAGGAATTGACAATGTACGTCCAGTCCTTGGCCTCCTCACACTGGTATCTGTGCTTTGGAACACAGACCTCGTACGTCATTTGTCCGGCATGGAAGGCTCTCCTTTCGAATCAGAAATCACTCCTCACAAAGCGTAAGTCATTCCCCAAGCAGACTTACCGATTTTCATGCAAAACGAAGTGGCCTTGCACAAATCCTTCACTGTGAAGGAGAAGCACGAGTACGTCATTGCCATTGACACTCTCATTGCAACGGGTGCTTCTCACCGCCAAGCGTGCACAATGGTTAGTCTCCCACATAACTACTATCCTTGCTTCAAGAAAGCGCTGTCAAAAATAGATGACCTTGAGAAGAATGACAAGTTCATTCCATTCAAAATGAATGGAGCTGCCCTTAAGATCCATCGGGGCCATCCCAGTCTCCTACTGGGGATTCATGAGGACTTGTCCCAGTTTGTGTTTTAAATCCGTCAGTGCGTGATACAGGTAAGTACCCGGATGATCAGACAAGAGGTCTCTTGCTTCCTTCCCACTTTCTGTGGCAAATCCATGGAAGTGAAGAAGAGGGTGGTGACCCGCTTCACCAAGACGATGGGCCTCACCCACCGCGCTGCTATGCACACAGCTCAGAAAAACTCCGACGAGACCCAAGAAGAATTGTGACATTTCATCCAGATGATGAAAGTGAAGCTCATTGACTATGATCCATATGACGTAATTAACATGGATCAGTCACAGATCCCGTACTCTTTTCATTCAAGTAAAACCCTTGAGGCAAAGGGAACGAAGACCATACATGTCCGCTCTTCCACGGCGGACACAAAAAGGGTTACTCTTGCTCTAACCGTTGCCGCTGCCGGGAAGATGCTACCACCCATGCTCATATTCAAAGGCTTGCCGAATGGGTGCATCGCAAACCGCGAATTTGGTACGTACCCAGATCGTAGCCATTATGCCTGCCAAAAAAGCTTGGATGGGCGAGGAAATGAGGCACAAGTGGATTGACCTCGTTTAGATTCTGTGGAAGGAAACAACCATGCCTGGAGTTGTTCCTCTTATTGTACTAGACGTGTACTGCATCCACATGATGGGAACTGTGGTGAATCATGTGCAATCCCTGGGGATCGAGGTGATCCATATACCCCCAGGATGCACATATTTGTGCCAACCGGTTGACGTAGGGATAAACAAGGTAATCAACTGTGGGATGCGTGAGAAATGGGAGGATTGGATGCTAGAGGGAGATGGTATTGTAGACGGAGTGGCAAAGGAGCCAATGCAGAAGTTGGTTGCTGAATGGCTTGTCAATGTCTACACGAACATGGCAGGAAAAACAGTAAGAAACGCTTGGATGAAACAAGGGTTTGAATAGTTTTGAATACACCTTTTTTCACTAAGAATACATGTTGTGTTAACCAATTAATAATTGTTTTAATTACTATCATCAATTCTTTTCAATTACTACCATCAATTCAATTAAAATGGTAACACAACTCGCGTGTATGCATAACCACGATTGGGGTGAAACAGACGTCGCATGGAGCGGTTAGGATCATCACAGTGAAACACTTCCGAGATGCATACCGTATGCCTGTCCAGCCGGCATCCATTCTCCCCGGCCATGTATTCGCGGGCAACAAAACAAACCTGACATCCATCCAAGCCATCATTGTTGATGGTGTAACATGATACTTCATGTGGCACCATCATCCGCAAATGCAGCAGCATGCCAACCCAGCCGTCTGTTCGACTCAAAACCAGCGAGTTTCCACACCCAAATGGATGCAATTTGCAACTGCGTCCATTATCGCAGGGCATAAAGCCAAGGAGAATAATTTGTACCATCGCTATTACAATATAATAGTACGATTGTGCTATGGCTGTGTAGTGAGTTTTGCAACAAATCGGCATAAGTCAACAACCAGCCGGAGTTACGGGGAGCCCAACATATCGGCGTATTGCTTGCATGAAGGAGAAACTGTGTGGGTTATCTCCAATGCATTTAGCACGAGAAAACCACTAGAAAAACACAAATGTCAATGGATTTAGCCCTTTGGCACTTATAATCCGGCGGCACTTACAATCGGGCATATATGGTAGCCTGCATCCCAGCCCTCCACCAGTTCTTCTACCATGACGGCAACATCTGTTCCTCCTACGACACTTCCACATACCACCCTTGCTCTCTTGGCATGGTACCATATACATACACGCTCCAACAATCAAACTACCTTTATAAGCCCGACATATTCATGTTATAATAATAGTTGTATGCATCCAAGATTTACAGGTAATCAACATATAAAAAGTATCTTACAAAATAACACATGTCAAAATTGCAACATCATAACAAATTGGAATAAGTTTGAAATAACAATGTAGGTCAACCTTCTGTATTTAGATTTCTAGAGGATCTTCCTTCAACTTTTGTAAAATTCCTGGAAGTAACAAAATATTTCTGGGCATTAGAAACCAATTCTCACCACTAAACATACTCCTACAATAGGAAAAATGACATTCCCCTGTAAAACAACACAATGTATTATACATTATGTACTGCAACTTGCTGAAAGTTTGTCAAGTAACATGTTACAGTTTGTTGTGTCAAACTTGAAGCTCATCAAGTTTGTTAAACGTATTCAAACTTTGTATTTTCGCCAATCAGAATGTCATACAAGTCTGAATTCACTTTGAACCATTACGGGCACTTTGAACCACTACAGAGTTGAAAAACTATTTCTATGCAAGATTCTACATGATTGCTTGTGTTCTGTTGTCAAATGGTCTGTCTGTAGTTTATTGGTATTTTATATTTATGGTCTAATATGGTCAGTTTCCTGAAAATGGTCAGAGACAAATAGCTTATATACATAATTTTCACCAAAGTTAGTGGCAACAAATATAAGCAAGCTACTGTTTTGAAACGGATCTTACAAATGCAATAACAAATTTTTTATTAATGTCTGTATATAAAGTAAGGGGATATGTAAATCCTTATCACTAGCTAAGAAGTGAGTGACAGTTAATATAGGAAAGCACAAATTTTTTACCGAATTCAACAAATTTGTTAACATTTTTTATTTTATGTCTGTATATCATTTAAAGACACCTTTCTTGCATGCACAGCATTAGCAGCACAGCCAGCCAACAACCAGCCTGAAGGTATTCAAATTGTTAAATAAATAATCATGGGGTATACATATTCGCATACATACATGAAGATTGAAATACTACCATATACGTCCCTTACATATATATAGGAATGAAGGTTTTTGATAAGCCATTTTTCTTACACACATTTTAAATTTCCATTATTCACTCATTTGTATCACATTACTATTTTGTGTGTGCCCGTGCTGAAGCCACTTGTTTCAGGACTACTTCCACCACCATGCAAAAATCTGGCCAATTAAAATGACCGACCATGAGCAAAATGATTGTTGCAGCATGACCCAATCAGTGTACAATACCACCATGACAACCACTGGAAGGGTCGATTTTCCGGTAGATGCTTGGTGTGATTGTTTTTTTGGGTGCTGCATGTTTTATTGTTGGGTGGTGGTCACAGGAGATCAGCCTCGTGTCCGCGTGGCCCACATGGGATTTACAAACTCTCGTCTTTCTTAGAAATGTGCTTTTTGCCTTGGCCCCGCACACCAATGTTTTAAGGAAAAAAGGTGATCTCGATTCGTGGGACGAGTTGCGACAATGTGCAATATTGATATGTCAGATAGGTGGTAAAATATTTACGCGCTTGTGCATTTTCAACTACAGCTTACTGCTGCTTTATTTGCACTAAATCGATTTGTTATGTAAGTAACTTGTTGCATACAAACGTTTTGTTTTATGTATGTCACATGTTATATATACATATATATATATATATTATATATATATATATATATATATATATATGTATATATATATATATATATATATAAGATGGCTAAATACAAAAGGAGCCACAATGCTCTGTCTGTCAACCGTCTGACTGACGAAATTGACGTCACAGCTGGAGTAAAAAAATATTTACAACCTTACATCCATCGAAAGATCTTTTTCCAAGCTTTCGAGCGGTGTTCTTATTTTCTTCATTTGAACAGTCTTTCACGAAGCTTTCACGAGTTATTGTGAGTTGAATGCAGGGGATCGGAACGATCCAATCCATTCATTCTTGTATAAAATTGGTATGTTTCTACAGTTGTACTATAATAGAGCTACTTCGTTTGCTTCAAAATTCTTTTCTTTTAATTTACTCGCAAACACATTTTTGGTATCCACAGTCTGGCCGGTTGGGTATCATGATACCCCAAAAATAAATGTGGCTCCTATTGTATTTAGCCGTCTTATATATAATTTTGTGTGTAAAGTTATGTGTGCTACCTAGGAAGGCAAGACAGAAAAATGCTATGATATTCTATGATTTGAAAAAAAGGTAAGTACATGACATTCTTATATATATAACAAGCGACTTTGACACTGAGGATTTCCTAACATTGATCATATGTAAAGACCTTTTCATGGTACATGTAAATAGGGACACAAGAGGTAAGTGGTCAACATTTTTGTTTTATGATGTAAGCAAATAAAGGTGTTGAGCCTGTCTAAACCTATCAATATTGTTATGTACATAACAATCAGAAGACAGGTATGTGGTTGATATTTGGGTGAATGTGTGGTCAATATTTTTATGTACATAACATCGGTTTATATACATGATTATGGTGATTGTTTTTGCACATATGTCTGTCATCAACAAAATTGGTGTATGAGACCAAAATTTTCATGTGCTCAGGTTTTTTCCCACTATGCAGCAGTCTACAGTTGTTTTTATTTTATACAAATAAAGGATATCTAGTAAAACGGTTTTTCTCCCAAAGGGATAGTACTTTCGCGTCAATGTATTCCTTAAAATCTGATAAATTCACTGACCATTTTCAGGAAGCTGACCATATTGGACCAAAATTATCACAAACCAGTTCAATAACAATGCCCATAGAAAGTATCCCACATTTCTGTGCAATTATGTGCCATCATGATGTGTCGTTGCACAATTTTCAATCATTTTTGCCATCTGACATCAATGTCAGCATAGAAAACAACCATTTCATCATTTTACACTTATACAGGCAGCTTGTTTGAGGAGGTGATCTCAAAGACCCGAGGTTGAGTGGAGCCTGACTTAAGCTCTCAAGATAGTCTCAAAGGGTTTTGCGACCTTGTCCTGGTCTCAGGGGTTGGATATTGTGGCTACACAAGTAGCCAAAGATATCTGATATGTAATAGTTCAACGTGAATTCAGACTTGTATCAGATCTGGGATGGCACAAATGCCTACACCAGATCTGGCATACACGTTGAATTTTCTCAAAAACGCATACATCCAGGTGTTCTGGAAGTCACAGCCATGGCCATTAGACTCCAGGCAAAAAAGCCTCTTCAGATATATCACAACCCATTATGTTCTTCAGCTATAGGAAGTGCACATCACCGCCCAAAGTAACTTTAGCACACTAGTAAATCACATGCTTTTTGATATTTTCTGGCTGTCATTTGTAACAAGTGAAAACATGACTATATCATTTATATGCAGAACAGGGAATTCGGCCTCCAAGAAGACTGGGAAAGTTATTCACCATCCTTAAAAGAAACAGTTTAAGGTTATGATTAATTGTACCTGCGGCAAGCTGATCTTGGGACCAAGTCATGCTGGGGAGTTATGGTTCAATTTACTCTCCGAGTGACATGGTCTTTTTTTGTTTTTGTTTTGTTGAAGTCTGTTAGAGAGCTAAACTAATTGATTTGTTATCCAATTATGCTACTGGGTGATACGACTTCGTCATTGGCCCACCCGCCCTTCGAAAATAACGCACACTAAAGTGCGCGTTAACCCACAAAGGATCCCCATCCGAAAACCCAAAAACAAACCACCTGGTAAGTCCCATTAGACTTCCAACCCCGATTATAACCTTATCAACCTCCGCCCCCAATTACCCCCCTTTGTACCTTTCCGGGTACACCCCCGAATCTTTCTTTTTCCTTCTGGCTGTTTTTTCCTCCACCGGAGGTTTTTTTTCAAATAGAAAGGTTTTTTTCTGAAATGATTCCCGCGTGCACATGACTGTTTTGTGAGAGAATCAGCCCCTGCATGCATCTGAGTGAAGCAAGAATTCTGCAGTTTGGATTCATGGCACCGGCTTCCCGTTTTACTGCGTTGTACTGTGCTAAAAATAGTGATCATAAACCGCGGAAGAGCCTTTTGGCGAAACAGCATATGCCGCTGTCCGGTCCCTGTATCACCGAGTAGCATAATTGGATAACAAATCAATTAGTTTAGCTCTCTAACAGACTTCAACAAAAAAAACAAAAAACAAAAACCAAGCATGACAGTTTGCATCACCAAGTAGTCTGTGCTTACTCTGAGCAACACCAAGTAATTGGTGCAACTCACTGAGTACTCACAATTTATCACAACTACATGGTGTTTACCACCAAGTACTTGGTACGTCCCTCAAAGTGTTATCCACAGAGTATTATCAGGTTTCCATGCACTTGGTGATACAGTTACACAATCTAAGAGACTTAGGATCACTTACCCTGTTACTTACATCTCTAGAGAGAGGTGCAAAACAATTTGGCAGTTAGTATGATATGGTACCATATATACTATTGCAGACCACTGTCAGCAAGTCTCCCACTGGCGGCATGACTCTCTGTACAAGAGCTGTAGGTATGGCAGCACAATTATGGTATGCATATGATGGATATGTATTGCATCATTTACCTACTGTGATGTACACACTGTTGCAAATCTTGTTTCCCTCTAGAGAGAGGTATGTGACTTATTATGGACTATGGACCAGAATGCAACCAAATAATACATATAAGTACTCGTACTGTAGAAGTCACTGTACGTTCCATAACACAGAGTGATCTGTAGTGACACCTAGTGTTACTGAGGGAAACCAAGTACATGGTGTGTCACAGCAAGTACTCGGTTTGATCCATGAAGTGCTTAATGCTCAACGCCAAGGACTTGGTGGTATTACAAAGTAAGCAATGTGACACAAAAGTAATTGGCAAACACAATTGCCACCAAGTGACACTGAGTGATGTCAACGTTACAACCTCTGTCAGCCAATGAGTTGACACAGACTTTGCAGGTAAATTTTCTAGGCGCCTTTTTGTTGATGCTTCAACAGAGAAAGAGTGTAAATCCATTAAGTAACAATGTAGTCATAACATTATTTCTGGATTAACCTGCTATTTCCCAAGATGTTGGGCAATTACTTTCATTATTATTTACCAGTAGACAGCCAAAGACCATGGTGCTGATCAGCTTTATAGCAGTGTCAACAGTGCTGCTGCATGCTTGCCGATGCCCCCCCCCACCCTCACTGCCAGATTGCTGACCGGTTTTCCTTCAAAGGCAAAAACATTGTTATTAAAACTATTGCTTAGATGGGCAATTTAGATAATTTAAGTGATTTTAATTTTATTCTACAGCACAAGAAATGTGAAGTACAATCATGGCTCTCTCTCATTTCTCAAAAATCACAGCAGAAGAATAATGCCATGCCTTATCATCAGCTGGATGGAATTTATATTCATTCTATTCTATGGAAAGGCAATTCAAAAACCAAATTTACTGCAATACAGGCACCTTTGCCAATTTTTTACAGCTAGAGTTGTTATGGCAACCTCCTATTGACTTTTTGGTTGATGTGTGTCAATACTATTGACTTTTATTTTTTAAACTTGTCAACATGTTAACAAAAAAGTTGGTGCTATTGAGGAGTCAATAGTTGGTTGATAGTTGGTATGTACTAACTATGACCACCTATCTAATGCAGTAAATGGTTGGTTAATAGTTGGTTGATACCAGGCAGTTGATAGAGCAAAAAGACAAGGGCAGGTTGACACAACACAACACCAAACAATACAATACACAACAATAATAAGAGTATCTAACAACGGAGGAATTTAAATTTATCAGCAATGGTTCAATGGAAGTTGCGAATGAAGGAAACTTACCTTACGATTATGTGGAATGTCTTTGGTGGATTCTTTGATGCAGTGGAGACAGAAGGCAGGGATGATGTGGATGAAGATTTCAATTGAATAATAAGTTTAGTAGTCAGGCATGATGTTGAGAGCTAACGGGCACTGTTGGCGCTTCTACAGTTTTACAACTCCTTTACTGTATGAATACTTTACGGTTTTTGGCGCAACTAGATAATCACTAAACTAAAGCTCACAATTGATTGCAATCTACAGTTTAATTAGTTTGCTGACTAGACGGACTTTCAAAAATCTTTGACGATCTTACGACGAGAGATTCTAGTTGCTAGGATTGAGCAAAGTGGATGAACAAAAATTGGATAGCTAAGTAGCAATCAAACAATTTGAAAAGCGGACTGAAAATGTCAGGAATCCCACCACTACCTTTCTCGCTGAGACCGTCAACCACTGTATCCTCTGGAGCGGCAATTGGGGGAGGGAATGTAACCTTGGACCAGGTCCAGGCCTTACTGACTGCGACAATTCAACAAATGGTTGGAAAATTAGCAGATGCATTAAAAAATGTGAAAAGCGGAAATGAAAATCATGACTTTACCACTGGTGTTAAGGTGGAGGTGCAGCGTCTACAGGATGAATGCCATAGAAAGGTCTCAGAAGACATCCAGTTGGTGATATCAACGGCAACCTTGGAGAGATTTGGGTATGCATTTGATGCCTTGATTGTGATTGACCTACCTGCAAAACACAGCAACAAAGAAGGGTTAGATTTGTCAGATCCGGGTGAACTAAAAATGTTCAGGGCAGTACAAGTGACAACAATGCAATGGCATGGTTGAGGATGGCTTTTCCTCTCCCTAAACATCAACATGAAATTGATGCATTGTGCACCACTGAGTACCCACAAGGAGTAGCTCATGAGGCCATTTGGCATCTCAAAGCAAGAGTGATTCCAGCAAAGGAAATGGCAGCAACAGTTTTGCAGGCAGAGTTTGATGCAATCAAGATGAAGGAGACTGATGATCCCCAATCTGTTGATGACAAATTCAACAAACTGACAAGACTGTACACAGCATCAGGCAGCATGTTGACAGCAATAATGAAAAAGACACAACTCATGAAAATCATGCCCTCTCTTTATTCAGGCTGCATCAACACAGCAAATCAGGCAGCGCAAAGCTTGGTTACTGTAAATGTGTTCAATGCGCTGGTGACATAGGCCAAGAATCAGCCCATTTTTGTACCCTTTGGTACAAAAGCCAAAAGGATCATTCTCAGGACTCCCCAGGAAGAGGGTCCACTGCCCCTGATCCATAAGGCATGGACTCCCCAACAAAGGAGTCCACTGCGCTACTCCCAACGACATGGACTCCCCAACGCAGAAGTCCATAGCCCCAGGCAAGGGAACACCCTTGAGAAGGGTATGAGCATACCAATTGTGTGTAGAACCCACACAAATTTTGGTTGCATCATGAAGATTGGAATTGCAGTTCCACTGCCCTTCCATCATCACAATTGGGCAAAATAAGCTCATAAAATAAAATCTTCGACACCTGTCGAACCTACCTATAATTTTTCGTGTAATATTTTTTGCGTCAAACTGCTCTGGTCAGCTGGTCATGCAAATAAATGTGGGCTCTGCGGCAAGTGCAGCGGCCTTGGCAAGCTACATCAACACAGAAGCAATCGAATGCACGTACAAAGAATTACAACATGCAATGCAAGTCATATTTCAAGAGCTCTGTGTGTCGCAGCTGGGCAAGTTCAAAAAGGATGGGATTGGCAGCAACAAGGGCAATGGCAACAAAATGTCCCTGGGACACGTCGAATTCAAGGGGATGTGCTACCACTGCAACAAACAAGGGCACAAAGCAAGCAACTGTCTGGACAAGGAAAATAGTGGAAGCAACAATCAGCAAGCTGGTGTGTCCAACCAAACAGGCACACACGCCTTCAAAGGCAAGTATAACAAGTGCAGTGAGAAGGGCCATAAGGGTGCCAACTGCCCAAAGAAAAACAACAGCAACAACAGCAACAGCAGAGCAAACAACAACAACAACAACAACAACAGCAGCAGCAGCAATGGTGGAAACAAGGAAGTTACTAATGCTTATGTGGAATTTGTGCTGTGACACTTGATGGTGTGTTTGATGGGTCTTCTGATAAAGGGGGGATTATGGATAACACCAAGGGAGTTCTCAGGGATGAATCAGGAATCGTGATGTCACAATCAAATTACAGTGATCTGAAGCCTTCGGAATGCAATGGAATCATGCAATGTGATGTTACCAATGCTTTCTTGTACGGAGGATTCTCGGACAAGTGCAAGGGAACTGGCTCAAATGATGTGGTGTCAGAGGTGATGACAACAATGGCAGTGAACTTTCTCAACCTGAATCATGCACGCTGGATTCAATCCTTGAATGACTTCTCGGGTCAGAGCCTAGCGGTGTCCAGCCATCTTTAAGCCTTATGGCTATGGGTATGGAAATGCCTGCCAACATGACAATTCTTTGCAGCAATGACATATGGGTGTGCGATATCACAGCAAGCAACCCTTTTGCCAAAAGCAAGGATGGCTCATAAAATTTCCGCAAGACTGATATTGTGTCTCTTGGAATGACTGGTGGTCACATTGAAGTTTCTATGTTAATGGACTTTACAGTGACCAACTACACTAAGGCTGGGGTGGAAGGGACTACTTTTAAAATGACTGACATCAGTTTCAATGCCACGTACAACTTCAATGTGTTTAGCTTGTCCAGATGCCTAGTAGGGGGGTGGATTATGACTGGTGAACAAGACCATGTCAAACTAATTATGCCTTGTGGGACCAAGAGCATCACCTTTGATCTGGTCGTGCAAATTCCTAAGGGCACTGTGTATGCTACAGTACTTAAAAGGCACTACGAAGTTTCAAATGCAAGTGTGACTCGTTAACCGACTTTCATACTGGCGCAGGCGCACTTTAAGTTAGGTCATACTGACATGGAGAAAACCCGCAGGACTGCTAAGGCCTTAGGGTGGGTCTTGACTGATGGGGTCATGACACTGTTTGCATCATGTGCCTCCGGAAAGGCAAAACAGAGACGCATTACCAAGAAATCTGAAAGGGTGTGTGCTTCAAAGCCTGGTGAATGGTGGTACCATGATATCTCAACACTTAGTGATAGGGAAGGTGCCAGCTGTCCCAAAAATCAGTGGCATTTGCATCATGACAAATTTAGTAGGTATTCCCTTTCAAGCTTCTATAAACATAAGGATGACTTATTGAGCCTATGTGCGCATTCTTGCGCAGGCTGTCTGATAAGAGAATGGCGGCGGAGTATATCCGGATGGACAATCCTGGAGAGAACGAGAAGCTCGTGGAATGTGCAACTGGTGCAGACTGGAAGCTTCAATCCAAAGTGGGACTTTACGGTGTGCAGTACTCCACAGCAAAATGGCCTCGCTGAAGTTGAATTTGCAACTGTTGCCCGATGTGCTTGGGCAATGTGAAATGCTGCCCATATGAGTGCAATTTTTTTTAATTTTGTGGCTAATGAGGTACTCATGTACAATACTGCCCTTGGCAATTCAGTTGTGGATAAGGATTGCACCATGCCGCAATACCAGTAAATGGGCCTACAGAATCCCAAGTGGGTGGAGCCTGGGTTCATGCATACTTTTGGGGAAGCTGGGGTTGTGATCCGTGGTAAGAATGGGAAGCTTGGTGACTGGGGAATACCCATGGTGTTTGTGGGGTATGCCAAAAAACCACTCTCACGACTGCTACAGGATGTGGAACCCTGCAACTCGTAAGGTCACTGAGTCCCAAGAGGTCTTATGGCTTCACCGGATGTACTATCAGGATGACATCACGGCGGATATGGCAATGCTCCCGGAAGTGTGCATGGCTCTTCATGAAATCTCGAATGACACCATTGTGACACTGAAGCTTGAAGGGCTTGGAAAGCGTGAACCAGGTGGAGTGGACCCTGTGCATGATGACACCAAACTTGAATCTGTCTCTAGTGGTACCAATGACAATAATCAACTGGAAATTAAGTTGGAGTCAGAGGCCAGGGAGGGAGATGATGATGATGTGGTCACAGAGGCATCTGACTCAGACACGGAACCTGAAAGGACGACCAGAACTGGTCATGTGGTGCGTGTACCCAAGAAGATGATGGGTATGAAATGACTGCTGCCGAAATTTGACTCATGCAACTTGAATCAAGTCTGGACTTCAAGTCAAAGCTGTCCCTAATTGGTGCAGCAGACACGGGATTCACGGCATGTTATGAACTACAAGCAGGCCATGGCTTCTGCTGACACGACAGCATGGCAAGTTGAAGTGGACAAGGAGCATGATGGAATGGTCAAGAATGATGTCTGGGACATTGTACCTAAGGCAAGTGTCCCACCCAAGACCAAGCTTCTCAAGTCTGTATGGGCCATGAAGCCAAAAACTGATGGGACTAAGCGCTCACAATTGAACGCAAAAGGTTGCATCCAAATACCCAGACAGCATTATGATGTGGACAATATCTCATCACCTGTGACTAAGACCTTCTCCATCTTTATAGCACTCACTATCATGCTTTTGTGTGGCTATGTGGGATGGGTCATGGATGTCAATGGTGCATTCCTGTTGGGAGAGCTCAAGAAAGGTGATCCTGACATCTACATGGACATACCTGAGGGAATGGAAAAGTGGTACACAAAGTACACCGAACCTGTCATGGCTAGGTTGAAGAAGTGCATCTACAGCACTAAGCAGGCTGCCAAGTACTATTATGACAAGGTCGTGACCGTCATGAAGGAAATGAAGTATGATCGGTCCAGGGCCGATCAATGTCTGTTCTTCAAGTGGGATTCAATCTGGGGACTTGTGCTTTGGCTGACCTGGGTCCATGACAAGCTGTGCATCGCAAATGTGAAGTGGGTTGAGCACAAGAAGGAGCTTCTCAACAGAAGCACTTCAAGTGTGATGACATTGGGAAGGTGAAAGACTACATTGGATGCAATGAACATCTCAAGTGACAGATGGAGTCTTAAAATGATGCAACCGGTCTTGGTGCAGAGTCTGAATGACAAATTTGAGGATATTCATCAGGGCAAGGCAGTATTGGTACCTGCAAAGCCTGGGAATATTCTTACCAAGTGCAAGAACAGTGCCACGCTGAATCCCGAGAAGAACAGACAGAACCAAACTGGTGTAGGAAAACTGCCGTATTTAACTAAGCACAGTAGACCCGATATTGCCAATGCTGTTAGGGAACTTTCTCGTCACTGTCACAATCCAACTGAAGCTTATTGGGATGCTATGTGTGACTGTATCCGGTACGCCAGAAGCACACCTACAAGGGGTCTGTTGCTTAAGCCCTTGGATAGCTAGGATGGAAAGAATAGGAACTTTAAGTTCAAGATTCGTGGAAGGTCTGATTCCAGCTACGCTACTGATCCGGAAAGCAGCAGGAGTATCACGGGTACTGTTTTGTACTAATTTAATGCGCCCATTGCATTTTCTAGTGTCACACAGAAGCATGTGACTCTGTCTGCTGTCTGTGGTGGAACTAGTGGCAGTAGTGACTATGGTGCAAGACATGATGTACTTTTATAGGGTAATTAACTCTATGGACCTTAACGTTGAACTTCCCATGATAGTGGAAATGGACAACAGTGGGGCACGTGATCTAGCCAATACCGTATAACCCGGATTATAAGTACCACAAATGTCAAAAGATGCTTTTTGATTGTACTTAGAATACACCCAATACGGTGAAAAATTATCGGTATCTTGAAAGTTACCCTATTTACTTCAAGGTAGGCATATTGTACCCTATTTTACCCCCTGCCCTGTCCCCCTCCATGCTTCTCCATGCTGTCCACCCCTCCACCATGTGTGCGAGATGTGTAGTGACTTCTGATGGCATTGGAGGTTTCTCGGCAACCATTGGGAGTCATTCAAAGTGCTACGTATGGGCGTGTTACTGATGACAAGGAGAAACTATGCATTAGGGTTTTAGTTTAGTTAGATAGGAGTAAATACCGGAAAAACACAAATGTCAATAGAATCAATGCCTTGGGACTTATAATCTGGTGGTACGTGTAATCTGGGTTATACGGTAGCTGGAGTGTGGGAGGGCGGACCAGACACCTGGATATGCGGATGTTCTTCCTGAGCGAGCTGAAGGAGGATGGGATGGTGGCTTTCAAGCACATCGCTGGGCCTGAAAATAAAGCGGACATCTTCACAAAGAATGTCAGCACTGCCTCATTGCATAGGCACAAGGCAAAGCTGTGCGGCGACAATGAACTCCTAGCAGAGCTCAAGGGCAAGAAACGGAAGCAAGGGAGGGTGTTGGAAGCTAATGGGCACCGTTAGTGCTTCTACAGGTTTACTACTTTTTTACTGTATGAATACTTTACAGTTTTTAGTGCAACTAGATAATCACTAAACTAAAGATCACAATTTATAGCAATCTACAGTCTAATTAGTTTGCTGACTAGAAAAACTTTCAGCACATGAGGCATGCCATTAAAATAAACAACATGTGTTTGTAATAAAGAACACATCCACTTTTAGAGTGATGCCCAAGCCTCAATTCAATGAACACAGAGTCGTATCTGTCCACATTCTCACGGGATAGAGACACCCCCTCTGTTGAATAAAAAGGAATAGGCACAGAAAATAAAAAAGACAAGACCTCATTTAACATTGCAAAACAAAGAGAACATACCTAGTGTGCATGCTGTGTACACTGGCCATCAATCAGCAATCAGAGGCATTGATGAACTCTGTTTATTCCCCTTGTCAAAGCTTGATGCGAAAAGCAGGGAAAATCTTTGGCAGTGAGCTTGCCAAATTGGAGAAGAGGGGACATTGCCACAATGAGTGTTGAGAGTGAACTTGGGGGAGATGTTGCGAGCAAGGGAAACAATCACATGGTGATGTGCAAAAAGGAGACTACAGTCTGATGATGAATTCTGCTGAAAACTGAGGAAACATATTGCTTTTTTGTTGTCTAGTCTAGATTTTCCCGTGCAAGGTAAAATTGAACCGCCACTTGGCATTACTCTGTCCCGAAATCTGTCCTCTAGGAGTACAAAAAAGTTCATTTCCAGTAAGTTGATGGCTGACTTATTGGCTACCTTTTTCATCCCACTGAGACCCTTCACCTGAGCACAACCTTAACTCAGCTGTGTTGTAAGCTTGAAATGATTTTTTTGCAATAGATTTCTTAGACCTTCCCCTCAACATCAATCATATTTCCTGCAAACTCCTTCCCTTTTGCAGTTCTTCAATTTATCTTCCAATAACCTTCTTTTGTGTGGCTAACATATTTATCATCTGTTGCCATTGTCGTCATTTCAGAGGAGTTTGGGATTGTTTTGTAGGCACGCTTGGTTCAACGGAGTGGCACCAGACTTTCCCACACAGCACAATTGGTTCCACTAAGAAATGAACTTCAAATGTACTGCACCCAACAAAAACACCGGAAACGGGATCTGTCCCTCCTAACACACAAGGCCGACCAATCATAGTGACAAACTAGTAGTGTAGGTGCCGATTAACCTAAAGTCTGATAACAGTTAATTTTTTCGAAAGTGTCTCTATGTAGTTTATCTCTGGTTGGTCTCTGGCGTAACTGCAGGAGTATTAAGTACTCCTGAATAAATAACGACCAAGAGTAAATAAAAACCCAAGAGTTGCTGCCTCTGCCAACAATCCCAAATCCATTCTGCCTTCAACACCATGAACCTGTATGATGTCTCTTGTACCTCTGACGCATCCAGGAACAATGGAACAATAGCATTTAAAAATATGACCTGAATTTCTATTGTCCATATCAGCTTTCAAATTCATTGTTAAAGTCACTGACCACTCTTTTTCAAAATCAGGTCCAAATTTACCCCCAATTTTAGGAAAAAAAGCAGTTATCATAATGTTCACATGTTGGATGCCTTCTAATTTAACTGTTTTCAAGAATTGGAAGAGCAGCATAATTTTTCTCCAGCAGAAGTACTACCCGTGATCATTGTAGTTGCTGTGCGAGTTTTAATTGTGGCTTTACCAAGATTGGTAGATTGTAATGAGAATAAAATGTAATCTCTGGTCTACCACCTCCTGTACACTTGCTCCATGAATGCTGGGATTGTTCTGAGAGTTAGGACTGATGTAATCAGTTATGAAGCATGGTTCCATAGGATATCCATGTCATAATAACATTCACAGAACTGTTGTAATGCATGTGTTTCAGCACGACAGAGTGGATTTTTTGAATTCTTCCACTCAAGTATCACTTCATGAACATTGTTGCAAAAAGAACTCTAATCTAACCCCAAGTGCTAACCATATTCTCAACCTGACATTCACGTAAACACAAGAGGTCTCATTATCAACTTTTCTATTGCAAATTACATCCTCATTCTCATCTCTATCTCAATATATATGGTAAAGCCATGGTATTTGGAGAGTAGCTCCATGGCCACAACATGTAGGTCACAACTTACCCAGACTCTTCTGACTGAAAAATTCTCTTGCAATTTCATTAAAATCAGTGGAGTTTGAAGGAAAAGCCTTGTCACAAAATTTAATAAAGCTATCTGAGTCGAATCCTACAACAACAGGACCTATTTGTTGCTTTTTGTCATGACAATTGTATACTCTTCCTTTGGGTTGTAGATTCTGATTTTGGTTACTGTCTCAAAAACACAGTAACAAGTAACACACTGGAATTCCTGCAGTAATTACTGTAGGTTCAGGAAATATTACTCTAAGTGTTGTCAAAATGAGCCTTATTTTGTGACTTCATGGCATCACAGTCCTTAAGTATTGTACAAAGTGCTTAAGCTTTCACAGTAATCTCGCTACCAAAGTAATCACATTAGTGTCAAAATTAGCAAATATTCCGGAGTACGCGGATTTCTGCCGGAAGTCCTCTGGAATTTACAACCTAGTTCTTCCTTGATCAATTTCAGGGATGTAGCAAAATCATGGGAGGGAAAAATCTGGCATTTGGACTATGAGTTTGGTCATATTCACTAGCATGACAATTAGCCATAGCATTACTACTTTGACAGGAGGATGTTTCATGGTCCACCATTTTTAATTTGTTCTTACTGCAATACATCACATATTAATAGTCCCTGTGGATCATAAGGCCTTTTTCACCAATACTGTCTACATTCTACAGCCACCCAACCAACCAGTTCACCAGCCTAAAAAAACCCAAGCCATGCAGCTGCCCTACCATAGAAATGCTGCAAAACAAAAACACCACCAAATGATGCCACCAGCATTGCACAACAACCTCGACTCTACCTCAGCCCAATGAGCAAAACTATCAGCAAAATAAGCAACGTTTCATTATAAAATGTTTATGCGCTTATTAAAACTTCATGAGAGTTTGTTTGCATGCACACAGAGCTTTCTTGTAGTGTGGTTAACATAACTGCACAGAAGCAAACGAGACTAGCATAGCTCATTAATCAATTTTTGGCTGTGAACAATCAGAGTGTAGAAATAGCTGACATATTATTGCCTGCATGAAAACTGCATTCACATACTCGTTTCATTTGAAGACTGCTTACAAAAATTGTTCACAATTGTGTAAAAGGAACTATACAAAGACTTCTCGGATTGCGTGGAATGTTTTAACTGCAATTTAATAAATATATTAGAGTGATTTCTCTGCAAGCTTGGACAATCTCTGTTTGTATCTAATTCACAATGTATTGTTGAATTTTTGTAAGAGACAGTATGCCCACATCATGAAACATAGGTTGCTGAATTATTTTAAATAAATTAATTATTGTAAAGTATCATATTATAAAAATAAGTATAATATTTGATGAAAAATCTTGCACTGACTGCTATTAATGATAGTGGTTGGCAAGAGAGGTGCACCAATTTTCAATCAGATTTTCTTTGTGATCATGGAGTTTACACATGGACCCTAACCCTAACCCTAACCACATGACAAATATAATCATTTATCTGAAATAACTGGGCCCTCTTATTATTACCTCTAAATTTGACAATCATAAGTTGTTTTTCTGTAGAAATAGTTCTCAATCAGCAAAATTGACTTTTTAGTTTGCTATGCCAATAAAAACAACAAATTGGAATTGCTCTTCACCATGTCTCCCTCTAGAGCTTGCAATTTTTTATTTTCATTCTAAATAATTAACTTTCATTCAAACTCTAAATAGTAATGTTTGGACTGGCCTTATAAAGGCAACATCCTTGGTATTGGCAGTAACATCACATTGTATGGTATGGCGGCTGTATGGCGGTAGGGAGGACCTATGACATCCGTAGAAAATATATGTAGGAATTAGTACATGTCACTGGTACCTTTTTCCCCACTGGACACTGTTTTGACATGCACCCAAGTGCATTGTCCAGAGATCTTGGATGCCAGAGGTCTTTTTGCATCAGTACTCGGGTGCGAAAACTCCGGGCGAGATTTGGATGACCCCCTTAATGACCCTTTGCCCTATATGACATCACAAGAGATGCTATGTGCAAAATTTTTACACAGTCCCTGCGAATACTGTTACGCTAGGTAGCTGCGTATTATTTTGTGTGTGTTTGCACTAGGAATGACATAGGAGGTGAGGGATCGGAGTTATGAAACTATTAATTAGTTTGAAAAAGAGTTTGTAAAACTAAACTGAGACATAGGGAAGATTTGAAAATCGTACTTACTAAGAACCGCAAAAATTTCTGCCACTAATCGTAGAAATCCAGTGCTTACGATGGCCAGCTGTGTCAAAACGACCTTGTCATTGAGAGTAAATAATAGACGGGGCAGTTCTGCTTGATGTGTGTAGAAATTTCAAAAATGATAGTCAAACGTGTAAGAGGTACTGACCGATTAATAACAGTTTGACAGTGTAACAACTGACAACCTTTACAATGACAAAGCTATTGATGAAATCATTGATGTCGTCGTGTAAATAAAATGATCACCGATCTGTGAAAGGTTCTGACCGATTAATAACAATTTGACAGATTAATAACAGTCAACCTTTAAAATGACAAAGTCAATTTTTTGACAGATGTGACACTGACGCATGACTTATTTTGAGAAAATTGTCGAGCGTCCACAATTTCCTCGAGAAGCCGTTGACGTTCGTAAATGAATTAAATAAGCTCAGTTGAACATTGTATGAAACGAACGGTCGCTGACAGTTAAACTTCAAAACCTATGTTTTTAATTTAGTATGCTTAGCTATTTTCATGAAACAGTTGTCTTTTCTTTTTTCTGTTAAATCCCTCACCTCCATCATATTGAATGTTAAGTCAAAGTTTGTTGAGTGCGCGGGTGTCAAATATCATGCCTAATGGGCGTAGAAAATATGTCATATGTGTGTAGTACATCATAACAACCCTAACCATCAGTGTGTAGAGTACAATGCTGGTGCTGAGATTTTGTGGCACTGGTACCAAACCTGCCTTCCAATTGTTGAACAGATACGTACTCAGGTGCCAAAAAAGTGGCCCAACTATGTAGCTAAAAGTTGAAAATGCACCTATGGTAGGTAGGTACCACACACTCCAGGCAGAAGTTGTCATATATATGTCCTGCGTTGGAGGGTACAAAAAGTACAGCGACCGTACAGTACGATACATACAATGGGACAAAAATGGTAGCATTTCGACCGGATTAATATTTTTTTCTTTGAGTCAAACTTCGTCCCTAAAAGTTTGTCGCGTCTCGTCAAGACGAACTTCCATTTCCAACATGATGCCGATTGACTAGTCGTAGAGGCACGAGGTACCGGCGCGAGGCATCATTGTAGTATCGAACTACTTTTCGACAGTGCATCGGGCAGGAGCTTGCCGTGGCGTGCCAAGTACGAGTAACACGTAGAACGGCGAAGGATAATTCACCGTCGAATGGATGTCTTCTCTGGCGAACAAACAATTGGCGAAAGTTCTGCGTTGCACCCATGAACCACACGATGTTCTTGATCCTGAGGGTCTAACAACGTGGAGAATTCCGCATATCGATACACCAATGAAGGATTGGCTCCCAGTTCGCCCCCTCCTGATCTACAAGTCCTGCTCATTTTCGTTCTATTGATATTCATCCTGCGAGCTGCCTCAGAGCAACTCTCGAATAAATATCGCTTTTCAAATGTAACCGGATCGAGCGCTTCCACTTTCCGTGCAACGTTTGTCGTCAGTGGAGTCTTGTTCATGTGATTTGTGAAGTGTTGCTTTTCAACAAGCACTTTATTCATTATTTCCGTCGCAAGGGGTCCGCCATTATTGGAATATAACTGGCCCAATCGATTGTAGAGCAGATTGGCGGTGAACCTCTTTTGGGGTTTACGTGGTCCTTCAATTTGCTTGCGTTTTTTTGGAATCGGATCAGCCACAGACATTGTCAATTCATTCTTGCACGTATTCTCGAACTGCCCAAACGGAATGATTGCTTCAAAATTTGTCATTGGTGGCTTTTCGACCGCGTAGTACTCTTCAAACATGTCATTGTTCCCGTTTGTGCTACAAACTGTTTCCGCCCGTGAAAGAGCTGCACCATTCATCATCTTCGCTGTTGCAGGAGATTCGAACTGATTTGATAGCTGTATTGATATATTTGCTTGGATTGATTGATCATTGTCGATCGATATTCCTGGTTTTACGTTGGGCTCAAGATTTAATGGATGATAGTGCTCGATTCCACTTGTATCGATTCCATTGATATTGGCAAAAAGAGTGTTGGCAGCTGTTGGTTCGTTCTTTTTCCTGGCATTCAATACTGACGAAGATTCACTCTCTGCGAACGAAAGCTCCACCACAGAGTTATCCACCCTTTGCGGCCATCTCAATTTATTTCCTAGATCTGATGATGACCAGCGGACATGAGATGTGGCTATTAATGGCGAGAAGAATTGAATACTTGATAACGGAGGGAATAAACGCGAATGGTCGTGGCACAGATTTAATCCACCTGCAGAAGGCGGCCTGATTCGAGGGTTTATTTCTGCGTCGTTCATAACCCTGCTGATTACTTCGAATTCCAAGGAAGACGTTTGGCAGCTTTGAATCCCATCATGCCACCATTTGTGAGGGTTTTCTTTTCTGGTTTTCAAATGTTACTTTGAATTTATTTTTTGAAATGTTGTCTACTTCCTCTGTCATATTCGAGCATAAGCAGCCAGCAAAAAAAACATTTGCTACTTTTTGAAAAGAGAATTAAACTATGTTCTATGACTTAGCATCTTTTAACACATTTACAATTATTGTTGCTGTTAACGAGGGTCATTCACTATGGCTCGGATTGCTCGTATGACGATTTTTCATTTTTCATGTGTTACAGAGTGGGAAGGGTTTTGGAATTATAGATGGACACAATTTCTAAAAATCAGCAATTCAAAATTAAACGCAGATTCCATAAATCATGTTTGCCTTGTCTCTCTAGATGGGGGATCAAGTTCAATACAGCATTGCACCAGGAAGATCGGGGCCTTTGTGTAGTCACACAATTTTTGGCACGTTTAAACATAAAAGGGGATGGCTCAGATCCCTCCCCATCGCCTCCCTGCCCTGCCCTGCCCTGTACCCTGCCCTTGCACGCGAATCTTGTCACACCACTTAATCCTTGCCAATCACTTTTGGACTCCCACCATCCTACCCGATCACCAGTAGAAGGATCCTGGCCTCTGTGTAAGTCACATACTTTTGGCACAGTTGGATCGCACCAACCCCTCCCCCCCAAATGCAGGGCTCACATCAGTCCCCACCACTCCCTGCCTCTCGCTGCCCCTTACCTACCTGTTGTGCAAAACCTTGCCACATCTGGACAAAAAAGGTGGACACCCACCACTAGCACAGCAAGACAGGCAACTTTGCCACATGGAAGATTTCGCAAGCCAAACCGACAACAAGTGACGACTTGGGCATTTTTTACTCATTTGAGTACCACTCACAACCTTTGGAGAAACATTATGACCAGTGGTGATGACATTTTGATGACTCTGATTACCAACTGTGAATACACTACAACAACCCTGATGACTAGTGGTTAAGACACTTTGATGACCCCTGTTAGGACTCATGACTACCTTGTCACTACCTTGCATGACGTCACTGACAACCATTGTGATGACATTGCTGACCTTGCACAAATAACTGATTAAGACCAATCCATGAAAAGGATGAAAAGGATGAAAAGGTGACAAAAAGGAAGACTAAGGACCCAAAGTGATGATGTGGAAAAGCTGGAGTGAAGACCTAAGCGACAACAAAAATACAACCCCAACAACCCTGACAACATTGGGTGACTGGATGATCAATGTGATGACCTGGTGACGACCCTAACAATTTTCTTGACAATGTCTGACAACTCCATCTGGCCATATTTATTGCCAAAGTCAAAAATTGACTGTCTTGCTGATTCTCCACAAAGACAGCGAAGCCATCCTAATATTTGTAAATCTTTAAAGGCCTATTTCCTATTTTGTTCCCCCCATTTTCCTCATCTAGCAACAGCCTCAATTGAGTCTAGGTATTTCTAAAAAATCTAAACCAAGTCCCTTAAGAGGGGGTTGATACCTCAAGGGACTCAGCATTTCTATCATATTGTCCTATTTAGAATTTTAGGATCTACACACCAGTGTTTGCAAGTATATTTTCTGTGTCACATACAGCATTGCGGACAATCTGTTGCACTTGGCCTTCAACCCAATCACATCACATCTTCCCTGCACAACTTCATCTGACTAATCGTTAATGTCAAAGTCATGTATCTTATTCTTGCAAAGTGTGCAAAATCTCGTTGGTGACTTGTGTACTCGAGAAGTCCTAAGGCTAAGGCCATGGGGCAGATGATTGATGCAAGGGATCATTGCATTTGGCAACAACATATGCATAGAGGGTCTTTGCTTACGATAAACAATCGTCCTTGGCATGGCGTCTAACATATGGCAAGATCAGGCCATGATCACATTGACCAGTTTTGATTTAGCTTCATTTCACTTCCGGTTCACTGCAAACAAAAAACACCGGTAACCTTCTGGTGCACTCTCAAAACGTCAGAGTCTACAGGGAGGTTACCGGAGATTTCAAGAGTGTACGGGTGAGTTACCGGTTTTTATACATTGTATAAGCCATAGTTACATGTATCACGCTAAGCTTTGAAGCAAAAAAATCTTCCGAGTGTTCGTGTGGTTCATGACTGACATTTTGCGAATCACGAGTTACAAACAGGATGCTCACCTGTTGGGTCTAGTTTGGGTGACAATTCTAGGCTTGGTCTTTGAATTGTTCTGGTGATGGCTTATTGATCCTATTTATATTTTTGAATTGGTTGGTTTTATTCTATATATGTTCTGCCACTTTTTTGAACACCCTCCATATAGGAATTAAATATGAATGTTGAGAATTCCTGCCCCACAAGTAAGTCATTCACTGGCTAGGTGTCCAAATGGGAAATAAGTGCAAATTTAGAGAATTCCCGTACCGGATGTATGTCTTATTCACTCCGAGGAAGTATAAGTACTATCAGAAGTGACTGCTCCAAAAAATCTGAACACAAGAATAGCATAAACACATCAGGGCTGAAATTTGGTACCGTGTGGCTACAAAATTGATACTTATTCCTTTGTATCGCTGTATCTCATTTTACCTCTCAGAGGTCTTCATAATATTGACCGGTACGGTACCACAGTATAGCACATTATACAATACCGTACCATAGCTACAACACAGGTGCTTAAACCAGCAGCAACTGTAGGGAGGGTGCTCTCTCACTTCTATCTCTTCACACCCATTTTTTCAATTACATTGATACCCCACCATCCCATCACGGAAACGGCTGAAGCTCAGCCCACAGACTGAATTTGACGTCCAGCCCGGAACCACCGTGTAGCCAACAACAGTTGGCAGCGATGAGTGCGATATGAATGTAAGTTCTTCTAAACTTGCCCTGTTTTCAATTATTCAACCCATCACACATAAATTTTTTTCCAATTAAATATTTCCGGGCCCACCACTGGAACAGCTGAAACTCATCCCACAGACTGAGTTTGGCATCCCAACTGGAACCGCCGTGAAGCCAACAACAATTGGCAGCAGCGGGTCAATTCTTAAGGTGAGTTCTTATCAGCTTGCCCTTTTCAACAGTTTTATTACTCAGCGCACGTAATTTTTTCCATTAAATATTTACAGGCCTACCACGGGAATGACTGAAACTCAGCCCACAGACTGAGTTTGGCTTCCCCACCTGGCACCGCCATGTAGCCAACATCATTTGGGAGGGGCGGGTGCAAAATGAGGGTAAGTTCTTCTAAACTTGCCCTGTTTTCAAACAATACACTCACAGCACATCATTTTCTTTCCAATTAAATACTTACAGACCTACTGGGGGAACGGCCAAAACTCAGCCCACAGACTGAGTTTGGCATCCCGCCTGGCACCACCGTGTAGCCAACAACAATTGGCAGCGGCGGGTCAGTGTTTAAGGTGAAAGCTAATGAACTCGCCATGTTTTCTATTAATTTAGAAACAACTCATCATTTTTTCAATTAAATATTTACTGGCCTACCACGGGAGCGGCCGAAACTCAGCCCACAGACTGAGTTTAGCATCCCACCTGGCACCGCTGCAAAACCAAAAACAATTAGAAAGAGCGGGTGTATTGTGAAGGTGAGTAATTATGAACTCGCCCTGTTTTCTAACAATATACTCACCACACATCATTTTTTTCAATTGAATATTAACAGGCCTACCAAAAGAACTTTGGCATCCCGCCTGGCACCGCCATGTAGCTAACAACTATTGGCAGCAGCGGGTATACTTTGAAGGTGAGTCATTGTGAACTGGTCCTGTTTTCAAGCAGTATACTCACAACACATCAATTTTTTTCAATTAAATATTTACAGGCCTACCACGGAAACGGCCAAAACTCAGCTCACAGACTGAGTTTGGCA
The DNA here is from genome assembly GCA_013187285.1 of Cyclotella cryptica. Classification (NCBI taxonomy): domain Eukaryota; phylum Bacillariophyta; class Thalassiosirophyceae; order Thalassiosirales; family Thalassiosiraceae; genus Cyclotella; species Cyclotella cryptica. The sequence continues at coordinate 311,934 of JABMIG010000114.1, forward strand.
TCCCGCCTGGCACCGCCATCTAGCTAACAACAATTGGCAGCGGCGGTTATACTTTGAAGGTGAGTCATTGCAAATTCAATCCTTTTTACACTTGTTTTGACTACATCTAATTTTAAATTAAATTATTTTCAGGCCAACCACGGGTGAAACTCAGCCCACAGACTGAGTTTGGCATCCCACCTGGCACTGCTGTGTAGCCAACAACAATTGGCAGCGGCGTGTCAATTTTTAAGGTGAGTTATTATGAATTCAACCTATTTTACAATTGTTTTGCCTACATCTAATTTTCAATGAAATATTTAATTTCCTTCTACCTTGGTGCGGATGGTCCAGAGTATCGTTTTTTAGGTTGGGGCTGAAATGTTGGCCTATATGGCATTAAGGCTTGTTCTTTGGGAGAATGAAGGGGTGGGACCAGAATTTATATGATGTAATGTTTATTTTTACCAGTAAGGCTAAACTGCACATACTCCGCTCAATCTTACTGTAGTCCAACTGTATATTAGACCGGGTAGCCCTCCCGTACACTCCGGTAACCATCCCATACACTCTGGTAACCATCCCATACACTCCTGTAACCCTCCCGTACACCTCTGGTAACCCTCCTGTACACTTCCGGTAACTCACCTGTACACTTCTGGTATGCCACGGGTAAACATTTTTTAGCTACTAAGTAATGCAGATATAGCTTCTACTCAGATTGATATCGATTCTAAGACTTACTGAGAAGTCTGTTTTCCTGTAAAAAATACCAATTTCAATCATAAGTAGAAATAAATCCGAAAACTGGTTTAGGTCCGGAATTTCCGGTAACCCACCGGTAGACTCCGGTAACCCTCCGGTACACTAGTTTACCGGAGCATTACAGAAGTGTACAGGGAGGTTACAGGAATATACCATTCGGGTTACCGGTGTTTTTTTGTTTGCAGTGTTGTTGATTTTTGCTCCTGTGTATGATGGTACTATGGATGGGATGAAGGTACATATCGAAAAAGCCCCCAATGTAATTGTGCAGTCTAGATTTTATAACAGATATAAATTGGACCATTTTGTTACTTTGGTCTTTGAATTTATTCCCGATGGCACACTCACCGTTGCTTTTTATAATGCTCCTGGATGCTATCATGACAGCACTGTTGCAGACTGGGGAAATAATTACAAAAAAGCTTGAAATGGTCTACAAAGAGTGGGTCTCAAATTTGTTATTGATTCTGCTTTTTCAAGTTTGAACCACAATTTTGAAATTAAGTCATCATAGGATAACCCACCAGCAGATTCAAAATTTGAGAATATTGAGGATCAAATTGCCAAATAAATCAAGAGAGGGGCTATGAGTATGTGACACTCAGCCAAGTGGGGAATGAGAGCAGTGCAGACATAGTTCCCCGGACTTAAAGATACATTGACATGTGAGAAAACTGAGAGAGACAAATTATTTTTGATTGTCGATTCCATTTGTTTAATCTTGATTGTGTCTTGTCGGTATCAACTAAATCATATCTGTGCACTTACTAACTCTGACATTGATGCTAATTTTGAGTTACTAGGTTAAACAAACAAACAAACAAACGAAATATATATATATATATATATATATATATATATATATATATATATATATATATATATATATATATATCATATCTGACAGTATATAATGTATCATTAACATATTTGCTATGACTTATTATAGAACTACTACCTCTCAGTGGTTTTCCTTCTCACACAGGTTTGGCTTCCTCCTCTTCCCTTTCCTTTCATTGTGGCATGATTCTTGTCCAGGAAGGATGGGGCATACTGTGGTGAATGTGAGGAACCATAAAGTTTTGTTGTGTGCTTCATCCAGACATCATCATCATCATGGCAGTTATAAACTGCATATGCATATGCATATGCTGTTCTTCCCAGTGCTCCTCCATTCTCATTTGCATTTCTTCTCTATTTTTGTCCCAGTCTGCATGTTGGTGGCACATTTCATACATACACTGATTCATCATCATCAGCATTAGAGTGCTAAAACTTGGTTCTATGTCATTGTCATGGCTTTGCTTATTCTGTTTGCATGCGATTGGCATCAAGACAATGCTTTGCTACAACAAATTATAAAAATAATATCGAAAGCATAACCATTTGGCATGGGTGATGTGAGTTACTCGCTTTTTCATACAGTGTGCCTATTACTCCTCCTGCTGCAATGCCATCTTCCCCATGTGTTGCTTGTGTAACACCTTCTGCACAGCAGTGAGCAACCCCCACAGCTTCCATGTGTTGAGGGGGGCCTTTGTCTTTGTTGCTTTCTTCATTTTCATTCAACTCAACTGTGACAGACATGATGGCTTTGAACCTTCATTAGCATAAGAAGGATCTGGACTTTATCAGTCAATCTACCAAATTGAGCCCAAATTGTGAAGGAGTTAGGTCCCAAGTAGACAGGGATGCAAGAAAAGTGTCACAAGGATGCTGAATTTAGGATGATGGTATAAATTGATCATTGCAAAAAATATAGAGGATCAGGTCATAATGATCAAGGCATAAGTCTTAGATGAATGCCTAGCTGATAGCATATTAAAATGGACATCAAGAGAATCAGTTGATGGCATTACAGAATGCATCGGTATGTAGTATAGTAAGTTAAAATATTACATGAATGACACATTTCTTCTGTTGAATTCAACTTATCAATCACCTGTTTGTGATAATCATTGGTCATCTGTTTTTTTCCATCACCATCAAAATCAAAAGTCTACATCCCCGCATAAATGGTACCCCTTGTACAAAGTTGTGTGATTTTTTGTAAAGGAGTTGCATGGGGAAATATTAAAAACCATGACTACATTGACTATTTCCCCATTGCTCTAGGAAGTGATGATAAGGTAGAATGCAACATGCTTACAACAGTAGTAAGAACCACACCAGCACACACAGTTTGAAATAGTTGCACAAACAATGATTTCAGCAAATACAGCAATGTGCCATCGTTTGATGCTATCAACACAAGGTATAATAATTGCCCAATGGCTGTTCCAGATAAAAACATAGATCATATCACACATCACAACTCATATGTTTGCATATTGAATTTTCATAACTTTGTGTAACCCAAAAACAAAATCAGAAATATTTACATTTCTCTCCAATAACATTTCTCTGTCTCACCTGTCCTGCCCATGCCTATTGACCCCTTTTTGAGTAAAGGAGGAAGTATAATCGAAGATACATAAAAAGGGCCTAGATAAAGTATGTGTGGGTATGTACCAACAGTAGCATCGATGTCATCAAGCTACATACTTAGTAGTAGCATGATCCATCCCAGATACGTCAGTGGTACACGTACATCAGTACATCAAGCCATAGCTGCCAGTGCTGGCTCTACTTTCTTGTCCCTCTCCACTGGTCTGTAAAGCATATCTCTGACAGAGATGTGGCGTGGATGTGCTACTGCTGAGGAGAAGTCTCCTCAGCCACCACGAGAACAACTAGAAACTATTATGAATTCAATTAATGCTCATTATTTCATCTCTACATTTTTACCACTACTTTATAACCACCTAGATGGTTAGGTCACTATAATTAAAGTCCAATTATAGTTCTCTTCAATCAACCATATCCAATCTCCTTAAGGCTCTTTCTACCCCCAATTTTTGTGGTACAACAAGTGGACCTCTCTAGGCCTGGATGGGCTTTCAGATTAAGCAATCAAAGACAGCTTGAAACATCTCAATTGAATTATGATCTCCTTTACTGTGAACGGAAAGGAGTTAACAGGAAACGTCTAACCCGACCAGGCTCGTTTCAGCTCCGAGTGTTTCTTTGTGCACACACTTTCCCACTTCGAGTTGAAGATTGTTTCATGCTTGCCTGAGAGCAAGGAGTGTGACGGGCCCACGTTGTTTCCGCTCATTGAACAATGTTTCCAAGAGGTCGACCTGAGCAAATGGACAGATGTTGTCTCTGTGCATTGTCCGGAGGAAGACACCAAGATGTTCAACAATCTTGTCAAATGTCAGCAAGATTATCTTGAGGCCCTTGCTGGGTTTCCAAACATTGGCAGCTTGTTGATCCATGTTGTCAAGTGCAGCTGTTGAGCTACCTTGAGAAAGGTCTCCATTGCACGACAATGGAGTTGCCCACCAAGCAGGAACGGACAAAGGATGCAGCAGACCTTTTTTATGCCCAAAAGCAACAGCAGAAGTATGCCAAAACACATAAAACTCTGCGGGATGATCCAGTCACTCTTGTCTGCTTCTTCAAGCAATATCAGAAGACCTATCAAGTGAATGGCATCCTCAACCAGCTCCAAACGGAGAAGAAGGACAAGGCATCAAAGAAGTTGAGCGCCAAGAATCCGTGTGACCATGCCCCCAGACACAGTGCCATGAAAAGTATCACACCTGGTTTTACGACCAAAACAATTGCCGCAGCTATCCTGATTGCCATGATTATCATGATTGTAATGATCAAAATGATCACTACAAACGTAGTGACCATTCTTGCAACAAGCATTTGTGCAAGCATGACAATTGCACCGAGCACGATGACAGCAATCGTTGTCATGCCAAGAAGAGCAATGACCGCCACCACAAGGACAAGACCCAGCACCATGTCCTGCACAATGACAATAGCTCCGTATGCTCCCATGTTGCATCCCGTGAACATTCTAGCTCAGCCTATTGCAGCTCCTTGTCCAGTTCTCCTTCCACGTCCTGGTCCAGGTTTGTGGAGAGCCACCATATGGACAGTTCATCCCATTGCAGTATGTGTCGGGTTGAGGGAACACTGGGAAAATTGATTGTTCTTGAAAAGATATTTCTAGGTATGTCCCATTGTGCCCAACAACAAGGAGTAATAGATAGAATCATACCACACTGTTCGTATGGTGTGGTATGGTATGATATGGTATCACAAGTTACTATATTCATTATGCACAATTGATTGGCGATGCACAAAAAGAATGGATACCATCTACATCTAGTGTAGAAAATAAAATTAAAATCAAGCTTAGAATGTTAGAATCTAAACAGATTGTGTTAGAATGCTGAAATAGATCGTCAAAATTTGTTATATCTAGAGTGGATGATTTAGAAAAATCAAATGAATAGAGAAGAAGTAATGTTCTAACTTAAAAATCTACTTGTAACTTATAAAATCTAAGATCTTCGATTCTTTCCTAATTTGTTTCAGGTCCTAGACTATCACTTGTTAGGTCTATTATCAAAAAAGAATCAATCTAATCATAATACCTTCTTAAGAAGGTCTTCAAGTTGCTGAAAGCCTTAAATAATGTATCTACCTATTCACACCGGCAAATTAATGGGGATTGGTTTTCTTTTGGAGAATTGGTTTTCTTTTAGCTTTTCAAATCTTTGTACTATTCCTGTATTCAAATGATAAGATATCCAGTTTTCTTTGGGAGATTAGTTTTCTGTTAGGATATGGGCTTTCCATTTACTGTCAAAGGTTATTTAAAAACCTGTCACATGCACAGATTGCCAATGTCACAAGGTCATAGGAATTGGTACGGGAACAATTCTAGAGTAATGTGTTAAAGTTTTAATATGTTTGGTGGTTCTTTTGAATCATAAGAGAGTACATACTTACCTGTAGGAATGTACTTCTAGACGTTTTCATGTGGTGAAATTAATTACTCCTATTTCCATGATTGTGTCCTTTTGTGACCAATTCCAGTATTGCAGTGCATGCACATGAGTGATGGTGTGGCACAATAGTACAATACCTTTATGAGGTAGGTAGGTATCTATTTACACTGCTTTACCCCACAAGACACATAAGACAGCCATGCACAATAGGAGCACTATGTATCCTCGAGGTATCATGATACCTCACCGGCCAGATGGTGTGTTCTATAAATAGAGTTTGAGATATCGACAAACAGAGAAATTGACACATCAGAACAAAATTCAACCTAATGTTGTATCACTTCTAACAAGACAACTTCCTGCTTTCACAGTTCACGAAAGGCTTTGCCTCACATCATCACAGAAAGATAACAGAGTGAAGTCATCGTGTTACCACTATCTTTGCTAAGTAGATGACATGCTTCATATCAAGTCATTTTGAGCATCACTATAGTGTTATGTCATGTTGTTCACAAACCGAGCATCGCAGTTGTGTTATGCCTGTCACCATTTCAAGAAGGACTTTGCTTCATGTCATAATCACGGATGAGATGGAGGGTAGCCATTGATTCTTTGTGCCGCTTGCGTCATAACAAACTATTATGCTCATACCTTTTCGATTTGTTGTTTGCCCAACAAAGAATCACACTGCAAACGAGATGTTAGTAAGACTGTTAGTGAAAAATTATCTCTTGCTAACAAATCGTATGTAGGAGTAGTACTGAGGCTTTTTTCTCACGAGTTCGTGAAAAATCAAAACTGTTAGTTAAATTGTTAGCTAGTATTGCCCACGATAATTTTATATTATTTTATGACCTTGCTAACAGTCTAACTAACAACATCCGTTTTTGCTAACGTTTTAACTAACAACAATGATGAAACGGAGTCTGATTTCCTTACTAACATTATTACTAACAAGCACTCCCCCCTACGGGTAGTAGGATTAAACCCGTAAAATAACATGTTAACTCTGTCCCTACAAAAACCATTTTTGAAATGTAATGATATTATTTCGAACGTTAGTTTATGTTGGACTAAAAATAAGCATGCCTGAGAAAACAATTAAACCACTACACAAAACCTGTTAGATTGATGCCATGAGAAGAATGTCGTTGGGAGTGGGGACTGTTATTCATGGTTGTTGGGAAGATGGTAGATTAGGGGCAGAAAATATTAATTAAATAGATGGGCACATAAAGCAGTCAAAAACTCACCACATGAATGTTTAACTATCTTGCTTGTTTTCTTCTTGTTAGACTTTTTGCTGCGAAAGGGCGGCGGGGCGTGATTTGGGATGTTTGTTATTCATGTAGGAGTGCAGTGAAGGAAGATTGCAGGTGAGGGATGTCATTTAACAATGAAATAGTTGATCAAACAAAAATGTCCGAAACTTACCATGGGATTTGTCAATTGTCCTGCTTCTTTTTTGCCTGTTAAATTGCTCCCATGGGAAGGCACAACGTGAGGGCATATGGGGATTGTAATTCATAGAGGAGGGGTGGGGAGATGGACAGCCGGTCAGGGGCATTGACTTACAATGAAATAGATTGCAAGTAAAAAAATGCAAAACTCACCATGAGATTGGTTGATTGTCCTGCTTCTTTTTTGCCTTTTAATTATTTTTGAGGGAGGGCACGGCATGAGGCATGGTGTTGCAATTCATTCACAATGGGGGTGGAGGAAGATCACAGATCAGAGGCGTCGAGTTTCAATATAATATAGTTGGGCAAATAGAAGCCAAAACTCACCATAGGAGTTGTCAATCTTCCTGGTTCTTTTTTTGGCAGTTGGATATCTGCCACAGGAGGGCGCAGCATGGGGGCGCGGGGTTTGTAATTCATGTGCGAGGGGCATGGAGAAAGAATGCATGTCAGGGATGTCGAGTTCAAATTAGTTAGTAGAGCAAATATGAAACTGAAAAACTGACCGCTAGGGTGGACCATTGTCCTGCTTCTTTGCTTCTCTTTAATTGAAGCTGAGAGAGGGTGCGGCATGAGGCTATGTAAGTCAGGGAGGGAGGGGTGGCTGAAGATGGCAGGACAGCACGTCCACAGTGATAGAAATAATTGAACAAATAAAAAATTGTAAAACTCACCACTTCGATGACCAACTGTCCAGCTTCTCTTTTGAAGCTTAAAATTGATGCTGCGGAAGGGCGCGGCGTGGGGTTTGTAATTCATGGAGACTGGGGGGTGACAGAATATGGCAGGTCAGCGGGGAAGCGAATTCCAACAAAATAATAGTTGACGAACTAAAACAAATCGCGATACTCACCGAACACAACAAACTCACCACTGGAGCGGTCAAACGACCTGCTCCTTTTTTGGGTGGTTAGGTTGATGAGGAGGAAGGGTGCCGCTTGGGGCGTCGGTCCTGTAATTCTGACGATGAGGGGAAATCCCATTGTTCGGGGGGGAGTGCGTGTTCGTGAAATTTTTTGTGCAGGTGAAACTGGAGCGGTAACCTGCATAACACTGGGCCAACGACATTTTTTGTGTTGTATGCTATGTAAAAACTATTATGACTACCTATCTACCGCTAAGCTCTAACATACTACATATACATTAAAGTTGTGCCAACTATAAAATGTAACCCCATAACTGGTTTGTTTTGTAGTCTCGTCATGTGACGTGAGTGTCCCCCTTGCCAATTCCTTAAATTCTAGACCCTTTCTGGATGGTGAGAAGTCGGAGCTTCGTAACCACCGCAAGTGACCACCAAGGACAGTTTTGTAGTTGGGCTTGATTGCCTGTAGTGATCGCCTGGAATCGTGGTCTTGGGGATGATAGTACCATGATGATTCGCTCACATGGACTCTTCTGCCGAAACGAGATTCTGGCTTTCTCTGCAGGTCGTCAGCAAAGATTGCAAGATTGGTTAATCCATCCTCATTCTCCACCCAATCCACCCCACAGGAGGGGCCCCTCCTCCCACCCACCACCCCACTCCACCACCCCCACCCCTACCCACCCCCTTCGCTGGTTCATCACCCAAATTTTCCCCCTCCTCTCTCCTCTGTCATCATCCTAAGCCAAACCCTCTTACTCAAATTATTAATTCATATTAGCCATAAAATGAAGTCAAGATTTTTCAGAAGAAATAAGTATAGATTGAGTGTGTGTATAATGACAATGATCTTACACCTGTTTGAATGGCAAATAGTAGAAGAGTTATTACTTTACTAAGTATTAACCTGTTTTCAGCGAAAGACAAAATAAGCAAACAATGGAAGTAACTCCAAATAAGCTCGTCTTTACAGTGCTAATTCTAATTTTTCCAAAAATACTGAGAATTCCTTTGACTTTATCGTAGAATTCAAAAGGGAAAGTTTTATCAAATGTATTTGAATGATTCAAATCTTTTTGAGTAATTCAAATCTTTTTGAGTCATTCATTTTTTAATCCATTGTGTGATAGATGCAATTGTTTGAACTGGAATGTTTTCTACAAGTGACGAGCAACGAACCATATATACTATTAATATCAGTTTGAGTCACTATGTTTTATGTGTGCACACTAAAAAAATTGAATGTATTCATATAACCTCTGTTTGTGACCATTGAATACTCAAGAAACAAAGTATACCACTCATTTCTTTTATAAATATAAAGGAATCTATTTTCTGATGGATTCACCACAGAATGGCATCAAAATCATGTCAACAATTCTTTTTAAAATGAAACAACCTGTTTTCTGATGGAATAATACTGCTGATGTGCCCAAAAATAATTCAATTTCCCCAGGGACTTTTATTGAGTTTAAAATGAAAATATTTATCAAATGAATTTGAGTGATGTCAAATCTTTTTCAGTCAGTCATATTATTTTTTCCTTTGTGTTCCGGGTGCAATTGTTTTGATTGGATGTTTTGTAGAGTTTATCTGCAGTGCAGACAATGTGTTATTGAATAAATATGAGGTTGATTGTTGGATGAATGTTAGTAGCCGCAAATTGTGATTTGTTGTTGTGCTAGTATATCGGAGATATGTAGACAAAAGTGTGAGGATGTCTGGCAAAGTGGAGCCGAACTCCTGGCAAGCAAAGGGTTGTCCCTACCCACCCCCTTTGCTGCTTCATAACCTAATTCCCCCCTCCTCTCTCCTCTGTCATCATCCTAAGCCAAACCCTCTTACTCCAATTATTAATTCATATTAGCCATACAATGACATCAAGATTTTTCAGAAGAAATAAGAACAGTTTGAGTTTGTTTATAATGACAATAATCTTACACCAGTTTGAATAGCAAATAGTAGAAGAGTTATTACTTTACTAAGTATTTAACCTGTTTTCAGTAAAAGACAAAATAAGCAAACAATAAAAGTACCTCCAAATAAGCTCATCCTTACATTGCTAATTCTATTTTTCCAAAAATACTGAGAATTCCTTTGACTTTATTGTGAATTCAACAGGGAAAGTTTTATCAAATGTATTTGAGTGATTCAAATCTTTTTGAGTAATTCATTTTTTAATCCATTGTGTGATAGATGCAATTGTTTGAACTGGAATGTTTTCTCCAAGTGACGAGCAACGAACCATATATACTATTAATATCAGTTTGAGTCACTATGTTTTATGTGTGCACACTAAAAAAATTGAATGTATTCATGTAACCTCTGTTTGTGACCATTGAATACTCAAGAAACAAAGTATACCATACATTTCTTTTATAAATATAAAGGAATCTATTTTCTGATGGATTCACAACAGAATGGCATCAAAATCATGTCAACAATTCTTTTTAAAATGAAACAACCTGTTTTCTGATGGAATAATAATGCTCATGTGTCCGAAAATAATTCAATTTCCCCAGGGACTTTTATTGAGTTTAAAATGAAAATATTTATCAAATGAATTTGAGTGATGTCAAATCTTTTTCAGTCAGTCATATTATTTTTTCCTTTGTGTTCCGGGTGCAATTGTTTTGATTGGATGTTTTGTAGAGTTTATCTGCAGTGCAGACAATGTGTTATTGAATAAATATGAGGTTGATTGTTGGATGAATGTTAGTAGCCGCAAATTGTGATTTGTTGTTGTGCTAGTATATCGGAGATATGTAGACAAAAGTGTGAGGATGTCTGGCAAAGTGGAGCCGAACTCCTGGCAAGCAAAGGGTTGTCAGTGGAAGAAGAATTAAAAAATCTCTACTCACAAGTTGATGATAGGAGACACTGATGTAGAAAGGCACCAAAACTTGATTGAGAGGCAGATGGGCAATATTATCGAGGACAAATTGAAGCAAAATTTGGAGGAGGCAGAGACTCACCTGATAATTTGCATTTAATACCCCACTTAGCCCCTCCCCAAAGTCTTGAGACAACAGACAACTTGGAGGAACCGGAAGGAGAAAGAGACAACAGAATGCTTGAGGCTGGAATGCAGATTGATAAAACAAAATGAAAAAATTCCAATTCCCATCACATCATGTGACAAAACGGAACAACAACCACAGGTCGGCCTAAGAAATGATAACTGCAATTCAATTGAAAAAATAGTGAGTAAAAAAACTGCAATATGTGGCGGGGGTGGCCTCAATAAATCTGTATGCAAAGTTTCCCATTGTTGAGTTGGGAGATTGGCATAACAGAAGTTTAATTGAAAAACTGGTGAGTTAAAAAAACTGAAACATCATCAAAACATGATGATTTCTTACCGTTCTTTTTGTGCTGTTACTCTGCTGAATTGAATGCAAGCGGATGGCAGCAATGGTGGTGCAAAAGACTGTCTGTGGGCTTCAATAGCCCAGATCGCGCGTGCGAATTAAAAGGAGCGATATAATTGAAAAAATGGTGAGTAAAAAAACTGTAACATCATCAAAACTAGATGCTTTCTCACCGTTTTTTTGGTGCTGCCGCTCTGCTGAAATGAACGCGATCGGGTGGCGGCAACAGTGGAGCAAAAGACGGGCTGTGGGCTTCAGTGTGATTGATCGCGGGGTGGATCCAAAACCTAACAATTTAATTGAAAAAGTTTATTATGTATGTATCGCACTTTGTTGCATGTGAAGTGCAGAGTGCGCGAATGCCTGTGGAGGGCCAAACTACATAGGGTGGGGAACTACACAAATTGGAAGTGGTGAAAAAATTCTGCCTAGGTTAAGAGATTATTTAGATTAAAAAAATTGTTTTAGTACCTAATGTTAGTTAAACTGTTAGCAGTCCGTCGAAGTCTAACATTGTACCCAAAACCTTACTAGACGTAACAGTTAGCAAAAAAGTGAGAAAGAATGTGTGACTCCGCCCCTCCGACCGACCGTTGAGCCTCTGTTAGTTATTCTGTTAGGCAAAAAATCTTGCTAACAGGTTCACTAACAGGCTTACCAGCCTTACTAACAATTTGTTTGCAGTGCACATGATGTCTTCCTCCTCAGCACTTCATGGGAGCCATCTTTCATGACCAGCTTCATCCTATTAGCTCACCAATATCATGAAAATCACTCCAATTACAACATAACTCAACATAATTTATTCTAAGTCAACAGTATTTATTATAAAATGAACCCATCAACATTACAAAAACCAATTTCCCTCTCCAATAATTTTTTATTTAAGCCAACAGTTGCAATGCCTTATCTTTATTATCCCTTTTTTCTCTGGCTACTTTTAGATCTCCCTCCAAGAAATCATATTCTTTCATATCACCCAATTCCTCCCTGAATTTTTCCGCATTCCCTTTTCTGCCTTAACCTTCTTCAGTACACTCTCATCTGGCTCATCATAAATTGGATCTGACTGTGCATCATCAGACACCATCTTCTCGTACTTTGAAAACAATTCATATTGCTTGTATGGATTAATTCCTTTAGATTGTAGAGGTTCATGCGGATAATCTCTAATGATTTGTGGCCATGTAGCAAATGCAGTTGTAATGTCAGCATATTCATTTCGATAGGATAATTGGGTTTCATGACATTCACCATAACTGGATCATCTTAAACCAACAAGCTCTGTCTGAATTCCATGAAAACGTTGTTTGAATGAATCATGGAAACATGGCACCTAAAGATGTGATTTTGAAGGATCATTCTCTGATAGTCTTTGTAGAACTGACCCACGTACTTCCCCCAATTCAAGAAATCATACTGCTCTTTCTCATAGATTCATATGTCATCACAATCCCCAAGATTTTTGTAAAGTGCGTTCATTGTATAGAAGTTAGTCTTCCTCTGAATACGCTTCAATTGGGTGAATTACCTACCACATGCACTTTTGGTATGCCCCACAACGAGAAAATGGAAGACAACCTCTTTAAAGTAACTGCGCTCTACTAAAAATGGTACCAACTTAAGGACAGTATTGTTCTTGTTCTGACCAGTGCAATTGTCAAAAACAATTGTCAGTTTCTTACCGCGTTCATCATCCTGAATGATTTTTGCTGTATGTAGTGTCTTCATGATAAGTGATGCCATGTTGTCAGCTCCTTTCTTCCCAACACCTTCATGGTAGACATGACAATGCATGTGTACACCCACACTTCCATCTACCCTGACATGACCATGATTCACCACCCCCAGATTGTTAACAGTTAAAGGAGAGAAATAGTATGACATGCCAGGTTGTTCCTGGTTAAAACAGGGGCTGAAGAAGAGCACTATGGTGGTGATAAAATCTACCTACTAGATTTATGAGCATGGTGCTCGAACTACACTAGCAGGCAAAGAGCAGTCCCAGATGTGGGTGCTTCGGTGGCTGTTCAAGTGGCTGAAGGCCAGACCCTGTGGGGCCGCTAACAGGTCCCAAGGCTGCTAACAGGTCTCAAGGTCAGGATATGGCCCTAGGCCGTAATTGTACTTAGCTACACACCCTAGCAGCTACATCAGGACCTATACCCTGCATGCGTGGGGCGGTGCGCCAGGTGATATGCAGGTGGGTGGTGCTTTGTACTGTAATCTGCCAAGTTGGCAGATCCGCGATCCCAATAGAAGCGGAATTGCCCTGGGCTTCTCGGCATCGAAGCCAGTGCAGTCGCATCCAGATCATTTTGATGCGTCCTTGGATTATGGTGTCATTGACGAAACCTGTGGCGGTGGAGTTGTCTGTTTGGATGGGTGTTTTTGGCTGTCTCCATCCCATTTCCGTGAGAGCATTACGTAGTGGGATCAGTTTGCGTGCCGTGATGTATAAGGTTGCGAGTTCAGCTTCGGCAGTGGATGCCATGCCGTACTTAATGATCTGGGAGATCGTGAAGACCGGCATGTTGTGCTGGGGAACCGGGTCGTCTTCTGATAGGAAGATATGTGCCCCAGCCCTGCTACGTGAGCCAGGTTCCGTGAGGTAGCTGGCATCTGAGTGTGCAGCGAGTACCATAGAGCTGGCACGGTATGTTATGCCATCGTTGGGGTATGTTGCTACATAGTCAAGGAGTTGGTGGACTGCTTCTGCTGTGTTCTGGGTCGCAGCTGTTTGTTGCGAGCTGATTGTGCTGAGAGCCACTAGCAGTTTGTTGTCCATGGCTCTGGCGTAATAGAGGAGGGAGCCCACAATGCCTTGTATACATTTGATGCCTGCAGCGTCTAACGGTGGGCTGGTGTCGTTATCAGGGAGGAGCTGCTCCTTGGCGCCATAGATGATTTTGCAGTGCTTATGTGGTGCATGCTGAGGTTTACGTGGTCGGGGATGGTCGTACTTCAGGAGCAGGGCGGAAATGTAGGTGTCCATGGTGAGGCGGCAGGTTCGTTTGTTGTAGTCCCACTTGATGTCAATGCCTGCAAATTTAGTGCCCGTCCAGTCAGTGGTGACTGTGTAATGCTGTTGTAGGGCCTGCAGGAGGTGCTCAGCATGTCGGCGGTCGGAGTATTGGATGCCAAAGTCATCGACAATGAGGACAAACATGACTGGTCGCCATTTATGTCGCCAAAGACCGGGGGTGACATGAGCCAAGGATACCTACTGGTACTCCTGACCCTTCCTGGGCCCAAGAACAGGTCCCATGGGTACAAAGACAAATAGGATTTCTACTAACTAAGGGTAGGATCCCACCAAATAGAAGCAGGACTCATTAACAAGACTATTAAGTCCTGCAGGGCTTATTACTACTCATTGGTAGGATTAAATATACAGCCCATTCCAGATTCCACTGGATTCAGGTTGGCATGCAAGAATGCATGTACAGCCCAAACCAGGTGCATGTACACCCAGTTTGGCATGCATGAATCCAATAGGATGCATCAAAATCTAACATCCTCGAATTACATGCAAAATGCATGATAAACTAGAGAGGACTACCATGAGGCAGTCCTCATTTTTCAATCAGTTTTTAGCTCATAAATTAAATCTTCAGACAACTGGAACATCTTTTCTACTTCGTTTATCTACAACTACTTTTCGATTACTTCGGCTTAGGTCACTATCGTACGATAGCCGAACTTCGGTAAGTTGCTCGCATCTCAACCACACTAAGGCTCATCCCGACGACCCACAGGCGGTCGAACAAAAGCAAGGTCTACCACTCAGAGTACTACGTTCATTGCACGTCACCGTGCGAACAATTTTTTTCTTAGTCCACCAAGGAGTTCCTACAAGAAGCTCTTCTTAGGCACTAGCCTAGGTGAAAAACTACGAGCCATGTCCTCCGTGAAAGCGATTCCCGAAGGGCTTAAGTGGGTAGAGTGCGAACGTGGCGTTGGAGGGAAGAACTCCCCCATACGTTACATTCCTGAGCAGGATCCCGTGCAGGATGCCCTCGCGAAGGACAAAAGACCACCTATTTCAAGCTGACTCTCCCCAATACGGGAAACGAGTTAAAGGTGGCAGTATGGGCGTCCGGGACTCCCGAGCAGTTTCTACTGCATGTACGCTCCGCGATTCACGCGTGCAAGCAGATGGGGCTTGACGCGGACTTCGCGGCAGCCGAGAAGGCTGTTGAAACAGCCAAGATCGAGGCTGAACTAGCCAAGCAGGAGTACGTGATGGTACGTAATGCTGAAAAAAAGAAGAAGGGCAATAAACAAGAGGCGCCCGGTACGACTACCGAGGCTGTTTCACCTGCCCTAGTAGAAGCCAAAGCCGCGTATGACAAGGCTTTGAAAGCTCTAGAGGATGCGAAGCTCGCCGTCGCAACGGCTGGAGCGAAGCCCTTCGAGCTTTATGGAAACCTCCTCTCCGACGAGGCACGTCAGCCTTGGGAGAAGATCATCAAGGCCCAAGTGACTAAAGCTCCTTGGGAAGACATAAAGGGAGTGCCGCACACGGAGACTCCCACGAAGACTTGGAACTCGTTTCACGAGTGCGTCACGTTTCACCTACTGCAGGTGTTCCGTCATGACGCGGGTGAGGCCCTCAAGTATTACATCACGAATCCGCTAAAAAAGCCCAACAGGGTTTCAATTCGTCAGTTTTTTGTCCGAGTAGAACAGCTCAACAGCTACCTCGAGACATTGCCCTGCCTGTATTACAGCCCGAAGGCTAATCAGGCGACCAAGAAAGTATTGCCTCTTGATGACGCTGACCTTGCGACTCATCTATTGCGCACGTGTCCAGCCAAGTGGCAAACCCAGTATGACCTCACAGAGAATACCACTCCGGTCAGTACTAGGGCCCTACTATTGGTCCTAGAGAATATCGAGAACAATGCGGAACTCGACAACAAGCCCGCTAGCATGACCAAGGCAAAAGGGGCTGATACGAAGCGGAAGATGGAGTCGATGGACTCCCGCATCCCCAAGAAGCCCAAGAAAGTGGGCTGGACCGAAAAGCACTGTGTGCTATGCAAGAAACATGGGGGGCCGCACAAAAGTCACAATACGCGTGACTGCCGTCGCTATAACAAGGACGGTACTCCTATCAAGAAGAATGGGGGCGCAGGTAAGCCCGGTTCAAAAGAAAGGAAACCGGAGGGCGCGAACTTCGCCCAGATAGTCCGGGCGGAGTTGAAGAAAGCTCTCCGCAAGAAGTCTAGTAAGCGCAAGAAACGTCGCGCTAATGACTCGGAAAGTGACAGCGACTCCGACGACAGTTCGTGAAGGTGCGGGTCGGATAGCACTGGGGAATTACCTAGATGTAAGAAACATAAATTAAATACTGCAATTGACAGTTACACTACCCCCAGTCCGAGTAAAGCTATCCTGACTAATAAAAGTCAAAATTCAAAATCAATTAAATCATCTGTCACAAAAACCAAGATATCAAAAAAATCTTGTTCCAAAACAAAAAATCCCGAATTATGTCAGAGAGCGAAATCGCCCGAACTCGGAAGAGGGGAAGTAGCGCGGGGTAAAGTATCTTGCATGACTCAAACAAGTCAAGATACCGGGGCGCACCAAGATAGTGACGCAAGATAGTCCGAGTGACGTAACAGTAGAACTAATATCATAAAATCCAAGAACTAGAAGACTCTACTAGCTGTTACAACAGTACTAGGTTAAAAGACTTCCAACATACTTGAGTAACTTGAGGAAGTTACGAGCCCAACAAGAAATCGAGATGAGTGATAACAGCTTGAGCAAGATCCCTTATTGGGATGGAAAGGCGGAGAGTTTTGGTGTGTACGTCAGCAAGATTGAAGCGTATGCCGAGTTCATGGGCGTGGGGGATGCATTGGATCCCGTGTTGATGGCGAACTGTCCAACCAAGTCGGAGTTCGCAGTACTTGACGTGACTGATCCCGCGAACGCAAGTCTCATTGAGCTGTACAAGGCCAACAAGAAGCTGTGCGCAATAATCGCATTGGGACAGGGAAAGAGTCACGGTATTGCCTTGCTGGGAAAGACGAAGAACAATGATTTTCCCAATGGACTTGCACACAATTCGTATGCGAAGGCCAAGAAGGCGAATAAGCCCTCGGACGCTAGTGCCATGATCGAAATGGAGGCTGAGCTAGACAGGCTGCAGTTGAAAGGCGCGAGGGATTTTTATAATGACGTGGTCGGAGTGCTTGACAAGTACGAGGTCACAAAGACTGACCAGGAGTTGTGCATGTTGATGGCGCGCAAGAACAATG
The DNA here is from genome assembly GCA_013187285.1 of Cyclotella cryptica. Lineage (NCBI taxonomy): Eukaryota > Bacillariophyta > Thalassiosirophyceae > Thalassiosirales > Thalassiosiraceae > Cyclotella > Cyclotella cryptica. The sequence continues at coordinate 329,502 of JABMIG010000114.1, forward strand.
ACACGTCAGACGCAAGATTGATCTTGGATGAGTTGAAATCCTCGAGTCCCGATTTCGACGGGCTGTGCAACAGCATCTCGGAGATACAGAGGCTCACCAAGAGCGGTACCAAGAAGAGTACCGGTGAGAAAGAAGTTCACCTGGCTTCCGTTGAAGGCGATGGGTCGTTCAAGGGAAAGTGCAGGAATTGCGGCAAAGTGTGTGGATACAAGGCCGTGGATTGCAAGAAACGCAAAGGGGAGATGCACGGAGGTCGCGTGAATGACAGCGAAGGGGGCAGTAGCTCCAACAAGAAGTGCAACTTCTGTGGCCTGAAGGGTCATAAGGAGGCGGAGTGCTACAAGAAACACCCTGAGAAGGCACCCGCCTGGTACAAGGAGAAGGTCGCTAAGACAGAGGCGGCATCCTCGAGTGTCGAGGTATCCTTAGCGTCAGTGGACCCGGACAAACTTGAAGCGGTCGTGCCAGTTGAAAAAGGCGATGACGCGCTGGCAATATTGCGCCAGGATGACGTGTGGATCTGTGACACCGGTGCGAGCACGCACGTGACAAGATGCAACGCAGGTGCAAGGAACATCCGTGACACGATGGTGTACAGCCTGGGGCACACGGGCTCAGCTATTGAGTCAACAGCCCTGATTGACATCCCAGGGGTCTTCGTGGACAAGGACGGGAAAACTGGTATGAGGGCAGTACTGAGAGACTGCAGTTTCAGCAAGAAACATAATTTCAACCTGCTGAGCATGTCCAAGCTGATAAACAAGCAAGGGTGGAAAATAGTGCAAGGTGACAAGAATCTGATCCGTATTGAAAACGGGAAGGGTGGAATCATTGACTTTGATATCGTAGTGCCCACTGACAAGGGGGCAATATATGCGTGCAAGTTTGCAAGAAACGTGGAAGTGACCGCAGGGAGTATCGGAAAGCAGATCAGGCTCAATATTAATATGGCCCATTGCTTGTTGGGTCATCGGAACGAAGACTCCGTGCGCAAGACTGCAAGGGAACTTGGTTGGGTCATTACTCGTGGGACATTGAAACCATGCGAACACTGCGCGCAATCCAAGGCTAGGCAGAAAACGTCAGGAAGGAGTCGAACACTCCCAAGACTGATATACCAGGACACCGTATATACTTGGATCTGTCCAAGATAACCATCAAGACAGAGGCGTCAGATGATGTCACAATCAACCGCGATAATTGGAAGGTCCTTGTTTGTGAAGCCACAGGAAAGAAATGGAGTGATTTCACCGTGACCAAGAGTGAGACGGTGGAGCGCACATGCGAACACTTGAACAAGATGAAGTCACGTGGGATACCAGCAAGGTACATACGATTGGACCCAGCTGGTGAGAACCACAAACTGGCGAAACGCGCTGCGAACAGTGAATGGGCAGCATTACAGCCCCTGGACTTTGAGTTCACGTCACGAGATACACCACAACACAACAGCCTGGCTGAACTGGCATTCCCGTACTTGGCGGGAAAGGCACGAGCTATGATGGGTGCCGCAAGGGTACCTGAGGACATCAAATCCAAAGTGGCCCTAGAGGCTATTTGCGGCGCAACACAGCTGGATGGGCTAGTGGTAGTTGACGTAAAGGGCAAACAGGCCACTCGTGACGTGCACATGTTTGGTGCGAACCCCTCGTGGTCCGCAAGCTCCGTATATGGGGCGAAGCTGGGGTTGTTGCAGAAGGAAAAGACGGCAAGACGGGGGATCGCGGGGCTACGATGATGTTCGTGGGATACGCTGATCGTGAAAGTGACAGCGTACGAATGTGGGACATGCGGACATCACGTGTCATAGTCAGTCGCGATGTATACTGGTTAAAACGCATCTTCAAGGATGACACGGTGGGAGTCATTGACCTAGAGACCCAGGAGGACCTAGACTCAATTATAGGGTCAGAATCAGTTACAGGGTTAGGCGCGAAAAATGAAGATGACGCCACCATGTCAGGACCAACCAACAATCAACCTGAAGAGCCGGGAGGCAAGGTACGGTGGGACACGCCCTTGATCAAGGGGACCGGTACTGGACGTACTAGAGCAGGCCGAGCAATTAAGCCACCAGAGAGGCTCACGTACGCACCGGCAGTGGAGCTAAGGTATCTAGGCGAGATGGCTGAGCTAGACCACGGAGAACTAGCTAACACGTATATGGCTTTGAGAAGCATGGAAATGGCCCTTATTGGGGCTGGCGTTGGTGGCGGTATCAGCCACACGAGTCAACTGAAGGTTCTCAATTACAAAAGGCCATGCGTAGTCCTGACGCGGATGAGTGGCGAAAGGAGATACAAAATGAGAAGGCACGATTTGATAAATATAATGCCCTAACTGCCGTCCCAAGAGACTCGCTCCCGAAGGGTGCGAAGGTTCTCACCACCACGTGGGCAATGAAAATGAAGTCCAACGGAACCCGAAGGGGAAGGCTCAACGCACGTGGGTACGAGCAAGTAGATGGGAGTCATTATGCTTCGGACTCTATTGCTGCACCAGTGACCAATCCCATCACAGTGCGAATCGTACTTATGCTATACTGCATGAACAAGACATGGACGTCAGCAATTATAGACGTTGAAGGGGCATTCCTCCAGGGAAAGTTTGCGAACGGCGAAGAACTCTACATAGAGGTCCCGGATGGATTCCAGAAATGGTACCCAGGTGACGTCGTACTACGTATGAACGTACCGTTGTACGGTACCAAGCAGGCTGCATACTGTTTTTCAAGACGTTTGCAACTCACATCAAAAACGTGACCTATAAACAATCAAAGGCTGACCCATGCCTGTTCTATGGGTGGATTAATGACGAAATGGTCGTGTTTGTGGCTTGGGTCGATGACGCCATGGTCTTAGGCCCTCCGCATTTAGTGGAGCAGGTCCAGCGCGATTTAGAAAAGGCATTCACGCAAACGCGAAGGGGTACTCACAGAGTAACGTGGGCAGCAAGCTGTCTATCACGCGTGACGAGAAAGGACGTGGTACTGTTAAGTTTACGCAACCAGTTCTTATTAAGAAGTTAACGGACGAGTATGAAGTACCTGATGGGCCCGTATCCAAAACACCTGCGGTGGCGGGACAGGTACTCGTAAAGGGTGATGATGACGGTATAACAACGCAAGACACCACCATGTACCGGTCTGCCACAGCGACTTGCATGTTCATGATGCAATGGTCGCGCCCTGATATTTTCAACGCAGTACGCGGACTAGCTAGGCACATGACTGCGCCTAGGGAGGCTCATGTCCGCGCACTCAAGACACTAATCAAGTACGCCACACACACGGAAAACAGAGGCCTAGTGATTTCCCCAACAGATACGTGGAGTCCAGGCTACAAATTCAAGATACATGGTCGGTCCGACTCGATTATGCGACCAACCCAGACGACAGAAGAAGCATTTCAGGGGGTCGTGTGTTTGTGAATGACGCACCCGTATCATTCGGAGTGTCACACAGAAGTTTGTGACCCTGTCAGTGACGGAGGCGGAAATAGCAGCTGGTGTCATGGTGGCACAGGACATGCTGTACATCTACAGGTTGATGGAGTCTCTGGAACTCGAGGTGGAGTTGCCAATGGTATTGGAAATGGACAACTCCGGCGCAGTAGACATTGCGAACAGCTGGAGTGTAGGAGGCAGAACGCGTCATGTGGATGTGCGCAATTACTTCTTACACGAGCTGAAAGACCAGGGATTGCTGGTGATACGTCATGTCTCCGGTGAGTCGAATGACGCAGACATTTTCACAAAGAATGTGACGTCGGCAATATTCGATAGGCATATACCATTGTACGTGGGACACGACGAGTACCTGAGGGTCCGAGATTCGAGCGGGGAGGCTGTCAGAGAGCGAAATCGCCCGAACTCGGAAGAGGGAAGTAGGCGGGGTAAAGTATCTTGCATGACTCAAACAAGTCAAGATACCGGGGCGCACCAAGATAGTGACGCAAGATAGTCCGAGTGACGTAACAGTAGAACTAATATCATAAAATCCAAGAACTAGAAGACTCTACTAGCTGTTACAACAGTACTAGGTTAAAAGACTTCCAACAAATTAAAAATTCGAAATAAGATGAAGTCAACGACATCATCCAACTTAAAAAAATCTTACGACAAAAAAGTTGTCAGCAATAAAACACAACATACTGAGGCTGATGTGGACATGCCCAGTGTAAATTACAATATTAATCACAAACAGGAAGTGATTACAACAAACACCAAGGATCGTCTCGGTGTCACGGCATTAGTTGCCATAATGGAACCAGCGACTGAAAGTCAATCCGGCAGAGCTTACAAACAACCTCTGCGGAGTCGCCCCAGTAACAAAATTAAAGTCCTACTGGACTCTGGGTCTGATGGAGACCTTATTTTCCTTCCTAAAGGAAAAGACAAGCCTTTTCCCTACCTGACTAGGCAGGTGCCAAAGTCTTGGCATACGTCAAATGGGAGCTTCCAGACAACTGGAAGAGGTAAGATCAGAGTCAAATTCTTTGAGTACTCCAATTCCAAGGAGTATCTCCTACAATCTGACATTGTGGAATACAAGGAAGATGACATGACCAAACCAGGGTTTGACCTCATTCTTGGTAGTAATACCTTGAAAGAGTTAGGAATTGTCCTAGACTTTCGGACAAAGGAAATCACAGTAGATGACATCTCACTGCCAATGAGAGACATCAACAAATTAAAGACAAGAGCTACTGTGGAAAAAGCTTGGACTATGAATAATAGCATCTACCAAGAAACATCCAAGGAACCACAGAGCACTCTAGAGGCAACAAAACGCCTCATAAAAATACTAGACGCTAAATATGAAAAAGCGGATCTCAGGGCAATTGTCAGAGACAACTGCACACACCTAAGTGGCCCATAACAAGCAAGGTTACTGGAGCTCCTACAAGAGTTTGAGGAGTTATTTAGCGGGAAACTAGGTGACTGGGATTGTAAGCCGGTCTCCCTCCAATTAAAGGACGGAGCACAGCCATACCATGGCAGGCCTTTTCCCATACCCAAGAAGCACATAGAAATAACAAAAAGAGAGGTACAGCGACTATGTGACTTAGGGGTACTCAAATGGCAAGATGATTCTGAGTGGGCATCACCCACATTCATCATACCCAAGAAAGACAACACCGTACGGGTTGTCAGCGATTTTAGGGAAGTAAATAAACGGATAGTGAGAAAACCGTTTCCTATTCCCAAAATCAGCACTGTTCTACAGGAACTAGAAGGCTTTACATATGCCACAGCCCTTGACCTAAACATGGGCTATTACACCATTAGATTGGATCCAGATGCGTCCAAAATATGCACCATTATCTTTCCGTGGGGTAAGTACTCTTACCTGCGGTTACCAATGGGTGTTGCATGTTCTCCGACATCTTCCAAGCTAAGATGTCTGAGCTAATGGCAACCCTTGAGTTCGTGCGAACTTATCTTGATGATTTACTATGCATCAGCAAGGGAAACCTAGAAGATCACCTTACTAAACTCAGAAGGGTCTTCATTAGGTTGCGAGACGCAGGCTTGACGGTCAATGCACGCAAGTCGTCCTTCTGTGCCGTGGAGACAGAATACCTAGGATATGTGCTATCCAGAGATGGTATAAAACCACAACCAAAAAGGTACAGGCAATCCTCGCATTAACACCGCCTCAAAATGTTAAACAGCTCCGTAGGTTTCTAGGCATGGTCCAGTACTACAGAGACATTTGGGCGAGACGCAGTGAAATACTTGCACCATTAACCAACTTAGTTGGTGAATGTGGACACACCAAAGTCACAAGGGCTAACAAAACCAAGAAAAAGCCGTGGCATTGGGAGGACATCCATCAGCAAGCATTCGACACTGTAAAGGCAACTATCGCTCGCGATGTTACCTTGGCCTACCCTGACTATTCCCAGGGATTTGAGATTTACACAGATAGTTCAAAATTTCAATTGGGCGCTGTGATTACTCAAAACAACAGGCGCTGGCGTTCTTCAGTCGAAAACTGAGTCAGGCGCAGCAAAAATATAGCGTGACCGAACAAGAACTACTGGCCATAGTAGAAACACTAAAAGAGTTCAAAGGCATGCTTTGGGGACAACAGATTACGGTCTACACTGACCACAAAAATCTAATGCAGGATGCTCTAGGTCTGACCTCTGATCGAGTGTACCGCTGGAGATTACTCTTAGAAGAGTATGGCCCCACCATCGTGTATATCAAAGGCATCCACAACACCGTTGCGGACGCCATCTCACGACTGGACTATGGACCCGCCACAGATGACAGGTCAACCTGGATGACTTTCGCCCAGTGTTGGTGCTACCACAACACATCACAGCCAGAAGCATCCCTAGCATCCACCCAGGAATCCATGAACCAGGTGTTTGCTAATCGCAACGAAGAGGACTCCATCTATCCCCTCACAACCAGAGAGATAGCGGAGGCACAACAACAAGATGAAAGCCTACTAAACAAAGGCTACTCAACTCAATTAGTTGAGAATATTAAAGTACTCTGCAAGGATGGCAAAATGGTTATTCCAACAAGCCTCCAACACCGTGCGGTAGCTTGGTTTCACCACTACCTACAGCACCCCGGGACAAAACGTCTCGAAGAAACCCTTCGTCTGTCGATGCATTGGAAAGGTCTAAGAACGACAGTCCAATCACACGTCAAAAAGTGTCACAGTTGCCAGGTGAACAAACGCAGGCAGATAAAATACGGGAAACTGCCAACAAAACTTGCAATCACCAACCCCTGGGAGGCTCTATGTGTGGACCTTATAGGACCGTACACCCTCAAGGGCAAGGACAAGACACAAATTGACTTCATGTGCGTCACAATGATCGATCCTGCAACAAGCTGGTTCGAAATTGTAGAGTTGCCGGTATCACAGCTCCCGAAGCTTGATATTCCCATGGGTACAAAGGGGCACAAGGGCAAAGACACACATGTCCAACAACAACAACCCTACTTTGACAAGACGTCAGCAACAGTAGGTAATTTAGTCAATAGGACCTGGTTTAGTCGTTACCCACGTAGTCAATATATTATCTACGACAATGGAAGTGAATTTAAACTTCACTTCGAGACCCTCTGTGAATCATATGGTCTGAAGCGTAAGCCAACCAGTGTCAAAAACCCTCAAGTGAACGCAATACTCGAGCGGGTGCATCAAACAATCATGGCGATGCTCCGCACAGCTGAATTGGATATGGCCGACACCATCAGCGAGAGTGACATTGCTGACTTTCTCACAAATGCCGCATGGGCCGTTCGCTCTACCTATCACACAGTACTAAAATCTTCGCCAGGTGCAGCTATCTTTGGACGGGACATGTTGTTTGACATCCCCTACATTGCTGACTGGTCTAAAATAGGGAAATATAGACAACGGCAAACTGACCGTAACACAAGACGGGAGAATGCCTCTTGCATGGACTGGGACTACCAGCCCGGTGACAAAGTACTGCTGGGAAAAGACGGTATCCTCCGCAAAACAGAGAGCCGGTATGAAAGTGATCCTTGGACTATCACGTCAGTTCATACGAATGGCACAATAAGCGGAACTAAGTCCGAGCGACTTAACATTAGGAGAGTTACACCATATTTTGAATAAACTAAACACGACTTGTACCTTACCCCCCTTCTCCTATCAAGACTTACGCTTCGTCATTGCTACACCATCTTTTTTTCCTCCTCGCGGTTTTCGTTTTTTTCCTCGAGAGGTTTTCTTTTTCATGAGCATTGACACCTTATCGCTCCATTCGTGGGGGCGAGTGACATGAGCCAAGGATACCTACTGGTACTCAGGTCTCATGGGTACAAAGACAAATAGGATTTCTACTAACTAAGGGTAGGATCCCACCAAATAGAAGCAGGACTCATTAACAAGACTATTAAGTCCTGCAGGGCTTATTACTACTCATTGGTAGGATTAAATATACAGCCCATTCCAGATTCCACTGGATTCAGGTTGGCATGCAAGAATGCATGTACAGCCCAAACCAGGTGCATGTACACCCAGTTTGGCATGCATGAATCCAATAGGATGCATCAAAATCTAACATCCTCGAATTACATGCAAAATGCATGATAAACTAGAGAGGACTACCATGAGGCAGTCCTCATTTTTCAATCAGTTTTTTAGCTCATAAATTAAATCTTCAGACAACTGGAACATCTTTTCTACTTCGTTTATCTACAACTACTTTTCGATTACTTCCGGCTTAGGTCAGGGGGTGGTGGCACATTGGTAGTATCCGTGCATTTCCAAGCGTTGAGTGAGCAAGTCATTGGCTAGTTTGCTGGCTGGTTTGAGGCCATAGACGCCTTTGGTGACTTCGAAGTACACATACCCATTGTTCGTAAAGTCGTGGAGGCTATACTCGTGGATAAAGTCGTCAGGAATATCAGAGAGTTTGATGCGGGCATACTCTGGTCTGTCAAGTGGTGCGCCAAGGTAGAAGTTGGAGATGTCAAATGATGCAAAGTGTGCGGTAGGCGTGGAAAGAACACTATTGAGAAGTAGTTTGACGGTTTCCAAGGAGCCCGTTTTGGTTCCACAGTCGTCTGGATACCAAATGCGGTCACCGCCGAGGGTGATGCGTGTGTGCGGTAGGGGTCAGCTTTTTGCGGGCGGATTTCGCAGACCACACGAGTATAGGTGACATCGCCTTTGCGTTGATTTGGGATGTCCAAATACTGGATGGGCTTGAAGGTGTTGGTGCCTTCAATTCGCTTCTTGTGTTTATATTGCGGATGGTGGCCAATGCCTTGGCATAGGCGGCCCAGTTCGTTAGAGTAGGATGCATCCCATGTAGTCTTGTGTTTGGGATGTCGGCGGAGTTGTTTGTGTTCCAGTAACTGACCTGTGTCCTGATCCAACACGGGCATGGCGGTGCCATCGGATTCCTCGTCTGTTGTTTCAGCTAAGGCTGCTAAGGAGTTACGGGAGGGGTCTATGGCCAGGAGGCGGGCTCGTGTGAGGGCGGCAATGGGTTGGTCTACTGTTGTGTGGGCGCCGCGTCGGATGTGCTCCGGTAATGTCTGCCAGGCGGTTGTTGGGGTTGGGTTCAGCATGGTGTCTCTTATGGGTGAATCTGGTTGCACCCTTGGAGGATTTTGCTTGCACCCTCGGAGGTGTTGTGTCCGGGTGGGTCGCTGTAGTGGCATAGTGACGGAAGATATCACGCAGTTTGTATATTGCCTGTAGTTGTGCCGTTGGAGATTTGGTGGCAAGTTGGAGTTGCTGAAGTGCAGCGATGATTTTGTCCTCAGCTGTCAGATCAGGGGTGGGTAGGTAGTGGTGTCTGAATTTGATGGCGTCCGTGATGGCCACCGAGCGCGATTCTTTGTTGAGTACATGGTAGCAGCGATAGTGGTGAAGTGCTGGTCCAATGTAAAACCCTTCATGACTGCGATAATCCCAGGAGCGTCGTGTGGTTGCTTTGCTGTGGATGAGTATGCAGCAACCCGCAGGTCCCAGTGGAAAGGACCAAAAAGGTCTTCCCAAGCCGAGAGTGCCGGGTTGCAGTGGCTGGCGCGGAGGAGGTTCAGTGTGAGTTCTGCATGTGGGATGAGCAGGTCCCACCTGTCTGCTGGGAAGGAGGGAGCTGTACCCACTAGGATGGCAAGGAAGTGGTCTTTAAATGTGCGTATAGCGCGTTCCGCAGCATTGCAATGATGGACATGTGGTGGGACCAGTTGGAAGGTACAACCATTTGAGGTGATGGCCTGTCGGAAGGCGAGGCTCGCTTCATTATCCAGGATATGTACCACGGGCTTGCGGTTGGCATTGCACAAGCACGCATGGATGTCTTGGTATGCGGCAATACAGTGGACATCATGCTTGTTGGGGAAGGGGTGGACTAGGATGGCATTCGTGTCAGCATGGAACGCAATCATAATATACTGGTTTCCACTGCACGCTCGTGGGTGGAAGCGGCCCGTGTCATCGGTGAATATTTTGTTTAGTGGGATGGTGAAGATGTCAATGTCGTGCTGTGGTGATGCAGGGGAAGTCTGCTGATGGTACGTTGCGCTCGTGGTAGATCTGATGTGTTGCCGTGGTTGGGCCATGTGGCCCTGGATGGTTGCGTCAGCTGTTGGGCAATACTTGGCTACCAGTGTGTAGGTTAGTCCAGGCCATGAGTTGTAGAAGCCGCGTTTGATGGCATGTAGCCATGTGGATTTGACTGGGTATCCTGCGGTGGCATGGAGGAAGGCAACCAGTGCTCGCATTGTGGGCAGGTTGTGGGTGCGTAGGTGTGTATGTACGCGGGGGCAGGCAGGAGGTCTGGCTGTGTGGGTTGGTGAAAGATTGTTGGCTGGGGCTTTCTTGTGGTGTGTTGGGGGTGGTTGTGTTCCAGGTGTTGGATCAAAAGTGGTGCGGGGCCTTGCTACATGCAGAGCACTAGGGTCTTGAGGTGGCCTCAAGTTGATTTTCCATAGACGGGGAGCGTTCGTGTCATGAGTACCACTGAGGATGGTGGTACCCGCTGAGTCTGTGACCGTGAGTGTGTTTGCAGTGAAGAGGGCTGTGCAACCTGCATAGCATAGTGTGCCGATGCTAACGAGGTTGTGTGTGAGGCCCGGGACAATGTGCCCTTGCTGTGTAACTGGGGGTATGTTGGGCAGGTTGAGGGCCGCTGTGCCAGTAGAGTACAGTGGTTGGCCAGTAGCTGTCTGGATGGTGGTGCGTGGGGCATGGGGCGTGGGTGTTGATATTGGTCAGTGGCGCCTCTGCTAGGAAGTAGTGGCCACTGGCACCTGTGTCAGCAATGGCCATGTCGGATTGGAGGAGGAGTGGGCTACAGGATGATGCAGTAGTGGCAATATTATAGTTTGAAAATTGGTTAGTTACAATACTTAAAGCTGCTGCATCTACCGGCCCCTCCTGTCACTTGCTTTCCCAACCCTTGTTGACCATGCTGCCTCCCATCGTGTTTGCACGTGTCGCTGTATCCTTGTGCCCTTCCGCCTTGTTGGCGCATGTTGCACTGAAGTGTCCCTCTTGTACTCGTAATCCGTGAGTCCAGCAGTACCCGTCAGGCGTTGTGGGGAGGGTTGTTGACAGTCGGGTAGTTGTGCGCGTGCGTTGCTGTTGTTGCGTAGCTGTTCCGGGTGGTGCAGATGCATGTTGTAACGCCGCCAAGGTGGTGTAGGCGGCCGTGAGGCTGGCCACACTTGTGGTGAGGGCAGTCACATTTGCTACGAGCACGGCATTAGGCTCCGTCAGGGATTGTAGGGTGGTACGTTCTGTTGTGGCGGCCGCTGCCAAGTTGTCCAGGTACCCATCCAGTCGAGCAAAATGTCCCCTCCATCAGGTGTACATCGTCTTCAGCAATCAGGGCGTTTGCAGTCGAGGGCGGCATGGCAGTTCCAGAGGCAAGGAGTTGACGCTTTCGGGCAATGTGGGCGACACGGTAGTGGGTTTTCCATGCTGTCCATGTTTTGTTCGCGCGGGGTTTAGCTTCCCAGTCATCTGTTGGTCGAGGGAAGTGGTTCGAGGCAAGGATGGCAGTGGAGGCAATGGCCAGGAGTTGGTCATCTGACATGGGGAGGTTGGCACGTGCTAGTTTGCGTTGTGCTGCTTTGAGCATGTTGATGTACTCGGGGATGCCGTCCGCTGTTGCGTAGAATCCCAACATGTTGGTTGGGAGGTTTACGAGCTTGCTGGGGTGGAGGCCACCACAGTTGTCATCGAGGTGCGAGAGGAGTTGTTTTGCCGTGACGTGCGTGTAGAAGGATCGATCGTGGCGGAGGTCACGATACCAGATCTCGTCAACGGCGTCCCGAATGAATTTCGCTGTTGCTCATTCGGCTGCTTCATAGGAGGCAAAGTCACGGACCAGGATGGCATGTTCAGCCTCTCGGTGTGCTCGGATGACTGCAGTTGCCGCATCGTCAATGATGGGATACGCAGGCGGGCGTGGCGGAGGCGGGAATTGTGCGCCCCAAGTGGCCGTGTACGAAGTGGTAGGCTCAATGAGGCCGATGAGGTTGTGTGTGCCATCTTCATCGTACAGGATGTCAAGGAGGAGGGGATAGAGGACGCTGCGAAGCGCGGTGAGGTCGTCATCGCTGCCGTGGCAAAAACGGTGGTGATCTCTTCCGGTGTCGTGGTGATGCAGCAGAAGAAGGTGGTAACCGGTGTGTGGTCAGAGGGTGAGTTGCCGACGATGGTGTCGGAAGAGTAGTGAAGAAGTCTAAGTAGGTATGAAGAAGAGCACCATGGTGGTGATAAAATCTACCTACTAGATATATGAGCATGGTGCTCGAACTACACTAGCAGGCAAAGAGCAGTCCCAGATGTGGGTGTTTCAGTGGCTGTGCAAGTGGCTGAAGGCCTGACCCTCTGGGGCCGCTAACAGGTCCCAAGGCTGCTAATAGCCCTGTGGGGACGCTAACAGGTCCCAAGGCTGCTAACAGGTCCCAAGGTCAGGATATGGTCCTAGGCCGTAATTGTACTTAGCTACAGGGGCATTCCATGTTCTGACCAAGGTCTACTATGAAACAATACCTGGTTTTGGAATAAATGAGGTTGTTTAGATTATCATTCTTGCATTGAGACTCTGCCAACTGATATCCTTCCCTTTGTGTATCTGACCACTTAACGTGCGTAGCATCCCTCAAAAGCATCTGCTCTGTCTCATTTACCTCTACATTTCCTGCCTTGGTGTTTTTTAATTGTGAGGATTCATGTCCAGCGACCGTTTCACCTGCACCTCCATTTCTACTCTCATTGCACCTCACCCGCCTTGCGATTGATACTGTTGTCATCATTGGGGTTGTTTGTCCCTAGTCATTACCTCCATTCTGTTTGTCTGATCTGCATTCTCTGTTACTTCCTCTTCTAGATCCTCCATCTGACTCTTGTCCTCCTCCTGTTGTATCTTGAGCAATACGGAAGAGAAAATCATGTTTGAGACAGTACTTTTGTCTGTTAGCAAATTGCCAACAGAATGTACAGAAATCCTCTGCTCTACTTCTCACCTTGAGGCTGGGATACTGCTTCAGCCAGAAGTACTAGTAAGTTGGAAAACTGACTACACTTTGAGCCCTGTTTGGTTCAGAACCCTCACCAACCCAAGTATATTTTAACTGCTTCCCACGATTCTGGCATGCCCAACCATGATTGTGACAGCTGTGTGTGACAGTACTGATAGTAGCATGGTCTTCTACCTTTTGAGGCAGGGAGGTACACTTTGTTGACATCAACATTTCCAAAAAGCTGAGCACCCCCACCAACTGCACTCCTCACAATCCTAGTAGCAGTAAGCTTGGTCTGTGCCAAAGACTTCAACTCCTCAAAATGAATGATGAGTTTCTCACACAACTCAGGAGACATTGCGGCATTTTTGCTGCCTGTGTTGCCATGTGGGTAATGGTGAGGGAGGAAGTCAATGTGGTGGATTGGATGCATTGTCATCACTTCCTAGCAACATTGTGGATACAAGCAAATGAGTAGTATCAGATGCGATGATCATGAAGAGGTTTCAAGTCTGCTGCCTCATCATTACAGGTACAGCTGTTGAAGGGGATTTGATAGACAAACATGCCTATTGACACCACACCAACACTCTTCTTTGTGGACTCAACATAAAGGTAGGCTGTCGGCAGGTGTTGATCCTGTTCTACCTTCAGCTTGTCCAACCACTTCAACACGAAGCCACCAATTGCCTCCATGAGTTGTTCTCAAGAAACTTCAGGCCATTGAAAGATAGCTTCCCTGAGCCAATGATATGTTTGCAGTTTGGCTCATTACGAAGCCTTTTGAGGTGGTTGAGGAGCTCAGTGAAGGCCTCCTCCTCCATGACAACTGGATTCTTCTTGGACTGTTGTTTCATATCATTAAACAGGTGGCTGTGTTGAGCCAACTTCTTCCCTCTTTTCTTTGGGGGTTCATCTCCAGGCGAAAGGAAAATTGAAGTTGCTCCATCTTTGTTGTCCTTTGTTCTTCCTCACTTTCATCTTCCGAGCTATAGTCCAAAGTGAGGAAGGATGTGTCGGACTGTTTAGGTCTTCTGTTTTGTTGTCTGATGATGGGACGTAGCTGCTGTTGTCATTGCACGTTGCCAGGACGGGCTGAGGCATGATGCACCTTGATTGCATCACCGTAAAGGGATAGAGTTTGCGATGAGCCTGGACGAGATGCTGGGATGGGACAATGGACTGCCCTTGCTACATCACCATGGATTTTGCTGTGGATTGTGCTTTTATTGCACAAGCAATGTGCTTTGTTGTGATTGGTCAGAGGGTACTTTCACACAGTATCCATGAATTTTTGGAGGGTGATAAAGAGCGCCAAATGAACCAATGCATGCAATCAGCCTATTAGGGTACACAAAAATCAAAGAGTCGTTGCAATTGCCACCACCAGATTAGAATCTTTTGAATTAATTACCCCACTGAAATGGCACACACTACAATGAGAAAGAGCTTTTTGCAACAATGAGTTTGATGTCCATGTCTTAAAATGGCCATACAACAACTGTGAAATCAATTTCGTCTGTCAGATGTACAAAAGATAGAGCAGGGTTGCACCTATTGTATTTAGCTGTCTTGCATAAGCTCTCCTGAGTTCATCAAGCCTTATGTACGAGGCTTCTCGTTTTCTAAATACTTCTTGTACACGTAGATAGACTATAATTGTTAGGAAGTGGTACAAAGCGGCAATCTCGAAGTAAATAGGGTAAATTTTTAAGATACCTTCATTTTTCATCACTGGGGGGCTAACTTGACTTGTATGATAAGAACCACATATTTATTTTTTAAAATGACCGTGCATTTGGTGGTTCTTATGATCCAGTATTTACTGTAGTTATTAAGGTACCCACAGGTATGGTACCCACTCAGCTCTTGATAAATAATAATTACCATTACAAAAATATGTATATTTCCCTTAACCCCTGTGGGGGAGGAAGGAGAGGAGCAATTTAGGTTAAAAAGATTTGTGTAACAGCAATTTGTGACCTCTCGTTGACCAAGATTTGTGTAAATTTAAACAAATTTGTGTAAATGTACACTGGAGCATACCTAAAACACATTTCACAAATCACATTTACTCGTATCACATTTACATAAATTTGTGTAAGCAATGATAATCTTACCTAAAATGTAAATCGTAAATCATATCTGTCGCCAATCACACATTTCAATTCCCGGCCAGGAGTCCCATTTTCCCATATCTCAGTACCCCTATGTAATGCTACATAATAGAGATAGCATACATGTAGAGAGGAGGGGCATCAATTATAGAAGATTTTTTTTTTGTGTAAATGTGATTTGCGATTTGTGTCAATGGTCGACAAGGGCCTCTTGTCGAACAAGAGTTGTGTAATTTGAACATAATACAATTTTCCCACCAAAACACAAAAAATGCGTAAATGTGTAAATGCTATTTGCAATTTATTGTTAGGTATGCTCCACTTTTCCCCCGCCAAACACACAAAAATGTGTAAAAGTGCAAATTGCAAATGCAATTTGCAATTTGCAATTTGCAATTTGTGTTTTCCATCTCTGCCGGTGTCACCACATGTCTACCGAAAATTCAATAGAATGTTAACCTATTTTTATTTATCCTAGCTGTTGACTTACTACTTTCAACTATAATTATATTACAAGTGGTTGCTGCAAGACATTTTAGCAGCAGTGGGAGCCTGCAAAGAGTTTAAGTCTTGTTTTGTTAAATAATGATATAACAGTGGAAGCCAGTTAGCGCGCATGTCTGACCTGAGCTGAAATCGTCGTAAAAAATATCACGCAAAAATTATAGGTAGTCTCGACAGGTGTCGAAGATTTGATTTTATGAGCCATGTTTGTTACAATTGTGAGGATGGAAAGGCAGTGGAACTGCATTCCAATCCAAACCATGCAAACGATCATTGTGTAGGTTTCTACTCAATATGGTATGTCTATACCCTTCTCAAGGGTATGTAACCCCTTCTCTAATGTGTTCTCTTGTTTGGGGTTCTGAACTTCCATGTTGGGGAGTCCATGCCGTCGGGAGGTGGACTCTCCTACTGGGGAGTCCTGAGAATGCTCCATTTAGGTTTTGTACCCAGGGGTACAAAAAAGGCTGATTCTTGGCCTATTTCACTTGCCCCCACGAATGGAGTATCAGGTAAAAATGGAGCAAAAAAACCTAAGTCTTTTTAGGTGAAAAAAGTGGGTTCTCATGAGAGTAACAATAACGAACTAAAGAGTTTGTTAAACATGTGTAGAGAGTAAGTGTTATTTGAAGAGGGAGAGTCCGTTTTTGTCATTTTGAAACTGACATTTAATACGGGTTTAAGTTTGGTTGTTAAAAAAGGTGTAACTCTTCGTATATTCAGTCTTTCTGATTTGGTTCCGCATTGAATCCTGATGGTGCCATTCGTATGAACTGATGTGATAGTCCAAGGATCACTTTCATATCTACTTTCACCTTTGCGGAGTATACCATCTTTTCTAAGAAGTACTTGATCACCAACTTTGTAGTCCCAATCACGACGTGAGCTATTTTCCCGTTTTGTGTTTTGGTCTGTTTGGTGTTGCCTATATTCTCCAATTTTATTCCAGTCGGCCAGGAAGGGGATGTCGAACAACATGTCCCGTCCAAAGATGGCTGCACCTGGGGAGGCGTTTAGTACTGTGTGGTATGTTGAGCGAATGGCCCAAGCAATGTTCATCACGGACTTGTCTATATCGCTTGTCTCTACTGAAGGGGCCATGTCTATTTCAGCTGTTCCGAGCATTGATGATATCACCTGATGCACTTGTTCTAGAATAGCATTCGCTTGTGGATTCTTGACAGTGGTAGGCTTACTCATGATCCCATATGAGTCACATAGGGCTTTGAAGTGAAGTTTGAATTCACTTCCATTGTCATAAATTATGTATTGACAACGTGGATACCTACTAAACCAGGTCTTGTTCACTAAGTTGCTGATCATTGCTGATGATTTATCAAAATATGCTAACTTAGGTTCCTCATGGGTCCTTTTACCCTTCCGCCCTTTTGTATCCAGAGGAATAATCGCCTCAGTGATTACCGATAGTTCAACCATTTCAAACTAGCTAGAAGCTGGGTCAATCATAGTCAGACACATGAAATCAATTACTGTCTCATCTTTACCTTTGATTGTATACGGGCCAATAAGGTCAACACATAGTACATCCCAAGGGTTTGTGATGGCGAATTTAGTACGGAGTTTCCCGTACTTATGCTTATGCCTCTTGTTGACTTGGCATGCATGGCAGTTTTTGACATATTTCCGGACGGTATTTCGCATACCTTTCCAGAACATTGCAGCACAAAGGGTTTCTTTGAGTCTCGTGTGTCCAGGGTGCTGTAGATAGTGGTGATACCAACTAACTGCACGGTGTTGAAGATTTTTTGGAATGACCATTTTTCCGTCCTTACATAGGAGATGTGTACTTTTGACCAATTGTGTCGAGTACTGGTCTTTCAATGTCTTCAAGCTGGCATCAAGCTTTTGGGCTTCTGCAATCTCTCGTACTGTTAACGGGTAGATTACATCTTCTTTGCTGTGGTTTGCAAATACCAGATTCATTTCCTCTTGGTATGCAGAGGTGTCTATCACACTCTCTTCTTGCATGGTGTAATGACACCAGCATTTGGTGAACGTCATCCAGTTCTCGTGCTCACTCAGAATTGGTCCGATGTCTAAGCAAGAGATAGCGTCGGCAACAGTGTTATGTATGCCTTTAATGTAAACAATTTCGGGGCCGAATTCCTTGAGGAGCACTCTCCATCGGTAGACACGGTCAGAGGTTAATCCGAGGGCATCTTGGATTAGATTCTTATGGTCTGTGTAGACTTTTAAACTTTGTCCCCACAACATGCCTTTGAACTCCTTGAGTGTTTCCACTATGGCCAGTAGTTCTAGTTCAGTCACGCTGTACTTCTGTTGCGTCGTCAACAGCTTCTTGCTGAAGAACGCAAGGGGCCTATTACCCTGGGTGATAACTGATCCAAGTTGTTTAGACGAGGCATCAGTATACATCTCAAATTCCATTGAATAATCGGGATAGGCTAAGACTACATCCTTGGCAATTGAAGTCTTAACGTCATCGAATGCTTTTTGATGCACCGTATTCCAGTACCATGGACGTTTCTTCATCTTATTGGCTCTGGTGACCTTGGTGTGACCGCACTCTCCTACCAGTGAGGTGAATGGGGCAAGCACTTTGCTGCATCTTGCCCAAAGATCTCTATAATACTGGACCATGCCCAGGAACTTACGGAGGTCTTTGACATTTTTTGCCAATGAAATCGCAAGAATCGCCTGTACCTTTTTCTGTTGTGGTTTAATCCCTGTTTGTGTGAGGATATAACCTAGATATTCTGTTTCAAAGGTGCAGAATGGCGGTTTTTGGGCGTTGATTCGCAAGCCCGCCTCACGTAGCCTGGTAAGCACCATTTTCAATTTGTCAAGGTGGTCTTCCAAGTTTGCCTTTGTGATGCATAACAAATCATCAAGGTAAGCTCGTATGAACTCTAAGGCTCCCATTAGTGTTGACATTTTTGCTTGAAAGATGTCTGGTGAACCTGCGATGCCCATGGGCAAATGGAGGTAGGAATACTTGCCCCAAGGGAAAATGAGGGTACATATTTTGGATGAATCGAGATCTAATGTAATGGTATAATAACCCATGTTTAAATCTAGGGTTGTAGCATAGGTAAATCCATCTAGCTCTTGCAGGACTGTACTGATTTTGGGTAATGGAAACGGCTTTCGAACTAGTCGTTTATTTACTTCTCTAAAATCAGTGAGAAAGCGTACAGTTCCGTCTTGTTTTCCAGTGATAAATGATGGTGACGCCCATTCTGATTCGGGCTGAAACTCTAACACTCCCAGTTCGCATAGTCTATTCAGTTCTTTGATAGTTGTTTCTTTGTGAGATTTTGGTACTGGGTATGCCTTGCCATGATTTGGCTTTGTGACCTCCTTAAGTTCAAAGGACACAGGCTCTGTGTTCCAATCACCTAGTGTTCCGTCAAAAAGTTCCTCAAATTCTGTGAATAACTCCAGCAACGAGTTTTGGTCTTGGAGACTACGGTGAGTACAATTGGTGCTAACAATTGATTGGGGGTCTGCCTTTTTATAATTTGCATCTAGGATTTTAACTACGCGCTGTGTCGCTTCCTGCGTACTTTGCGGTTCATTTGCCATGCTGTTGTTAACAGCCCAGGCTTTATCCAAGTTTGATGGGGTCAGACTATTGATGTCTCTCATTGGCAAAATGATGTGATCAATGGTAATTTCTTTTGTTCAAAAATCTAGAACAATTCCGAGCTCTTTCATGGTTTGACATCCAAGAATGAGGTCGAACGCTGGCTTTGCCATCTTTTTCTTATCATACTCTACTACGTCAGGAGTCATGGTGTACTCCTTACTGTTCGAATACTCAAAGAACTTTAAGTTGACTTCGCTCCTTCCTTTGGTTAGGAAGCTCCCATTCGATGTGCACCAAGACTTTGGCACCTGCCTAGCCAAGCAGGGAAAGCGTTTCTCCGTTCGCTTTGCATGGAACAGGAGATCACCATCAGATCCACTGTCTAGTAGGATCCTGATGACTGTGTTACTGGTACGACACCCTGTAGAGTGTTCGATGTTCTAACGGGCTGGATTTTCAGTCGCTTTATAGCGTGCTTGTGCTTCTACAGTAGTGACCTGCCCTTCTTTACCTGTCAAAGGGGTCTTCACACTGTTGAAAAGGTCACCCTACAGTTCGGGGTCCGACAATTCGGTTATTGTTTCACTCAGTGTAAGGTTGGCTGGAAGATTTCCTAGTTCTTCGGCCAGATTCAAACATGTATTGTTTGAATCAGAAAATATTATGTTGGCACGTGGGAAAGTTTTAATCGGACTTAGGTAAGTGTTCATCATTTCATTACAACGATTTTACTACACAATTTCTTAGTACTCCCCGACCCATCATCTCAAGATGAGTCTGAGTCATCACTGTCACTCATGTCGTGATGCTTAAGCTTCCTTTTTCCGATAGCGCGTTTCATTTTCCTGTTGGACTTCGTAAGTTTGTCGATTTTAGCGGATAGCTGTGCATAGCTACTTCCTCCTCGAGCAGGTCTCTCTAGTCCACGAGAGTTTCC
The DNA here is from genome assembly GCA_013187285.1 of Cyclotella cryptica. Classification (NCBI taxonomy): domain Eukaryota; phylum Bacillariophyta; class Thalassiosirophyceae; order Thalassiosirales; family Thalassiosiraceae; genus Cyclotella; species Cyclotella cryptica. The sequence continues at coordinate 349,621 of JABMIG010000114.1, forward strand.
ATTTGGGTTTCTCCCCTTGAAGCTTGACTTCGGGGTCCCATTGGATTCATACTTCCGGCAATCCGGGGTGTTGTGGGTGGTATGTGCACCCCCAAGTTTCTTGTAGAGAGAACAGTACTTCTCTGTGCGACGTTTCTTCGGAATCCGGTCACTAAAAGAGACCATCTTCTTCCGAGACGAGTCGTTAGACTTGGCTACAGTCTTGGGTCCTTCTCCAACCTTCTTGGTGGGGTAGGCCTTCTCAATGCGCTCAAGGACTTCGAGAAGTTCCCTGACACTCTGTGGTACCAAGGCTCCACTGAGCTCATATTGGTCCTGCCAGTTCCTAGGAACCATCCTGAGGATGTGGCTTGCCAAGTCGGCATCATCAACTGGCCCACATACTTTCGTAGACTTTGCAGCCTTTGAAGAGTAAAACAGGCACGGCAAGAGTTCCACATACCCGTTAAGGCGTTGGATCCTCTGCACAAAGTCCCTGATGGGTACCCTGTTTGATTTCTTCAGCCCATTGCTGATGTAGAAACGTTCCTGCTCAGCTGCATCAGTCCTAAAGACGGTCTGCAGATGCAACTGGACACATTCCTGAAAGGAGGTCCAAGATGCCGGGCATTTTGTGGGATGCTTGGTCCCATACACATCGGTCCAGGGTTCGCAGTTGATTTGCTCCCCAACGATGGTGGTCCAAGGACGACTGACAGTCTCCGACAATTGAGTGGAGTACTGCAGGAGGATCGCTTGGCCAGTGGACACTATGGCCTCATTGGTGTGGATTTTAGCAGCAGATGCTTTGTTAAGTGACTGGAGGACGTGGGAATTTTCATCCGTCCCTTTGTACTTGGCTTTGGCCGCAGTGGCCGCAGTCAGTTTTGCCTCAGCCTTTTTATCTGCCTTGCAGGCTTCCTCGTAGTCCATGTCTAAGCCTCTCTGGGAAATTATTTCCATCAAGGTCTGGACATGGTCGAGGAACTGTTCAGGACTTCCCTCGTCGAAGACGGTGACAGACAAGGTCATTTTGTTGGAAACCTTGATTTTGTTGATTACCTTCGGGGTGTCCATGGCAGTGGGAATGTAGGAAATAGGTGGCTTGGACCTCCCTGAACTCTGTTCACACTCCTGCGGCTTGAGTCCTTCTGGGCTTGACTTGCTTGTCGACATCCTCTTAATTGCCTCTCCAAGGGGAGTATTATAAAACAAGGCCTTGAAAAAGGTCTTGGGTGCCCTGTTGAGGTTAGCTTGAAAAAGATTTTTTTATTTTTTATTTTTAAATTTTTCTTTGTCAACTTTTATTTCTTGAAAGTCTTGCTTCCAACTATTTCGCAAGAATTCTCGATAATGAAATTAATCCGATTTGTAGGAATCCCCGATCGCAGAAGTCGATCGCTCGAAGTTTATCGCTTAACTCGCTGATCGCGGGAGAATTTTTGGAGAGCTCGTAGATCGCAAAACCGTAGGAATTCGTCGATCGCGTAGCCGATTTTGGAGAGATCGTCGATCGTGCAAAAAAAGCATATCGCTGACGCAAAAAGTTAAAATTTGCCGCTCGCGATAAAAAATTGTTAGCATACCTTGTGTCGGAAGGGTTGGATGTTGATGGCTTCGGTGCGCGAAGGTTTGCACCACGGTTATCTATAGATAGTGACCTGAGCTGAAATCGTCGTAAAAAATATCACGCGAAAATTATAGGTAGTCTCGACAGGTGTCGAAGAATTTATTTTATGAACTATATTTGTTACGATTGTGAGGATGGAAGGGCAGTGGAACTGCATTTCAATCCAAACGATGCAAACAATCATTGTGTAGGTTTCTACACAATATGGTATGTCTATACCCTTCTCAAGGGTATGTATACCCTTCTCTAATGTGTTCTCTTGTTTGGGGTTCTGAACTTCCATGTTGGGGAGTCCATGCCGTCCGGAGGTGGACTCTCCTACTGGGGAGTCCTGAGAATGCTCCATTTAGGTTTTGTACCCAGGGGTACAAAAAAGACTGATTCTTGGCCTATGTCAATGTCACGCTTGCTTTGCTCGTGCCGCATGCAGGCATGACTTTTATAGTATGTGCTTTCCAATTAAATAATTTACTTCAACCGGTATTACTCTTGAAATTATTGGAAATGTGTTGGGTCCTCGCACAAGCGCAACCACGTGGTCATTTTAAACTGAAATACCGTACATCACACTTTATAAGCCCCCACAGATTATAAGACCCCCTATTATGTACATTTGTCTTTTTCACCTCGATAAATACCCCCAGGTGTTCTAAACCATCTTAGAATGCTTGTGCTCATAAAGTACAACATGCCCATAGGTCTATCTCCTCATAACTCCAGCTATTTCCTGAGTTACACTTATAAACCTCCAAACTCACAACACATTGTAATTTATACAAATTGCAACTATGAAAGGAGAGTTTGTGCAGATCATCTTAGTAAGACAATCACGGCCGCAGTTGCGAAGCACATCTTTGGATCGGAAAGTGGTGGGAAATGACGTGAAATACAGTACCAAAGGCCGTAATAAGTAAAATAAACACACATTTACTTCTTCAGCGTGTTAAAATTGCTAGCTTTACATGGATTATAAGACCCTCGAAAAGGTATCCTTGTACATTTGGGGGCTCTTATAAACCCTGACATACGGCAGACCTCTTGGGGGTCACAAATACATTTTTATTAGTCAATTGAAGAGAATCGCATGCACATTTATAGGTAACACAATGTTGTACAGTTAAGAAGCACCATTGAATGCAAAAATCAATTCTTAGAAGGTGACCGCACATAAAACAAGAATATTACCTAAGCAAATCATAAGCTTTATTTAGATATATTTATAAAGGTAAGCCCACATGGAAAGATCATGACTAACCATGCATGTCAAATACTAAAACAATTTATTTTACAGGTAATTCTGAAGAAATAACTCTGCTTACCTAAAACTGTCAATAGTTAAAAATGTGTCTCATGGAGAAGGAGACGAAGGAGAAGAAGAAGACGAAGGAGAAGAAGAAAAATCTCGGTTACTAATAAACAAAGATTTTTCAAGAAAAAATGTTGATTATGGTACTATTGACAAACACAAAACTAAAAACTACAGACCAACTATCAACCAATAGCCGAAAAATAATTGGCAAATTGCATGTCTAGCCGGCTAAATGATGGCTGATTTCGTGTAGGACCAAATTTGAGATTTGGTAAGATTTGGTTTAGCATTTTTGTTGAGTTTATGCCTATAAACAAATTACGGCAGGCACCCAAAGGAGTTATGAACTTCTCTCTCTCTCTCTCTCTCTCTCTCTCTCTCTCTCTCTCTCTCTCTCTCTCTCTCTCTCTCTCTCTCTCTCTCTCTCTCTCTCTCTCTCTCTCTCTCTCTCTCTCTCTCTCTCTCTCTCTCTCTCTCTCTCTCTCTCTCTCTCTCTCTCTCTCTCTCTCTCTCTCTCTAGAGAAGAGAGACAAAGAAGGAAGGGCCGCAAGATAAAGGTAACACTGTTGTATAGGTAACACCGGGCGAGTCTCACTGACATTTGTGTTTTCAGTTATTTAATCCGAGAAAATGCCACTAAAACCCTCAAGAATAGTTTTCCCTTCACACTAGCAATACTTCAATATGTATGATCCCCGTGACTCTGGGTAGTTGCTGAGAAACCTCCAATGCTGTCTGAAGTCACCACACAACTTGAGCACATGGTGGAGGGATGGATAGCATGGGAGAGCAAGGCAGGCAAAATGGCGGGAGGGGTAGGGTAAGTATTCGACCCTAGATCTCGGTTTATAAATGCCGGGAAATGTCAAAAGATACTTTTAAGATTATCTTACAATCTGTACCAAGTTAGTGATGCCGACACAGGAAATAAATATAAGTATCCACTCTATTTACCAAAATACCCTATGGTACTGTATGTCGCTCCAATTTTGTTTTGATTTGGCGTGCATTTGTCATTATTCCCTTCTCATTGCCCTCTTTTTCATCGCACCGCTCACCCATCACCAGCTCCACTCCTCTTTCATCTCCCTAACCAACTCATGCATTTGATTGAACAAGGCTTTGTCATTGTCATCAAAAAAGCTGTACAGTGCAATACCAATACTTACCATTCAAAGACTTCAAAATGGAGGCCCAAACCAAAAGTACAGTTCTCCTAAAGTCCTATAAAATAAAGGAAAAAAGAACATTGTTCAGCAAATTGATGGACTCATGGGGACCGGATTGTTTAGTCACCAAAAAACTTGTTTAAGCGTGGGCATCCTTCCCTTGTATTATACGCAATGGAAGAAGCTGCTCGATAAAGTGGATGCGTTGAACTCCAGCACGGAGTTTGTGCCCTATAATATAAAGGGCACATCTCGTAGGATTCACCCGGGCCGAGAAAGTGTTCTGGCGTAAGTCAAGGGACAGCTCCAAGCATTCACTTTCAAACTTTGCGAGCAAGGTGTTCAAGTCACCAATAGGATGGTGATGTGAGAGGCCGGACATGTTCTTCCAGGCTTTGCGGACAAGAAGCAACATGCGCAGGAGTTCGCGTCACATCGTGTCATGCAATCTGTCGGTCTCACGTATCGTTGTGCAACGCATGCTGCACAAAAACATTTCCTGGAAACAGAGGCGGATGCAAAAGACTTCATCTCTGTCATGAAGTCAAAGTTGGAGGGTAGGAACCTCAACGACATCCTTAACATGGACTAGACGCCAATCCCATTCTCCTTCCACTCCAACATGACTCTTGAAGCGAAAGGAGCGTGGACGGTACATTCCCACGCTTCAACCACGGACACAAAGTGTGTCACTCTTGTCGCGACTGTCACGGCGACTGGGAAGATGTTGACACCCTTTGTCATCTTGAAGGGTAAGCCCCAAGGATGGATTGCACTTGGCAAATTTGGGAAGTACCCGGGTGCAGGAAGGTACGTGTGTCAAGAGAAGGCGTGGATGGATGAATCGAAGATGAACGAGTGGATCAACGTTGTGCTACAGCCTTGGAAGGCAAATAGGGACAAAAACAAGCCGTCTGCCGAGCCACCCATCCTAATTCTGGATGCCTACCGCATCCATCAGATGGGTATGGTAGTGGAAAGGATTCAATCCATGGGGATTGAGGTCATCCACATCCTGGCGGGCTGCACGTATTGTGCTAGCCCATTGATGTTGGTATCAATAAACCAATAAAAAATCGGCTTTGTCAAAAGTGGGAAGACTGGATGACAGAAGGGGATGGGATGGTTGACGGGGTTGCCAAGGAACCCTCCCTAAATTGGTGCCAAGTGGATTGTCGAAGTTTATGACAACATTCCTGAGGAGGTTGGGCAAAACGGGTGGAAGCGTAGGGGATACGAATGGGTGTAACTAACTACAGTTAGATAACAAATTACTAATGGGAAAGACACTTTATACATGAAATAAAAGGCAGATTAATTTACTTCTTAACGTTGACACAAGTTGAAACTTTTTTCAGTTACACTTTGTCCAAAGTTTCTGCGTAGGCATAACTGTGGTTGCAGTGATACAACGTACACATACTTCTGTTTTCGGAATCCGGAAGAAAAACTTCCGTGATCCGCAGAAAGCAACCATCAAGACGCTGGGCCATGCCACCAATTGTATACTCTCGAGCCGTGAAACAAACTCAGCAAACATCGGTGCCATCTGCACGCACTTTGTAGGCCGCAAGGTGTGTTTGCTCGACAAGGCGCAAGCACACCAATCTACTCACACCATTCCCATGTGGCTGGGACTTTGTAAGGTTCGATCCCAATCAACCAATCGGAATCCGTGACAGATCTTTTGGTGAAGAACCATTTTGTATTGGACTTGACTTTGTAGGAGCAATTGCTGGGAATCGCGAGCCAATCGCATCCGATAGGGCAATAGTCCAATCAATTTTTTCCCGCCGTGTCATTTTTTTCTCGCCACGTCATCTTTTTCTTCGCCACGTCAACTTTTTCTTCATCACGTCTGTGAATTTCCCGCCACTTTCAATCATTCTACGTACTTACGCATAATAAGCCCATAGAAAAACCGAATGGTCAATTGAACCTCGACGGGAAAATAGCGTCCAATCGGAGCCCCGATTGGACTATCAGACTCGTGACAGAACCCATCGACCAATCCAAAAAGGGGGCTTAATTGGATTGGAGGCGTTCATTGGGGCCTAAAAAGTCACCGATTTGCAGTATCGATAAGCCGATCGGGCTCGTGGGACTCACCCCGATCTGATCTGATCGGTCCATAGGGCCTACAAAGTCCCAGCCTGACCCTCAATCAACGCATTAAAACATCCAAAAGGGTGCACATTGCAGCTGCGTCCATGATCGTTTGGGAGGAAGCCGGCGAGAACGATTTTCACCATTTTTTGTTGTGTTGTGTGTGGTATGGAAGGTGATGTGTGATATGTTGTGATGTGAGTTTAGCGGGATGTAGGCATAACTCAGCAACCAACCGGAGTTATAGGGTCCTATGCATATCGGCGTGTTGCTGTCGAGAAGGAGAATTGATCTATGACAGTTTTAGAATGTCCGGGGTCGATTTAATGGGTAAAAATCACAAATGTTGTCATGAGAATCGGAGAAATGGATCTTATAATCCGAGGGCTATTATAAACCGAGATCTATGGTATAACTTTTCACCATCAAAACTAAGAAGGGGACGGAATATTATAAGTAACACTCAAATGTATCTTTTTACTCTTAAAATCCGGCTTATGTGGTACCATAAGCTAAAAGCTAATCACGTTCGTAATGGTTGTACCACATATCCCCATCCTTTTCGTACGGTGCAATAATTGCACCATAACTAGCTTTCTCCATCTTAATCCTTATAGTGCAATTATTGCACCATAAGGCGTACGATTCCTATGTTGCTTGCGTAGAAATGAAAAAAAACTCATTCGCCCCCAAAAGGTAATGGAGGCTTGGCATCAATATTTGGAGCGAAGTTACATAAGCCATTTTTCAATGATAACACGTGAATGCTAGAGCACATATAATGCTCAATTATTGCACCATAAGAAAATCTGGAATTTGATCAAAGTGTATGGTGCAATTATTGCACCATAGCTGGGGGTGGGGATATTATTTTATGGTTCACACGCATTCTCATTACTTATTTGAGCACTTCTTGTCAAAATATCACACAAAGGAGGACATCATCTGACGTTTGTAATATCTGCGAAGACAACCGAGATGAGAGCGCATGTTGTTATGAGAGTGTGGCTATGCTGCCTGTCTTTGATGCAGGCAGCATGTCATTCAAGCGGCCAGGAGCTCAAGAGGGGAGCAGCTCATATCAATTCAAGTGATGGTAAGATGATTTCAGTGACTCACGACAACAGTTCAACTTGCATACAGTTTTCTGTCAATATGTGTCTCATATCTCACGTGTCCTCGTTGTTTACACGCACACCGCTTACGCGTCAAGATGGCTCCGTGGACAACACTGCCATCAACGATGGGCCTAATGTACTCTTGTCCAGGAGGCTGCACAAGCATAGGAGAAAGCGCGACGAACAGAGCCGCCAGCCGAAAGAGCAAGAGCCGCCGCAACAGCTAGCTGTCGTGGACTACTCAGATTACTCATGTGACGAAATCAACGAAATGGAGTACAAACACAGCAACATCAACAGCAACAACAACCCACGCAACGACTTTGATCGATGTCAATTTGCAATGACTTGCAACGGCGGTGATGGGATTTTGTTTCCCACCTTGTTTTGCACCAGCTCCAAAAATGGAGCCGCTTCAGCCAAGACCGACACAAACTTCAGGCTATCGTCATCAACAACAATGAAACATATACTCAACTCCATAAAGCAAATCCTTCTACTTATCGGTCTCGCATTCATTTTGCTCCTGTTGTTTCGATTGCTTAATTCGACGACCGATGAATTCTTCTCACCGGGACTAGAGTTGTTTTCCTTGCATCTGGGATTGCCTCCAAGGTTTGCGGGTGTTGTGAGTACGCGTAGACAGATTTGTTCGACAGTGATGCTGCTGGATCTTGCTTTATTTCATGTATAAAGATCAATTCACAAACAATGCTTGTACAACTTACCACAACGCAAACATCTCAAAAACAGACTCTCCTAGCACTAGGGAACGGGGCCCCTGACGTAGCAGCGACAATGAATGCCATGCTCCAAGACGAAAAGAATGGATATCTCATGGCAATGGGAGAGTTGACCGGCACCACCATGTTTGTGAGTGCTGTTATTCTGGGGGTGATTGTTCGGTTGAGTGGCAATAATCACGGTGGGGATAAGCCCATTGATGACGACGAAATGGGCGCGATGAAGGAGAATGACATCAACGGGAAATCTATTGTAAATGGTGTTCCGTGCAAAGGACCGTTCTTGAGAGATATCTCAGTGCTTTGTCTCGTAACAGTGGTATCAATGTCGTACTTTGAGCAGGGAGTGATTGATTATGGATTTGTTCATTCGATGCTGGGGATATACGTCGTCTATGTCGTTTTGGTTTTTGGAGCCGATGCCTATCACATCTTTTACCATTTGCCAAAGTTGGCAAGAGAGGAGGAACATAATGGCGACATCGCGAAAGAGTCAGAAGGCGAGAACGTAATTTCAGTGGAATACGGTAGATGGAAAGATGGACAGCAAGGTGACGGCAACCATGAAAAAGCTAATACGCCCGTCAACATAGATGCGCAATCAACTCGAGTTGCAGACGAATGCACTCCTTTGACACATTCCTCACCAAGGAGTGATGACTCGCATCTTCGACAGCACCGCCATCATCTCCACAGTCGACGACCGCACAGTCATACCTTGGGTGATACCGTAATCGAGGCGATAAGCAATTACAGCTGCCATGAGCAGCAACGTTCACATACGAACGAACGCTCTTTTGATGGATGCAGCGGAGCTACCACAACAGAAATCGAACAAATGCAATCGTTTTCATCCACCAGAAGCAATCTCCCAACATCAAAATCATCTGGGTGGGGACCAACTTTACCCGATGGTAAAGAACCTCTCGTGACATTCCACCCTCATCATGCAATCCATCCCCATCATGAAGGAGGCCCTTTGATTTTGAGACGAGGAACTAGTTCAGGAAGCGGAGATGCTCGGACGTTGTCCCATGGAGAGTCTTCAGATAGTTATGATGGAAATCAACGATCCATTCCTGGATGCAATAGCAATACGTGGAACGCACTGTCAAGTGCTGCTGCAGTGGTTTCGACATGGGGAGAAGCAAATAGCGGCAGCAGTACTGTTGTTTGCATGGATCAGAGAAGGGATGACGCGAATATTCAGAGAAGGCCTAATTGTTGGGGCGACGCATGGACCAGCAACACTAAGGAATGGAATGCTCATTGGATCGAGTTTTTCAGAGGCATTTATCAAAATGGCGATAATAGCGCGTTGGAAGTTGTTTGTCTGTCCGTAGAGCTTCCTTTTACGATACTGAGGAAGGTGAGATGACCTGATACAAAAAGTGACTCATGTTTCCATTTATCTTGGTCATCACAATGCCTCACCATTCATAAACTCCCAGCTAACGAACCCAGTGCCATGTGACGGATACTACTGTAGACCAGTCGTTGCAGTATCGTTTGCACTCTCGCCTCTATGGGTTTATTACTATTTCAACGATCAGTTCGGGGTTAACATCTTTTCTTCTTCTATCGGGTTCATTTTGTGCATTGTGAATGTTTTAATAGCAGCATTAATACTGAGATATTCACCTGATGGGGAAGGGCCGATGGATTTTTTCCTAGTCGTGAGTACAGCACATTGTGATGCCACGTTGACTTTCTTGCTCCACCACTCAACCCGTCTGTGCTAATTTTCAATCATCACTGTACCGACAAGATCCCAATGACACTATATGGGTTAGTTATCTTTTATTATGAACTCAGTACGCTAGATTTAGCTGCTTAACCTATCTTCATTTTTCTTTAGGTTCGCCATTGCTGCAACATGGCTTGATGCAATTGCTGACAAACTCGTGGAGATTCTAGAACTCTTTGGCATCTTGTTATACATTCCCAACACTATCATGGGCGCCACAGTTCTCGCTTTTGGAAATTCTCTTCAAGACCTTGTGGCCAATGTCTCCTTATCAAGGAAAGGATTGAATAAGATGGCGATAACGGCATGGTGAAAAATATTCGTAACAGTGAAATTTATTTGCGTCATTTCGATCCTACTGACTCTGTCTTTTTTCCTTACACATATTTGCTCCAGTCTCGCTGGACCAATCTTCAACATGTGTGTAGGACTAGGAGGTGGTTTCTGGGTGTTAATGAGAAGCACTGGCAAGGATGAAATCCACGTAAAATTCCCAGGCAACATTAAAACGGGGTTTTACTTTACAATAGCAAACTGTGCATTGGTCGTGCTCGCGGGTACTGTCTTTGGGAACGGAGTGATTGGACGGGCGTATGGACATATTGCGTGGGGACTCTATGCTGTATATGTCATCACTTCTCTGATGGTCTAAAATGCGAAAATAATTTTGGCCCATGATCTATGCACAATGCTTTACTGTCAAGGGAATATTATTCATCCACAATTACCCTAGGCCTTAAAAAGCTAACAAACTTCACAGGTTGTTTGACAATTCTCAAGCGAAATCGTTCCTTTATCCCCATCGATTCTCCAGAGTGCTGAAACGGGAAACCCTTGCTGATTGACACACCCTCTTCTCCATTAGCCTCTCCATCCTCTTTGCCTGCTCGGCTACCATCCGCAGCCTTCTTCGTCCTCCACCACCACCAACGACTACTTCCCCGCCGACGTTTTCGCGAAAGATGTTCTTCATACTTGTCACTGGATACCTCCACCTCAAAATCCTGTCCTATGAAATCCAGACACCCAAATCTATCACTCTTCTCTCTATAGGAACCCTCAAATATTTTAGGTATGTTAAAGAATCCCACAAGAGGAGATATCCGCCCAAGTCGTAATTGAAGTTTGCCGGGTATGAGCCGAGCGTAGGGGAAGAGCCGTAGCCCACCACCGTAGAAGGGTGTAGTCGATGCAGCTAATATGCCCGTGGTTCCAGAGTATAGTAAATGTTGCTTCTTTTGTGGCTGCGATGATCGATTCAGTTCTGTCATTGCTTTGGTATCATCACTTACTCCGTTGGCAATCACGTTCTCGGTGTTTGTTGTTGTCATCCTTGCTCTCGAAGAGACAGCTAACTCCGAAAAATCTCCCCTACGATGATCCACCCATAGCGTGTCCTCATCTTGCGTAGTCACCCGGACGTGTATCCTATGAGTCCCATACCGCAACGTTTGGGGAAGAGTCAACGTGAGCAAGGCCACACAGTATCCGGCCACACTGGACAACGCACTCCTCAGAAAGGTCGGTAGTGTCTTGGACGTGGACGACCATGCCTTGACTTGTTGAAAGTCATGGAGCATGAGGGAGTCAAAGCCAGATCCGGCGAAGAAGCATAAGTCTCCTTTGATGTTGGTGGCGTTGAATGTCGACAATGAAGAAACATGTTCATTGTTATTGTCATCGTGGGAATGATGGATGACTTGCATCATTGGCATTTCTACAATAGAACATTTTTCCCAAAGAGCATTTTCCAAATCAAGTTTGCTATGTTGTGCTTGCTGCAATGACAACGACGACGAGTCATTGGTTGCATTGCGGAGTTTTTGCAGAATGTCACCCACCTCTTTCAATCGGAGCAAAACAGTCCTTGTTTTGTCACGTCGCCTTCGTGTTCTCCATGAGAACAAGTTGATTCTGGACAGAAACTTGTTCTCGCTGCTTCCACCGTGTTCTGGTTCCGATGAAGCAGTGGCATGATCCAGCCTCCAACATCCCACAACATGGCCCAACCCATTGCCGGTTCCCCTCGGAACGTATCCGACAACGGGCAGCCTCCGCATGGCCTCTTCGACGGTGCAGCTTCCTTGCGGCCGGTACTCCATGAGCTCCTGAACCATGTCATCGATCCATCCGCTGAGCGTCCCATCCCCTCCCATGGGGACCACCAGCGAGTAGTTGCCGCGAATGACACAGCGCGCCGCCAGCCGAGCTTCTTCCGCCGACGACGTGACGTGCACGTTGGCTTCGCCCAGGACTTCGCGCGCGAGGGAAATCAGCGGGGCCGACACGGAGCGAGCGTTCGTGTTGAGGATGGCCGCGGTGGACCTCGATGAGATTGCATCGATGCTGGGATGATCGTCGACGAGGCGACCATTCGAGACAGGCCTTGCATGTGTATTCGTTGCCGCCACTGTGTACGCAGTGCAAAACGGACCTTCTCGGAAATCCATCGATCGAAGCGAGGCCGCCATCAGCAAGCCCACAAGAGTAGAAACTCCCATCGTGTGCCTCGAATTCGTCTTGTTGACCCGTATGAGGAATTGGCAAGTAAGTGCGTCAAGTAAGATGTAACAATTTCAGATGGAAACAGAGCTTTCGGGATATATTTTATGTAAACACAAGTTTCACAGGCATTTCAAAGAAGAAAAACATTTGTGTCGCTCGGTCGATGCTGGTCCTCTTTCTAGGAGAATGCCACAGGCGTCACATCTCAGATGGGAGCACTATTGTACTATTTTGTGTGATTGGTGTTGGCGGTGTTGTCGACAAGCCGCTGGAGAGGGAGCGAAGCTGAAGTGTCTGTCTGCCAGCTGCACAGTTGTGAGTGACAGCTGCAAGAGGCTGCGAGCACCTCAATAGGTATGGTACCGTATCGATCTCCGATACATAGGTCTCTGTACAGTTATTAAGGTAAAGTGCGTATGTAAACTAACAATGGTAATAATCAATGAGAACAGAGATACCATAAACCAAAACTTGAAAAATTGAGAGCCTGGCACTTAATATTATAGTAGATATGGAGCCTTCCCAATATTTTCCAAATCCCTAGATACTATTTCTATACACCCCAGATGCCAAAAAATGCTATATCTAGCAATGGACTAAACTCGATTTAGCTTTTTGTAAATAGCGCTCTAAATCGAGTCCCTCGAAACTGTGTCTTGAGGAAGTTCCACAGGACTGAATTTTTCTGCCCTAACATCCTACTCATCTGGAGACACAACACCGCATAAAATCACCACACAGAAGAAGCATTACCATTCAATGTGATCGCATCTCCCTTCAACACATCCTTCCCACGGCTTAAGGATACATTGACATACAGAGGGTACAGAGAACGGAAAGGATAATGACTAGTTTGTTGCTGCTATTCAATCTCCGTGCACATTTGGTGGGGATTAACCAGATTCAAACAGTATACATCTCGCACTGAGGTTGAGGGAAGCTAGCAAAATAGTAATGTAGGATATGTATTATTGTATGGCATCATATCACTATTTTCAATTGATAAGACAATTGTAACAGATAACTTTATTTTTGACAAAAGTTCTTTTCAATTACTGGAAAAAATGTGAAAAATATACTTAGATCAAGAAACAGCCTAATGTAGGAACAATACAATAGTCATATGTTGTTTTATTGAAAATGATCTGGTTGAAAATAAAAAAAATCTTTGAAAATCCCATCGAACATAAGCACAACCGCTCCATGACGAAACAATATCGCCTTTTTCGGAAATAGCCTTAATATCTCTGAAATGGCTTATCTCTCGGGAATAGCGCTATAAATAAGACCATTTCCGACGAATAAGCTTATACCCGAGGAATAAGCTTATTCCCGAGGAATAAGCTTATTCCCGAGGAATAAGCTTATTCCCGAGATTTACATGACTAAGTACTATTCCTATGTAGACATGCTTCTTATTTCCGAGAGATAAGGCTATGACCGAGAGATAAGGCTATAAACGAGAGATAATGCTATGACCAAGAAATAAGACTATAACCGAGACTCGGTTATAGTCTTATTCCTCGGTTATTGCCTTATCTCTCGGAAATAGAAATAAGCTTATTCTTGTTCGAAAATTTGCATGACTTCCATAGTACTAATGTAAATATTCATTACCTAATATTGAAGACCTTCGCACTGTGTTGTCGTCGAAATTCAAACACAAATGCGAATTATCTGTTCTCTGTTCAAGTCGTCAATCCTACGTATGTAATGTTCGTCTCTCACAAAATCCAGTACAGCTTGCGAAATTGGAGGGACGTTGTATACCGTACCATACCTAAGTTTGGTTCACTCCCTCTGAACGAAAATATTAAATATTTCGTATACCTCAACTATTGCACAGTTTCCCTCAACCTCACTTAGATTTTGATGTTGATGCAAGCATAGAGTTTGTCCATGTTACATAAAGAAATATTTTATAATTTGAAAATTTGTATACATTTGCTCTTTAAGAGTATATTACCGCCGCTACATCAATTGTCAATATCATTAAGCTATCATTATCATTTTTGCAAATCATAATACTTTTTCAGTTGAGTTTGAGTAACTTGTGTTCTTAACCCAATCAAAAACATAAATCTTCAACACAATCAAAAACATAAAGTTATAGTCTCCCAGGGAATAAATATTAACCTCCATTGTTAATTTGCCTCTCTGCCAGCGTTTCCTTACTCTCTTCAGTCTTTATGTCTCCTGTCCCATCTCTTCCTTCTTGTTGCCTTTGCCCATGTTCATCATTGCTATTCAAAACAAATGGAGGAAGGCCAGTGGAACAGAAGGAACATGCCTGTTACCACTCATCATTACCAGCATTATTGTTGTCATGAATTGATACTGTTGTCTCATAGATTCTTGATGCCTTTGCATCTGAATTCTCTGCTCCTCTTGTTGGTCTTCATATCTTGCCACATCAACATGACTTTGGGAATGATGGTTCGTCATCTTCTTGCATGCCTTGCCTACAACATTGTCCTCTGGGAATAGTTATGGAAATGACACTCTACAAGTGGGTGAGGAAAGGACAGCAAAAAAGCAACAAACAATCAATAACTCACTATACCTCTGCACAAATTATCGGCAACACTTCCATCATTCATCTGTCCTCTTTTGATTCCATTAACTTCTACCTGATGAGGTCTATCATTGTTTTCATCTCCATTTCCTCTACGTCATCAGCATCTTCTGCAGCAAAGTCATCTTCTTCTGACCCACTGGCTCCCTCAGTCTTTTCAATGATAAGCAACCTTATCGTCCATGCTTCCTGGACAGCAGGAGGAGTGTTGGGTTTGCCAGTAGGGGCTTTGTTCTTGATAGTTTATTGAATTTATTCTTCAATTGATCTCCTGTCCTCTCCAATTCTAGATGGAATTGATAGGTGGTGATCAGTGACAAGATCCCACTCTGTCCTTGAAATAGGCAAACATTCACAAATCAACTCAAGCATGTGCTTGAGTCCCTATATGCTATAGTTCAACCTGCCAATAGGACGGCCTCCCTCTCCTGCTCAAAACCTACCCAAACCAGTACCTTTACCCCTTCCTCCCCAACCTCCCCTCCCTCCGGACCTCAACCAATGGCCCTCCCGGCATTGGGTTTGCTGCTTGGGAATTTTGTGTGATGGCAGCTTGAGGTAGATCATTTTTGCCTACGGCCGCCACAAGGGGACCGGGAGGCTAAGCTACAGGACTAGCATCTGTGGTGACACCTGCGGCAGAAGCAACTGGGAAGACTGTGACTGCAGAATGAACTGCAGGAGGGAAAACTTTGTGAGCTGTGCCACGATCAGTACCATGTGCGTGTCACATGAATGACTCTAACATCTCATCTTCTGACTCGACGTTTTCTTCCTCCTCCTCATCTGATGATGGAACATTGGGGAGGGCGTAGCTTTTGTTGTCATCAGCTGCCATGACAATGAAAGTAGTGGCAAATGATTGCCCATTCTGATGGGGAACAAATGGAGACGGTGATGGGAAAATATGGCATAGAAAACTCTTCTCTATTATCAAGAATAACTTTGGGAATGGTAATGCCTTTCTAGCCTAAAATTAAAAAAAAGGCCTAAAATAGACTCTAGGGGTACTAAAAATATTGGGAAGGCTCCAATATGTGCTTG
Organism: Cyclotella cryptica; assembly: GCA_013187285.1. NCBI lineage: Eukaryota > Bacillariophyta > Thalassiosirophyceae > Thalassiosirales > Thalassiosiraceae > Cyclotella > Cyclotella cryptica. The sequence continues at coordinate 365,546 of JABMIG010000114.1, forward strand.
CCAAGTAGCATTTCATTTGGTACAAAGCAAAGGATTTAATAAGGAAGACTGCAGTGTAGAATGTATTGTATTTGTGCTCACCTTAGTTTAGTACCCTCTACTTGTGGGTACCAACTTGTATTCATAAATGTGTACATAGTAAGTGAATGGGAATGGGATGATGATAAATACAACTGGGCAAAATATACCACAACAATAGCAACCTCAGCAACATTGGCAGAAACAAAAGCAACGACAATGTAGGCTTAAACATCACCTCACCAAGATTGGACACTCTACCCAGACCGAGCACTGGAAAGCTCTCTCAATGGCAATGTATGTTTTCATGAAGGCTTAGTCAATCTGGGAATGTTGTCCCATATAGCTATTGTTTGATGGCATGGCAAATGATGGTTTGGGTCTGGATGTGTAAGCGAAGAAGTGCAGACAATGTTTGGAATCTGATATGATGTAAAAATATGGTGGCAATGTTGAGGAGTGCAGAGGGAAGAGGTGTTTGTGTTGATACAGGTTTTTGCAGACTATCAAAACAATACACAGGGAATAACAAAGGTCAGGAATACGATTGTGATTTAACAAAAACTTGCCAATGATATCAAAAGAATCTTTGGAGACTGGATGATACATAGCATAAGATGGTCCACAATAAATTTAACCATTACTTTGGTTTCTTGGTTTCTTTAACACGGATGAAAATGGCCAATAACATACCATGCGGTCAATATTTACGGAAGAATATCAAATACAGATCTTCATGAGTCTTTTCTCCCTCTGGTGCTTTTGTTTGCACTGCAGGTTGAAATTAAAAGGTGACGCTCTTGTTGCAAATCTTTTTTGATTGCTGGTATTTTATTGTACTCGAATAGCTTGTAAGCAGGATATTATTTTTCCTTATGGTGTGGTAGTTTTTAGCATATCATAACCATGATACAGAAATTTTCTGACACGATTCTATCAAAATTAAGATGTGAATATGGACCGTCTGGCTAGTTGAGTATCTAACATATGAAGTTTCATGTTAGTTTTGTTTTAAACCATCTTACGTCAGTGTTCTGGATTTTTGAGATTTGGTAAAATCATAAAACAAATAATGACAACTCGATAAAAAATTGTACCATCATCCATGATTTTTGAAATAGTTTATCATTACTAGGGCACTAGAGATGTGCTAGTGTTCTGCAATGTCAAACCAGAAGCATGCAATGAGAGGAGACAAGTAAGTGAGTAAACAATTTTTTTGGTGCCACACAAATCTGCGAAGTGTGGGCATTGTATATTTTGTCAACAATACCAACGTTCCAAAAGAGGTAAAAATTAAATGTCACTATCATAACAAACACAGAAGTTTCTAATTATCATGATGTGTCCAGCTTTGGATAAAATAGTTAAAACTATAACTGGGATTAATTAATTACTGTGCATACTTCATTGTATTGTTCCATCACAGTGATCAAATAAAATACAGTTCATTTGACAATTGCCTATGTTACATGTGATGATTGAGTTTTCAATTTCAGTCTATCCAAGGTACTGGAGTGTTCTGTTGCTTGGATTTTGCAATAAATCTTGCAAACAAATGTAGGCAAACACAAATATTACATGCTGATCTGAAACCAAAGGTTTTACTGACAATTACCATATATCTCAGTGTATACAAATGTCAAAAGATACATTAACACATATCTTATAATCTGTGCAATGCTAGTGGTGTCAACATGAGAAAAATAAGTGTATCTCTCTTACTTTGATGTGGCCTTATTGTACCATATTTTCCTCCCGTCACTTCACTTCTCTTGCTTTGCAGTGCTCTTCACCCCTCCACCATGTGGTCGAGATGTGCGGTGACTTTCGTTGACATTGGAAGTTTCTTGGCAACCATGTGGAGTCACAGAAAGCAAACCAAATGGGTGTGTTGATGTGAGAAAGGTGAGTCTAACCTTACAGGGTTTAGAACGTCCAGGGTCATTTTATTAGTTGAAGAATATAAAAGTCAATGAAATCGGGGAAACACATATCTTATGATCCGTGTGATCTTATACACCGAGATATACGGTAGGTTCACAATATTTTCACTTTTGGCAAGATTTTTCTTTGTCAGTGTCTATTTAGTGAGCAATTGTATACAGAGAACTAAACAATTATTTTATGTTGGCTCACACCTAATTGGATTTGACTGACAGCTTCAAGGTTTACAAGGTTTTTAACTTTTTGCAAGATATTTTCATGTATAAAAGTGCATAGGATGAAGGATGAACCATGCATGTTCCAAAGTTGAATATGATCTCATGTAATTTTGAATATTTGCATCATTGTGAAGGGCAGGTTAGTATATTTATGTAATCTAGTGAATATCAACTTCCCTTCCTTGAAAAATGATCAAATAAAGGAAACGATTGAAAAATATCAATAATCTGATGCATTAATTAAAAACCATTGTGTCAGTGTCTGGGTAATGACATTAAGGTTTTGAAACTGGGCTCATTCTTAATTAAAAAATCAAGTCAAGAGAAATCAAAGATCCCCATGTCCTACACAATGACAATACAAAGCCAAGGCAATCTGTAGAATTCAGCAATCATAGCTGTGTAGTGTTTTTCCTGATAATAAAGCCATTTATTGCAGAAAAGGAGTACACTGCTCCTATACTGGAACCAACAGATTGAGTAGATGATGAAGAGGACATATCAAAACCTGTGAGTCTGATCATTGCCTGGTTATCATGAGAGGCCTAACCATGTTTCAAAGGACACTTATTGACGCTCAACAATGATAATTAGAAAATATTGCTGGGGAATACATAGATCTTATGCCATGATCATACCACTGATGATCTTGAGATTTTGCAAATAGAAAAATATAAGTCACTAGTATTTGTCTTTAAATTTGGTCCAGAAATATATCAAGATTAGGTGGTTGCTAGGCGAAGGAAGAGTAAAAACAAACAGGGAGGAGGCATTCAAGGAGACGACTCTTAGGATGGAGCTAGAATTCGCGAAGGACAGGATTTCAAAAAAAGGTAACTTTAAGTTTGTACAATAAGGTCAACCCAAGAGCCACGGATAATAGCAAGAATTAAGGTTTGTCATGAAGGTGGCGATGGATTTGTATGAAGTTTTGCTGGAAAAAATGAGGTCTCAGCTATCATCTCTGTTCTCGTAGCCGGCGTTCTTCTTCTATTCTTGCGAGTTGCCTTTTCTCCACCAATAAATTTTGCTCCTTATACCAAGCTGATCTATCTTCCTCAGAAGCTTCCTCAGAGAAACGAGAATGCATTATAGCAACATTGGATGAAAAGTTCTCAACAGAGTTGACTGGAATAGGGATATTTTCATTTGTGACGGAAGATGCAGTGGTATTGAGATCGTCTTTTGAATCGATTTCCCTTGAAGTAGAATCAACTTCTAAAATGAAGTCATTGGGCATTTCACCTGACAGCTGGTTGTTGTGAGTTGTGGCGCGAATCTTGCAATCTGCCTCATTTTACCTAACCTATTCTGTTCTTCGACCCATGCCTCAGCCCCAACTCTTCAGCAGTCATTTCTCGTAGCCGGCGTTCTTCTTCTATCCTTGCGAGTCGCCTTTTCTCCACCAATAAATTTTGCTCCTTATACCAAGCTGATCTATCTTCCTCAGAAGCTTCATCAGAGAAACGAGAATGCGCGATAGCAACATTGGATGAAAAGTTCTCCACAGAGTTGACTGTAATAGGGATATTTTCATCTTTGACGGAAGATGCAGTGGTATTGAGATCGTCTTTTGAATCGATTTCCTTTGAAGTAGAATCAACTTCTAAAATGAAGTCATTGGGCATTTCACCTGACAGCTGGTTGTTGAAGAGATGCGGCGTGGATCTCGCGATCTGCCTCATTTTACCTAACCTATTCTGTTCTTCGACCGATGCCCAAGCTTGTTCCAATTTTTCTGCAGTCATTTCTCGTAGCCGGCGTTCTTCTTCTATCCTTGCGAGTCGCCTTTTCTCCACCAATAAATTTTGCTCCTTATACCAAGCTGATCTATCTTCCTCAGAAGCTTCATCAGAGAAACGAGAATGCACAATACCAACATTGGATGAAAAGTTCTCCACAGGGTTAACTGCAATAGGGACATTTTCATCTTTGACGGCAGATGCAGTGGTATTACGATCGTCTTTTGAATCGATTTCTCTTGAAGTAGAATCAACTTCTAAAATGAAGTCATTGGGCATTTCACCTGACAGCTGGTTATTGCAGAGTTGCGGCGCGGATCTTGCGATCTGCCTCATTTTACCTAACCTATTCTGTTCTTCGACCGATGCCCAAGCTTGTTCCAATTTTTCTGAAGTCATTTCTCGTAGCCGGCGTTCTTCTTCTATCCTTGCAAGTCGCCTTTTCTCCACCAATAAATTTTGCTCCTTATACCAAGCTGATCTATCGTCCTCGGAAGCTTCGTCAGAGAAACTCGATTGCACAATATCAACATTGGATGAAAAGTTCTCGACAAAGTTGACTGCAATGGGGATATTTTCATATTTGTCGGCAGATGCAGTTGAATTACGATCGTCTTTTGAATCAATCTTTCTCGAAGTAGGATTGGAGTCATTGGGCATTTCACCTGGCAGCTGGTTGTTGGTGAGTTGCGGCGTGGATCTGGCGATTCGCCTCATTTTAACTAACCGATTCTGTTCTTCGATCCATGCCTCAGCCTGCTCCATCTCTTCACCAGCTTGAATAATATCATATGCCAAAGCAGACGTTGACTGGGAGGTGATTTTTGTTTTGTTTTGTTCGCATAACGCCGCATTGGAAGATTTACCATTCAAGTCTAACCTGTCGAGCCGTCTATTATCGGCTGACCAGCTCTTTCCAGAGAGCCTGTTCTTTGCCTCTTCCAACTCTGCTTCCGCTTCAAAGATATCATAAGCCAACGGTATTGATTCTGGTATGTCGACTGTTGCCGTATTGTTTGAAACAGCTTGCGCAACGGCGACATAAAATGTTGCCTCTTGTGTGGTTTTACTTTGATAAGTAACCAATTCCTTGGCTTGCCCTTCCCGTTGAGGAAGAGTAAAACTGGGGTCTGAGACACCTGAATCCGCTTTATTAGAAATCTTTTTGCTGCTGGCCTCGACCAGCAATTGCTCTATGCGTTTTCGGGAAGATGGATCAAGCTCGGAATCCAGTTTTCTCTCAACCTCTAGCTTTCGAACCAACACTCTCCGGTGGCCTTTTTTCATGAAGTCCAAATCATCAACATCAAGCTCTTTCAGCATATCATATGAGTCAAATCCATCAGCTATTAAGCATGTGGCATAAAATTGAAGGTCTTGTTTTTGAAGGCGGGGCAAATAAGATAATATCCAACGCCCCACCTCTTCAGATTTTTCAAGTGAGACCTTTTTACTTTCATGGGTTGGGATTGCTGTTTTAGTAAACGTTGGCGACGACTTCGAAACCACGTCATCTCTTCCAGAGGATGGAACCTCTTTATTTTCTATGAATTCTTTCGCCGGTTGTTTTGAATCTTTATTCACTGGAACGGTGGAAGGGTTAGCAACACCTAAAGATGCACGAGTTATGTCGTAGACCTTCATATTTTGTTGTGCGGCAATTTCTGTCGCAGTTGCCGGTGGAGATACACTTCTGATTCCCGGAGACAACAATGACGACAACATGGATGGTCTTGATGGAGGAAATTTGGATGTGAGCTTCGAGCGGGTAATGTCGTAGTAAACGTCTCTGTTCGCCGCCTTTCGCAACGGTGTAGGGTTTACTGGTGCTCCGCTTGAAGTGGCTTGTTCATCTTTCAAATCGCCAGGAACCTCAGTCACTATCGTCTGCTCCTTACTTATGCGTTGGGTGGAGTCTATGGGCGCATAATATGGTGCATCATCCGAGTCGACATTACTTTCCGAATTATTCGATATGACGTCTAAGTCTTTCAAATCTTGTCCAAATCTATCGATCAAAGTCTCTAGATATGCTTCTTCCGTTGCAACCTTCACGATTAAGTCATCCGTCCATTGAAGAATTCCATCTCTTAAACCCATGATTTCCTTGTGTCGCGTAAATGAGTTCACAGCCAATTTTCGCTGCAATGGGTTTGGCTGAATCAACCGTTTTAACAACCCCCAGGCACCTCTTCGCTCACCTAAATATTCCAATGCAGGGATATCTTCCGGAGAATATTCATTTCCACTGTTTTCAAGTTGATCCTTCAACCATGCGTCCAAGTCATATGACGCTCCCTTAATTTGCTCCTGAAAATGCTTGACCGATGCGTCGTCCATCAGATTAAAAAGTAGTTGGCAAAGCACCATCGCCGTAGAGAACGAGTCTGCTGCAAATGAATTGGCGATTGAACCAGGAGTAGCAGTATTAGACGACTGAGTGTTTAGCCCTACTCGTTTGCCTTCGTTCGGATCAAGGTCGACTGCGCCACCAAAGTTTATCAGCTGTAGCCTCTTATTTTCGGAATCGCAGTTGATATTGCTTAGTTTGACTGATGCACAGAATAAAATGTGAGATGATTCTGAATGACGATGTGAATGGCAATTTGGTAGTGTCCTTACTATCGCGGTGAACAACGTTGCATGAAGTCAAGAATACAAGATTTTCTAACATCGATCGCATTAAGACGTCCATTACATCTCCAAACCGGAACCATTCAGGAAGATTCAAAGCTTTCTGCACACCAAACAAATGATGCGGGTCGTTCTGATTTACAGCTACATGTTGGTCAAGAGAGGCTTGGATTCCTTCGATTCCTCCTCCTGAGTAAACCATCCATTCGTAGCTGCCATCAAGGGGTTTCCCCCATACGTCCTGGTCACCTTCGTTGACGTCGTTGCCATCATCTTGGTAAATCCCAAGAAACTTTGGTACCGCCATGTCGAGAACGTCGATACTACCAGGGGCAGCGTCGTTTTCAGTTTGAGCATCACTGTTATTCGCTCTGTCCGCTTCAGCCTGACGGCGCCGCAAAATCCGTAGTTCTTTCATTTGGTTAAACTTTTGATAGCAATGATATTCGACCTCAAAGTAGTTTCGTACTGTTCCAGCATTCATCTGCACTTCCCAATCTTCAAGTGGCTCTAACCGTTCTATACCAGTGGCAACTTCAGCAACAACGTTTGATTTGAGTTCTCCCATAGTCCACGGCCTTTTGGCTGTGCATGGTAGTATGTTGTAGCCAGCTCCGTCATTATCTTTTGCTATAACAAGATACCCTTGGTGCGTTGCACCAAACACACTGGAATGAACTCTGGCGCCAACACGTAGGAGTGGAAGAGATGTAGCATCAATATTGCGAAGAAGGACTGTGAAATCGTTTGGATCTGCATCGTCAAAAATTTCCTCCCCTTCTCCTTCTTCTACTCTATCAAGATCTGGAGTCAAGTCCTCAGTCACTTCGAATACCTCTTGATTGGCGTCGCTTGTGAATGCGCTTGAAGTTTCGTACGTACTAGGAACAAAGGTCTGGGAATGGCTACTATCTTCTATGTCTTGCACTTCATTGTCGTCTTTCAAGAAAGGTTCGTTAGCACTCGCAGCGGCAACGTTAGCCTCAAAGCCGCTCCGACTAGCTAGAGCATCATTGCCTTCAAGAGAAGGAAGGGCACCAAAATCTGAATCACCAGAAAATACCTTTGCTACTGGAGTCGCACCTTTGATGGTGCCCACGCTATCTTTGAAATTCGACCATGATCTTGCGCTGAGACTATCAAAAGAATTTTGTTTTGGAACATAGCCTTTCAGTTTCGGCATTCTCAAACGATCAACATTGGTAGATTTGACCACAGAGAAATCCGAGCCTACCGTGCCACCAAATGGCTGAGCGTTTGTTGCTGTTTTATCAGGAAGCGGGTTGCGCATTTTTATTTTGGGCCCGGCCGTTCCAGGTGGGGACTTCACGTTATCAAGGGCGCTCCTTTTCAAACCAGCTGTGAAGCTTGTTCGAGAAGCATTAAGAAATGGTAAAGAATTGGTTGGTGAACGGCCACCGATTTTCATTTTCAGTCCATTTGGGCCGTACGGGGGTTTCATCTCAGCAGAATCACTTCCTTTTAATCCTTGTAAAAAGTTTGTTCCGGAATCTTCAGTTTGACGATTCAATGCAACAGTTTCGATTCCTGGAGGGCCGCTCATTTTCATCTTCAAACCATCACCGCCAAATGGGGTTTTCGCCTTGACCGAGCCTAAAGTCCCTGATATGGATGACGCTTTCATCTTTCGTTTTATAACAGGAGGGCCAACGGTTGTTTTCGTCTGACTCTTTGCATCACCGATGCCGAATCCAGCCTTTGCCGCAACCACACTCTTTATACCTTTGCCAACCGCAATGTCTGAGTCTGACTCGATTGTTATAGATTCTTTCCCTTTGCTTATGGGTGAGGGATGAAAAAAGTTGTTTGGTGTCATTTTGGACATGAATCCTTTCAAGAATTGTTCGCTCTTCGGTGCGGACACGACTTCTCCTGAATCACTTGATATAGGTAGGGAGTTGCCATCTATTTTGTTTCCTGTACCCACATTTTCCTTTTGCGAAAAAGATGAAGCAACACCGACCTTGTTGATTTCTGAAGATGCCTTGATTGATGGATTTGATCCCTTCAGCGGTGATTTGACACCTGGAGATGACGTTGAACCTACACCAAACTTTGATGCGCTGCTGCTTCTGCCATTGGCAATTTCTGACTGTGCCTCGGAGACATTATTTCTTTTCTGCACTGGAGCTTTGAGTGAATTCAAGTAAGACCTAGCAATCAGTTGTTTTGGTGCAGGTGACCCTTTGGGCGTATTCAATGATGATAGGAATGTGTTTCCACTTGCTGATTGCTTGGTCAATGGGGTAGAGACCTTTGGCAGGCCTTTATTCAGTGATGCGACATTAGGAGAGTCTTCTTTGGAGCTAGTAGAGATTGGAGCCTCACTAACGGCCCCACTGCTGCCATTAACGTTGTCCGATTTTTCCTCGACGGCCTCTCCACTTACCTTCGGAGTTTTGAGCGAATTCAGAAATGATCGAGCAAGAAGCTGTTTCTCAGAAGGAGAAGCGGCGCCTTTCGGCGACTTGAACGACGATGAGAATGAGTTTTCATTGGATTGTTTGGCCGGCATGGCGTACTTCTCGGACGAAACCCCTTTGAGTGCCGTTGGTATGTCTGTGCGGAGATTAGATGTACCCGTTGAAGAAGGAGACTTACTTTCAATTGCAGCGTCGTTTACAGAAAAGCTTGTGATTTTTGGAAGTTTGCCTTTTTGAGATCTGAGGCCCGACGTCAAGATAGATTCTCTTGCACCCATTCCAATCAATTTGGTCTTGTCGATCTTTAATTTGTCTGGAGCATTTGGTTGGGATGTTGTATCAGTGTCTACTATATCATTCAATTCGTCATTGATAGACTTGTTTTCCTTCTCCACCTCTAAATTGTTTAAAGAGTCAAGATCGGCGTCGTCTAAAGCTGTGTTCTCCGTTATATCATCACCACCGTCTCTGGATTCTAAAGCGATTCCTGCGCCCAAGTTGTTCGATTTGTTCATGACAGCCGAAGTAATACCACTTTTCGATTGTTTCTTTAACGCTTCTACTTGAAAGCTATCGGACGGACCGACCGTCCTCTTGTTCTTCTGCCACTCAATGCCCATTCTATTGATTGTTGAAACTGATTCTGCGGTATCCTCTTTTCCCTTTGGAACCAGCATTGAAGGGCTGTCAACAGAATTTCCAATGTTGCCTTGTTGTTTGGCTGTGATTCCCTTCATGACCGGTGAACTGCTGCTTTCAAAATCATTCTTTGTAGATTTGGTATTGGGAGACGAACGCATGCCGTAGTTTGTTTTGAGATTGCCATTCGTCGTGAAATACGATTTGTTTGATGCATTTGACGTGTTTGCTTCTAATGATTCAGTGTTAGTATTACTGGCTGCTTTGGCACGTAGTCCATATGGAATGGATTCGTCCTCCTCTCGGAAACTTTCCATGGTAGAACCACCGCTGGTGGTGGCGACAGTAGTTTCCTTTGAATTATCATTCATGGTGTCACTAGCCGTGTTGCCACCCCATATTCTATCGATAAGCGACGAAGTGGCATCCCACATTCTTGAGGCGGCCGAGTCTAGCCGTAAATTGGCATCCCCAGTTGTGGCATCCTGATTCGTGGATTTGTTCCCTTGTGCTTCTGGTTGATGGATATTTGCCGCATTATCGACAGTAGAAACGATATTCTCCACCACGGCATCGCCATCGGCATAATAATTGTTCGAAGAAGCGCTGTCCCACGCATCCAATGCCATTTTGAAGTACTCCTCCTTGTTGTCCCCAGTTCTGCTGCTGTCCACAGAATTCGAATTGCTAGAGGATGGTTTTGAATCGTCCTTGGCAAAGAATTGAGTCCAAGCTTGCTCTGCCAAACTGAGATACTTCTCCTTGCGTTCCTTGTCGACAGTGCCACCAGTGTTGTCATCATTATTGTAGGATTTGAACCGTTGGCATTCTGGGTGACGATTGCTCTTGTTCGGCGTGTCACAATTGTACGATGCCACGACGGGCTGCGGCGCTGTGTGGCTAGTTGTTACGATGGCGCGGGAATGCGGTGTGACGAATGCCTCTGCTGCCAGCGGTGATAGCGATAGAAGGAGCGTTATTCTTGCGACGAGGAGGACATGACCCATGATCAGGATTGGATTCAGCAGCCGCGCAGCTCATGAGGTCAGGAATTATGGGTCGAGGCGGGGCATGAAGTAGGAAGGAATGAGGTGGTCATCGTAGCACGGCCGAAGGTGCTGTATCATGCTGTATCTGTGGCCTGTTGGTGGCCTGTTGGTGGCCTGGACGTGGCCTGTAAATTCAAGTGGCGGAACACCGGGTACCAGCAGAGTATTTGAAATTTATCGGACTTCTTGCAACTAACTACCTGTCAAGTTCTACTGAAAGATAAAAGAAATTCCTTGTATTGATCGCAAGTCTCGACATGCTTTTCCCTGAAAGCTTTACCGAGAAATCCATATTTTTTATGGCTTGAGGCGAATTCAATCCTCGGAATTTATGTGACTATCCGCACTGATCGCGCTCATTCTTAACATTCGAGTTCGACTACGATACAATACAATACCTACACATCATCTCACACCCAGTCATACGCTCGGAGACCCAGAGAAGACTACTTGACGACAATGATGCGCCTGGAGAAGCACCGCGACTACGATATTCGGTATCTCACTACTGGCTGAAGGAAGCCCAGTCGGCGCAGTTTCAATACAGTGTTGTTTTTGCCCGAATTCCATCACAATTATTACGCCAACGATGATGTGGATATTCTCGGCGACCGCCATTTCGTTACTTCCAGGATGTCATGATGTCGTCTACGGGTTTACCTTTACATGCCGATCTTCTGTGGGGAAATCGTACTCTCGCACTGCCTCCGCTGCTGCTCGGCGCAGCATTTCTGTACCGCAAATACCAACCACGCGATTAGGATCGCCTCTGTTCATGGGAGACGCACCAACAGGAGATCATTCGTCACTCATAGTACAAAAGCAAGATGGCCAGGCGAATCGTGACGCAGACGCCACAAGCTACGATATCACGCGACATCCATTCCAATCACGGACTGATTCGCTTTCGACACCTCTCCACGCGGACTCCAACGACCAAGACGAGACTGACAGACAGGCGAAACTCGACGTGGTCAAGCGCTGGCTCTTGTTCCATTTGCCGAAATTGCAGCCGCGTGATGTCGAGATATATTCCAAACGATTCGTAGAGGATGGGTTCGATTCCGCGGAGACCTTGTGGGAGGTTGTCGAGGAAGATTTGGATTTTATGAAGGTGGTGAGTTGGCTCCGACAGCAGTGTTGTGTCTTTCCTTGTTACTCAGTTTGAAATATGCCCAAGGTTCACAGCGTTTCTTTGCTTTGTGTCGCACTGACAGGCTCATCAAAGAGCATTAGGCAAGAAACTTACGAAGGGAAAAGATATTGAAAAGGCAAAGGGGGTCGTTCATGCGCTGGATAGGTTGACAGAGAGTGTTAATAATACCGACGATGGAATGAGAGATTTCGCAAATTTCATTACTGGGGATCAAGAGGAGTGCGAGGGGGAAGAATGTTTCGATATCACTCGTGGTACATTCATGGAGAGAACAACACAATCTTTATCTACAACACGGATTCCCTCCTACGACTCGTCTAGTGATCCCACGACAGGGAATCAAGTTGCTGCGAACACTACGCCACGGCAAAGCGACGACTACTTTGATATTACACAAAATTTGTTCCCCGAACGACCCAAATCATTGTCGTCGTCCAACAACCTTGCCACGACTCAAGCGAAAAGCAGAAGTACAAACAAAAAAGACATTCTCAAGTCCGATGGAAGCTCAGAAGAAGAATTCTTTGATATTACTCAAAATCTCTTCCCGGAACCACCCAAGACATCGTTGGCAACAGGTAGACTCTTTTCTGCCTTCAACGAGAGAGAAAAATCAGAAATGAATAATCGCCCCGCGCCCCGTTCGATAGACGGACGCTATTTTGATATTACCAAACAACACTTTTCGAATCAGAGGACATCGCTGCCGTTGTCAGTTAATTCTGGGACGGTGAAACCTAGAATGACCACGTCCGGCGCAGCTGTTGATAGCAAGAGGGGCGTTTCAGCGTCGGAAGACACGGGCCAAGTTGTGGACGTCAACAATGGATCAAATCTTTCAGAAATCGGCAGTGAGAGGATAAAAGGTGTTGCAGAAACTGACGCATTAGATTCCTTTGTTGACATTACCAAGGAACACTTCACACCAGATAGACCATCAAGCTATGTAAACACTGGTACAATTAAGCAAGGAACAACTTCTGGCTCATCGAAAGAGAGCCAAACCAATTTCTCGACTGCGGCGCAGTCAAGTGATTACATAGATATCACAAAAGAGCATTTTTCAGATCGATCATCTTTCTCATTGCTTGTGAACTCTGGAACGAAGAAAGAGGGTACAACGTTTGCCTCATGGGACGAAAGTAGAAAAAATCTCAGAAAATCTCTCAGTGATGGTGGCTGGTTACCAATGTCAGAACGAACGAAGGACGACAACTGGAGAAAGAAAAGAACCCCTAGGAGTGCATACCTCGATAACCCTCAGTTTTCCTCAGACTTATGCCCACCGTCGTTTGCAAGATCAGATGCTACCCAGATAGGTTCGCGCCAACCACTGTCGGCAACTGCCAATACGGCTAAAGAGCAGCGGTTTAACACCTCAGCTGCGGAATATAGATATATTTCTTCTTGGTCGGATCGACAGCCTCTTTCGTCAACTGCAAATGCGGCACCAAAGCAACGATTCAATACTACAGGTGACTACTACAGAGACACTTATACTACGACGGATCGTCAGCCACTATCGTCAATTGCAAATGCTCCACCACATCAGCGATTTAAAACTTCCGACGAGGGTTATAGAGATATCTCAGCTGCATCAAACCGCCCTCCGCCCTCATCATTTGTAAATTCAGCGACGAATCAGCGATTCAGAACAAACGAAAAAATACGCTACGAATCGTCCAGCTTTTCCTTCCCTTCGTCGAACGCAGTGCACAGACGTTTTACTCTTGGCGAGCGAAGAAAGATAGATGTTGTGTCAAAAGATACGCAACCGCTCTCCATGACAGTCCACTCGAAGACCCGTCGATTCAAAACTGTGGAACAGAAATCGTTACTGAAGAGCTCGGTAGCTTCCTTGAACACCACTTCACACAACTTTGATGTTCCCCGTGCTTTTATTACGGATCTAGAAATGGTGACGCGCTCTGGGGCGAAGAACATCTCGGCGGTCTCCATTGGAAGGCAGCACATTGATAAGATCAATTTTTCGGAAAATCTGTCTGCGCCATCCAAGGTTAAGAACGTGACTATGACCGAGCAGGAAGCTGGTTCGAAAGCGGCATCGAAAAATGAATTGCCGTTGTCAATGACTATTCATTCAGGCACCAATCGGTTCAACACAACAGAAAAGAGTTCATCGTCTTTTGCTGGTGTAACTGCAGCTAACCTGACTGTGGGATTCGATGTTCCTCGTGCTTTTATTCGCAACATAGAAATGGTGACACACTCGGAGGCCAAAACCAACTCATTGAAATCCTCCAGAGATCACCGCAATATTTACGATCATAAATTTTCGCCGAATCTTTCTGTAACAACGAAGGTTACAAATAAAAAGCAGTCCAATGAAACCAACAAGGATGCAAATCAGGAACAAAATTTTGATGCCAACGATTTCGCAACAAATCCTTCGACGTCATCCATTAGCCTGAAGTCGACTAAGACTCAACAACAACTAGATACGGATCAAGTTATCTTCGTTGACGAGAAGAAATTTTCCTCTGATCTTACTCGTCTATCTACCACCAGGCGTAAACCAGGTTCTGCTATGAAATCAACACCTCATGCTGATCATGGTTTAGGCGTCGACTTGAATCCATTTTCTTCAGTACCTGACCTTTGTCCACCATCTAAACTCAAAACCAGAAAACCATCGGATACTGTCATCTTAACCGCGCCCCAAACAGCAAGCGCAGACCGGTTTCTTGACCTTTCAACCCACCGCACCGTCAATACTCAGAGGGCAGCTACAACGCGTGGATCGCCCGCAGTGATTTCAGATGACCCATACGTTAATGTTCCTCAATTCTCTGAAGTGCTATCAGGTCCACTGAGGGTTAAGAACTTGACAGCGGCATTGCCAGCCTCTGCCGTGACCAAAGACGATCTAGACGTTGATTTGAATCATTTTTCGCCAATCTCTGAGCTTTGCCCTCCGTCTGTTAAACATACGACAGTGGCGGCCCCATGCATAGATGATTTAGACGTCGATAGGCACCAGTTCTCCTCTGTGTCCGACATATGCCCGCCATCGAAGGTCAAACTCAATCAACTTGAAAAAGAAATGGCGCTAGATGAGGTATCTGTGGATCGATTTCTCGATCTCTCTTCGCAATACACCGTAAACATTTCTTCAAGAACTCTTGGATCTCATGCAGTGGTCTCAAACGACCCATATGTGGACAGGACTCATTTTTCAAGCGACCTTTCACCGCCCTCTAAAGTGAGAACCTTGAATGCAGAAGCAATCCCACAGTACTTTGATATCACGCGAGCATTATTGCCGACTCTATCGCGAAACGTAAGCTCGGTCAGAGATGCTATTTCAGCTTCCAAAGTAAAAGCAAAGAGAGAAAATCTGGTCGAATTTGATCAGAGTGCTGATGAAAGACTTGAATCAAGTCATCGTGAGGTGAAGTCGTGGTTACTATCACGTCTACCCGACTTAGATATTGAAAAAGTTGAAGTCTATGCTAAACATTTGATCAAGGATGGGTTCGATTCAGCAGATATGATGGAGGAAATAATAGAAGATGATCTGGTATTTATGGGAGGGGAGCATAAACATGCCTTCATTATAAACGACTGGTTGCTATCACATCTACCGGATCTTGAGGCTGCGGTGGTTACTTCCTATTCAAAACATTTAAGTGATGATGGTTTCGATTCATTGGATATGCTCAAAGAGTTGACTGAAGAGGATTTGCTTTTCATGAGAACCGCACACAGACGAGTTTTGGCCAAAGTCCTAAAAGATGAGCAAGCGAAAGCGAATGTCGACGAAGAAGACACAAATGGGGTCTCGGATGGAGATGAATGTTTTGACATTACTCGTGATTCTTTTCCTACAAGAACATCATTAGCCTCGGATCCCAACCATCATTTAACGCCTTCCACAAAGAGTAAACCAGTCGTCAGTCAAGTTCTTGATAGTTCTCGTGCTAGGACCAAAGAAGAAAGCTTTGACATTACTCGCGATTCGTTTCCTAATCGGCCATCGCTAGCCGAAGTTCCTCGATATCATATGTCATCATCCTTACGAGAGAGAAGCACGAGGCAAAAGTCTGGCATGGAAGTCCTGAGCGCGCCTATTGCAGATCCAAAGCATCACAGTTCAACAAAAGCATCAGAAAAGCCCGATACAACAAAAAGCAATCAAGAACGGCATCAAGTGCATCATGTTACAACAAAATCCCCCAGGGCAGAACTTTATCAATTTTATATTAACAAAGGCTTTACTGCTGAACAAGCGTCAGAGCTCAAAGATTTCTACACCATTTGGACTAATGGTGCTTTGCCGCATGAGAAAAAATATACATGTGTTTTCACTTGCCCAATCAGTGGCGATCATTTTCTCTCTTCGAATTGGGAAGATGTTGGGGAGGTTGATTCTGTAGGCAGAGTGTATTGGTTTAGTGAGTCAATTTTTCATTTTACATCACAACTTCTTTTAAAGACCTTTATAGAGTTCTTATGCCATCCAATAATTATATCATTTTTACGTTGCGTCAAAGAAACAAAAAAGGCCGCCATGAGCGCAGCTGCATCCTATGCACTAGGTGAGACATCATCACTTTAAACTTGTGATTGTTTGCGCTCGTCTCACTAAGTATTTCATTCCTTGTGTAGCTCGCTTTGCCCTTCACAATCATAATGACCAGCACAGTTCACCGTCGCAAGGTTGCAACGATGCTATCTTCCTCTCCTCACTGTTGCCCCGGGAAGTTGTGCTGCCCACTCCACGTTTTCGCCTTCAAGATCCAGAGTAGAAAGTGAACCACTTCTCAACGTAATCCATGTTTTCCTAAGAGTGTGTGCTTAGACAGAAAAAATCATACCCTACCCATAAAATCATACCCCTAATTAGCTAATGAGTATGTGATTTTGGGGGTATGATTTTTCTACGATTGTACAGGTTCGACTCCAACTGTAAAGTAGAAAAAATATCACACCCCAACAATTATACCCTCCTCCCACCAAATCTCAACACGTCTTCTCTACCATCAACTGTTGGTTTTAAGTTACCACAAATGTTAAAAGATACATTTTAGTGGTACTTATACTACTATAAAAGTTAGTGTGTTTATCACGGTGAAAAAGATTGGTATCCGCACAAGTTACCCTAATTGTCTTACCGTACATAGTGTTTCAGTTTCCCGCCAATTACCACATCAATTCTGGAGCAAAAAGCAAAGAACGGTTCATCTTCCCACTCACTGCCCACCTTTTTGTCGCACCAAACCAAAAGCCATCTCCTTTCACTCCTCAGCCTCTGACATCACTGTAATCTCCACAATGGTCAACTTCTTTAGAATGCTCCCCTTCTTTGTTGCCTTTGGTAGAGATCACTTGAATAGGGAAGCAAGAAGAGTAAGAGAAAGACTTACCAAGTTCATTCATGTGGCTGATGTTGTGTCTTTCCCAGTTGTTGTAGACAAGACTTGCAATGATAACTTGAAACAAAAAGTAGTAAAAAAAGTAATAAATTTTTTTGTTTTCGAGTTGATGCATTCATTGAATCCTTCATTGAATTACCAATATGGTTACTGCTATCATTGCAGTTGGTGATGTAAAAGCCACTGAAGCAGCTGCACCGGATGTAGTGGCCAAACCGAGGAAGTGCCCAACCCAGGCAATCAGCAGCCCAGCCATCGCTCCGGAAGTCTTTCTCTCTCAAGGACAAGATAGAGTTTGTACAAGTCATGGATGCCATTGTAGCCACCGGTCCATCTTCCTGCAATGCTTGTTGTCACCCTGGCTACCGCACGCAAATATTTCGAAACGCAAATATTGTGAAAAAATACTGGCGCGGCATGATGATCTCAGCAGGATCTCAGCAGAAATTTCACTCATTCTCCCGATGGCGCGAGTATATCTACCTATAATATATAATTACAGTGCGTAATTTTACGAGGCATATTTGATTATAATATATATTATTATTGCGCAATTTTACGAGGCGCATTATATGTATATATATGATGGCTAAAGGTAATTTCAGATTATTTTGGTCCATCAATCCTCATCACTTCATAAGGTGATTATATATAACCATAACATGACACAACCATTATATAAATCATTGTGCTAATAGTCCATTGCAATGAATCATTCCAACAACATATCTGGAACATCCAACTCAGATGCTAAAGTTTCTGGTACCAAAACAGATCTGAGACTTCAGGCAACACATGGCTCTTTGAAGCATCAAATCGATTAAACAATACTGTTCATGAACTTGAATCATATGTTCAAGTTTTTGAATAAGAAGACTCAACTGTAAGAGAATCAAAGTAACAAGGAAGATCAAGAGATGTATCATTCCTGCCATTGCAAAGGTATCAAACGTGTTTAATGAAGCTGGTAACGGATCAGTCCGAGTCATCTGCGATAAATGGGAGAAAAAAATGAAGAAGATGTGGTCGATGCAGACAATAAACAGAAGCATCAACTTTCAGCTCTTAGAATCTTACAGGAACAAATTTAAAACCAACTTTTGCCACTGTAACACCAAGAGAAGTCAAACTTCACAAAGCCGACCCAACCACTCCAATTCTCCCATCCCCATTGAATGGAATTCAATACACTAAAATGGAAGTGATGGACATTTTATCAAAAAACAACAAACATCAATGGCCAACTATAAATCACATGATAACTTCAAACCTCGTACCTTGTGGAAAGGATACTATCTATCGAATGCTAAAAGACAAGAAAAGCAAAAAAGCAATCCTAAACACAGATTGGAGTGGACATGGGAAACCTAGGATAGTCGACAACTCCACGATGGTCGATATCATACTGACCTACACAACAAAACTGGAAGAACATTTGGTAAAGAAGATGTCAATAAATTGATAATGAAGCATTGCAACAAAAAGTTGACAAAAGCAGGTCACATACCATTGAACTTGGATGAAAAACTCAAGCCATCTACACTGCGCAACTACCCTACCGAAATTGCAATGAATCACATCATGTCTTTCACACAAACATCTGTATCCAAAACTACTACATGACATGCAGCGGAGCGTTCATTTCGAGGGTCCATCAGTTACTTGTTTGTCATTGCGGTTACTCATTTCATACCTGCTTTTGAATTATAATGTGACATTCAAAAAGAATTGAAAGGCATCAGCAAGGAAACAGACAGTTGTATGATTTGATGACGGGCTCACGTGGGGGCGTTTCAGTGTATGTTGTCAGACCAGAGTTGATCACATCCACTGATGATAGTACTGTATACATATTTGAGGGTCATTCATCCAAACCTGACGTATTTCGATTGATGACAAAAGAGTCCTGTGCAACAAAAGGAACAAATTCAGTTTACAATATCGATGATAGCAATGCAATGTGTGGTATGAGAGTAAAGATGACCTGGACGTTTTCTTACGGTGGAACATGTGCTCCATTATTCATCACAGTCTCTGGTTGAAATGATAGAGAGATGCCACCCGGAAAGGACTTAATTGTGTTGAAGATCCCTGGTCTTTGCATAAGTGACAGTGGTGTTGGTTCCAATGCACAACAAGAGGTGGCGGTGTTGACAAAATGAGATTCCAATTTTATCAAAAGCATGTACTCATACCTTACATCAATTGGTTGAGGAAAGAATATGCTGGTTTTGATGAATCTATTGGGTCGAACATTCCTGATGAGCTGACAGCGTGTCTTGGTGTGATGGTGATTTGTCACAACTGTATTCTGTTACAAATGAGCACAGTATGTTGACTAATCAGAAAGAAATTGCAAATAAGCAAAATGCAGCGCGAACAGCAGTAGAGCAAGCAGCTGATTTGGCAAAGGTTTTTAAAGTCATCAACCAAGAAGCAAGAAGACACATAGTTATCGATATTGATCCATCGCGGCATCCAATGAAAATGAAAGTCACAATAGCATTTCAAAGTAACAAGATGAAACACTTGAATCTTGGTCCAAAGAAAACTGGTTCACTCATTGATTTTATCTCCGTCTTACCTGTGATAGCAACAAAAGCAGCTACAAAAGGAAATATTTTGTTTGGTATGCATGAACATGGAATGCTTGACAAAGAAAAAGTCAGATACCCTGTACTACTAAAGATTCTGGGAACATGTTGCAGTTCAGTACCGCAAGATTATACAGGAAGGTGATCAACAATTTCGCTTACCTTTATAATGTGGTGTTGGAAGAAGGATGCATCCCAGACGAAGTTTTTGATGAACTTGCTTTTCCCATGGATGCGGATGTCAATGGCAATGATGTCTTTCAAAATGGAGGAATTTCTCAAGAAAGTTATCAAATAGCCAAATGTTTGACTCACTCAACCCAAGTAGGTCTACGCAAGGCAAGAAGCGTGTTGACGAAATTCAAGCCAAACATTGTCAACAAGAAGAGTTTAGACGGAGCAAAAATGATGAACAGTTCATGGCAGTGCACCTGATCAAAACAAAGCTTTTAGATATGATCAAGGACGACTCTGCGGAGAGGCTATTCGTTAATTGTCGCATTGAATATTTTGAAAGAGTGAAGTCAGCGGAGTTGGCAGCATTCATATATGCACATGACCCTGAAGTGAAACTGAAGAACCAAATACCAAAAACCACAGGCAAGTTAGAAGATGCAAAAGCTGCATTAGATAGTGGAGTGGCACTAGAAAATAATCGAATATATACTGCTTACCAATGCAGAGACAAACCGAACATTCTAGATGCGAAACAAAAAAGTGCACAGCCAAAGTCATCCGAAAACGAAGAAGTTGAACGTACATTAGAAGATGTTACTTCTGTCATATTGTGCTCCAATGACAATGACAAAGGCATTGTCCCATCAAAGTTACTAGAGCATGAAGAGTGGCTGAAAAGAATGAATCCTTTTTTGGTATCGATGACATGTTAGAGTCATTTTTGATTACAAATGCAATAAAGGCGAAAGGGGACTATTCAGTCAAAATATTGAGAGGGCGGATGAAACAATTGACGAAGAAGCAAATTGAAAACGAGTCAAAGAGAGCTCACTCGTCTTTCAACCTTGCATTGAAGAATCTTGGAATTGTCGCAGTCAACATGGTTATGGTGGATCACGTGAAAACTGACCTGAAATGTCGTGATGAGTATGAATCCCTCTTGTCTCATTGTACGCATAAATTCATGCTCTCTGCAACTTACCCAAATCATGAGGGAGCATACTTGTACTACGATACAAACCTAGGTGAATTCATAAGGAGTGGAAAAGACAGTGGACGTGGATTTGAGAAGAGGCATAAGCAGTAACCTTCATTTTTTCTAGCCATCACAGCACCTCCAACTCAAAGATACAAGACGAAGAAAAGGAACATTTGAAAGTCTTGAAATTTATATTGCTGCAGGATTTGACCATACTTCAGATGCTGCTGCAACAGTTTCCAAAAACTGTCACGAAGGTGGCATTTTGTTAAACGACAACAACGACATAAATTGCATCAAGTCAAGTATGCCACGAATCCCAGTGGAACTGCATAAGTTCCATACTTACCTTGCATACCTGATGGAATTTGGATATGATTTAGCAATCAGACTGTCTGCAACTGTGTCTGAAAATCCCGGATTTGAAATGATTCCAGGACAATTTGAGAGCAGTTGATAGTGGACGAAGACAAGAATGGGGCTGATTGGAATGTTTGTTTGCGATCTATATGTGTTAGTTAGAGAATGGGGCTGATTGGAATGTTTGTTTGCAATCTGCATGTGTTAGCTAGGTGTTCAGATCATCGTCGAGAGTGGCATGAGATGAGATTTTTTGGAGAGCGAAAGACACAACTCTACAAGTTTCTAGTGAATTCCAACTAAAAAAATATCTTACGTAAAATGCGAAATTTTGCAA
This sequence comes from Cyclotella cryptica, assembly GCA_013187285.1. Taxonomy (NCBI): domain Eukaryota; phylum Bacillariophyta; class Thalassiosirophyceae; order Thalassiosirales; family Thalassiosiraceae; genus Cyclotella; species Cyclotella cryptica. The sequence goes on from JABMIG010000114.1 coordinate 387,236, forward strand.
TATTTGTGCCCAGTAGCTGGAGTGCCCCACGTGTCTCCTCACACTTCAAAAGGGCAATTGCAATGGCCAGGCTCTGTAGAATGCAGACACATTCGCTCCACACAACATTAGTGGGAACGCGTGCAAGATCCATCCTGGCCGTCCAAGGTTGCTTGCTCAAATCAAAGAAGACTTGATTTGTTTTGTCTTTGAGAGACAAGGAAGCGTAGGATGCAAGTGAGCACAAGAATGATCTGGCAAGGGACATCTTGCCAAATGCCAAATTTCTGGAACAAATACATCGTAGCTAAGGATGCCGCGCGGTCTTGTGATGCATGAAGAGATAAGGGCTGTTCATTTGCACGACTACTCATACCATGCAGAAACAGTTCCTCAAAACAGAAGAAGAGTCTTGGCATTTCATCACATTCATCAAGGCAAAGATTGCCAAAAAAGATCCATGTGACATCATCAACATGGATCAAATGCCCATCCTATTTCATTCAAATAAGACCCTCATTCACGTTCATGCATTGATAACAGACACTAAGCGAGTTACACTTGTTGTTTGTCTGGTGGCCAGTGGCAGCATATTGCCACCCTCGCTTATCTTTAAGGGCCCAAGAAAGGGTTGTTGTTCCCCAAAGGTGGACATTATTTATGTTAACCAATGGCATGGATGGACAATCATGCGATGAACCAGTGGACTGATCTCATGCTCGTCCCATGGAAGAATGAAAAAGCTCATGGTATAGTACCTCTCCTAATTCTGGATGCGTACCGCATCCAGGTGATGGGCAACATTGTCAACAGAATTTAATCTCTTGGGATTGAAGTCGTCCACATCCCTCCGGGATGTATATCCCACTGTCAGCCCATTAATGTGATCATAAATAAGGTCATCGACAAGAATGAGGAACAAACGGGATGATTGGTGGTTGAAGGGGACAGTTTGTGGATGGCGTGGCCAAGCAGCGGTCCAGAAGATTGGTGGCCGAATAGATCTTGGATGTAAATAAAAACATCCAGGGTCAAACTGCAAGGAACGTATGGATGAAGAGCAGCTACAAATGGTTCTAATTCTAGATTCATTCAAAATTAGATTGAACTATATTTTTTGGGAAACATATCATTTAGAATTAAGAAGGAATCTACTTCTCAAGATGATTCAATTATCATAGGACAAAACATCAGAGTATGCATAACCCATATTATGATGAAAAAGACAGTGCATTGAGTGATTCTCGTGGTCTACACTGAAGAACTCAACAATAACAACAATAGCTCCATCCAAATTGAGATCGTTCTCTCCCGCTGTGTATTCCCTGGATGCAAAGCCAACACAACACCTGTCTGAGCCATTGATGTTAATCATGTAACATGTGCATTCATGCTCCATGAAAGAGCACAGACGGCGGCAAAGTCCAACACCCCTGTCCGCTCTGTTGACCACCAAAGAGTTTCCACACCCAAAAGGATGCAAGTCACAGCTGCTTCCATTACTGTCTGGCAAAAAAGCAACAAGAACAACCCTTTCCATGAGGATTTCCATGTCAATTGCTCGAATTAATGATTATTGTAGGATTGTAGTTCTTTGATAGGTTGTGAGTTTTGCTGCTTTTTGGCATAACTCAGCAACCACACGGAGTTATGGGGGCCTATGCAGATCAGTGTGATGCTGTTGGAAAGAAGAATCAATTCGAGACAGTTTTAGTTCTAAATTGCGGGTTTTAATAGGGGAAATCAAAATGTTTATTTGAACGGACAATTAGAACCTATACTCTGGTGGTACTTAAGACCGACATGTTGTGGTAGCAGTAGCAGAATTGTCATCTCCACGAGCCCTGGTGGGAAGTAATATACAACTGGTTTGATTGTTTTTTTTCTGCCTACCCATCACAGTACCCTGTGATGGCCAGGCGTTTTCGCCCTAAAAAATGCTGCAGTCCGCCATTAAAATTTAAGGGTTTGCAATTCTGATAAACTCAGTCAAACTATTTTTACTGAATCTCAAAGTGAACTAGAGCAAAATGATGAAGGAACCACACAGTTCCAATTTAAAATCAATATTTCTGTCCATTTTTAGACCATCAACAGAGCTGTGACCCACAAACACATTTAAGCCCAAACAACCTGATTTCAGCTGAACTGTTTTTCCCATCAAGCCTTTGTCTTGCTATATCCATTTGTGGCAACAACAATGAAAATGATGAGTATTTAAGGAAAACCAGCGATGCATATCACTGGAAAGCCAGAAAGTTTAGGTTTTTGGATGAATAAGTTAGGCATGTTAGATCAGATTGGTCCAGGAGATGTTCCTGTTCAAATAGGCCTGATGTATACTACCATTATAAGTGCAGCAGGTGTGTAAGTGCCCCGGAGCTAATTCCATGTACATTTGTGATTTTTTCTATTTAACCCCCCAAATGGATCTAAAACCACCAAGGATAGTTTCCAATCTTAACTGCACTTTGCCCATCTGTATCTCTCCGCATGACTTGGGAAAGTTGCTGAGAAACCTCCGATGCTGTCAGAAGACACCGCACAACTCAGGCAAATGGTGGGAGGGGTGGTCAAAGGGTGCACAGCATGGGAGAGCAATTGAGGCAAAATGGCGGGAGGGATACAATATTGCTACCTTGGGGTAAATTGGGTAAGTTATAAAGATACCAATAATTTTTCATTGGGTAAAAATGCTAACTTGCACCGGATTGTAAGTTCCACCAAAATGTATCTTTTGTACATTTGCATGCACATATAAACCGGGTTTTACTGTATATCTGGTTTCTCATCCAATTGGTTCTGTAGAAACTTGGTGGTGCAGGCTTATTTGTCAGTAGTTCCATTTGACTTTCATGCGTGCAAACAGAACTCAAAATGAACCTTCACATGATTAGCAGCGACGGTCAATATCATAGAACGATTCTATGATATGTTATATACATAATTCCAAGATATATATTAGTTCATAATATGCAACTGCAATCATACTCATAGGTCATACTGTGCTTGTAATATAAAATATCTTAAGATGTTACCTATGTTTAAGATCATCTCATGAGATAAATTCCGAGAAAATTTGTTCTATAGGGAAGGTCTATATCACCAAATTATATGTTAGTACAACAAAATATGTCATGACGACTAAAATATACTAGACACACTTCAACAAACAACAAACTCAATTTTCACGAGACTAAAAAACAATACCATTCCAACCATTACATCATTTACCCCAGTTCTAAAGATTCCAGAAGAAAAAAAACCTGTGAGCCCAGCACTTACCAAGAGTAAGAAGAAGAACCCACCAACAAAACTTAACACCATAATGATGGGAAATTCCCTACAAGCCCACCACTCACAGAGATTAAAAAACACCCTGACAATCCAACTTCTCCAATTCCGGCCGTTCCCTCAGCCTGCTGATAACAATCTCAAATAGTAGCAACTTTTCTCACTGCATCTGTCCCTCTGGCATACAGTTGCATTGATGATGCAATTGATAATAAAAATATGGAGTATGCAAAGAGATACTCTGAAATTATTCTAGATGAGTTGCAGTTGCATTGATTCTGTACAGTTTGTTGAAATTTGAGTATGCACAAAAACACAGTTGAACAATGTGAGGGTCTGGTGGCACTTATCATCTTTCATGTCATCATTGACCTAACATCAATTGCTACCATTTGAAGGAAGTTCAGCAACTAAGCCTATCAAATATTTGAAAGCCATTGTAATTGTCATCATGTGCAATGGTGACAAAGGATGCATCAATTTAAAAACAGAGTTTGTCATTTGAGATCTGCAAGTGATACAATCAACTGACTTGCCCAGTTGTGAACATGAAAAACAATGAGCAATCAAAAATGTAAGTGAAGCATAGTGTAATTAATATCCATTGCAGTGTGTAACAATATGTCATAATAATTGAAGTACAAGATGGTATTAACTACAGTAGCATCAAATGATATGTGTGCACTATGAAGAATGAACAAGAAACAAGATTCATTTAGAACACCAAACAGTGTGCCTTACTGGCAACCCATAGTATTCCTTAAAGTGTATGGGTATGACAACCCCTATAAAATAAGAAGAAATAATCAGAAACTATTCAAAACGGTCAAACAAAGGAAATTTTCACCATTGAACATGAAATAATTCTGAAAAATTGTTACTCAATCCATTAGCAGCAACACAATCCTACATAAATATCTCGGGGCCATTAGTAGTGTATGTATTGTTATGTACCTTTAAAATATATCATACTGGGGGTTAATTGGTACGATACTTAGCATTAAGCAGCCGTAACACTATAGGTGTAAGTGTGGCCAGAAATTGGATTGTGATTTGCCATAGGATGACTCTATGATATTAAAAAATTCCACTGAGACTGCTTCGTATCCACAAAATCATAGATTCTTTCTATGATGGCTAGCTCAAAATGTGACGTCATCTATGATATTGATGATGGGTTAATCAAGATTTTTTTCTTGCAAAAATCTTATTTTATCAATAACTGAGGTTTTTGTTCTCCTTCTTCTCCTTCTTCTCCTTCTTCATCTCAATGAGAAACTGTTTTAACTATTGAATCGTAGAGGGGAAACCATACGCTCAATGCAGCAAATTACCTGTAAATAAATTATTCTCATGTTTGAAATGCATGGGTAGTCACGTTCTTTTCATCTCTGCTTACCTAAAAAATATCTAAATCTATCTTCTTCTCTGTGTGTAGTTCATAGTGTTCGTTTTGAGGTTACCTTCAAAGATATGTACTTTTGTAATCCATTCAAAAAGCATGAGGGCATACCTGAGTAAACATTAGAGATGGTTCTCATTCTCGTCTTGTGCAATGTTTCAAGATTGAGAAAAGTGTGAGATTTGACCCTTTGAGATTGAGATCTAATTCGAGAATCTCAATCATGATCTCTGAGGCTTTGACACGAGATCCCATTAGAGAAATATGTTTGCACAGATCACCTATGAGCTATGCGCGTTGATAGATACATGTTTTTGTACATATGCGAGTTGTATGTGTAAGTAAAAAATCTATTCTTGGATCTTGGATTGGCGTGGTTCAAGATGAGACATCATCTGGAATGGGAATTTCTTGTGTCTCAATCTCAAATTCTTGATTGAGAACCATCTCTAGTAAACATAAAACAACCACAAATCAACCCAGGAATATCAATGACCCTGTTACCAAGATTCCTGCAATGGTCTGGTTCTCTCAGAAAGCATAACTGCCCTCTGTTGTATTCTCACTGGGGAACATGTAACAATTTAAGTTCTTAAAATTTTGGGATTGAATAGAAAAATGGTTGCCTTTTCATGTGTATAAACCTAAATGATACACAAAAAGAAAATAAAGTTAAAGTTTTTTAGACATTGTACTTCCTCCGGTACAAGGTAAAGTACAAATTATTTACATTATTTCAGATTCATCACAAAAATGGTAAGGGAAACCTCTCTGCCGCACAGAACACAAACCAGCCCTATCACACAAAGACAATATCAAACCGAGTATGACCTCATAAAAAATCTATACCACACCAAAAATGGTGGTACATCAAGATCAATGTCACACAAAGAACCACACCATACATCAATAGGATTCACACCACTAACAACACAAATACACGTAACAGAAATTGAGGTTGCATACCATGTCACCTCATGTACAAACCACCTCAAGGCAACAGAAATCAATGTACACAGATAATGACTTCAATGTGCAAAATGAACATATGTTGAAAGCACATCATACACACAGTACTTCTCAGTAGATTCAATTTTACACTGTTTTGTTCTGACTAGTGAACCTCATGGGTTTTTGCGTAAAACTGTTATGTTCAGTCTAATGCATTATTAAACATGATTTTACAGAATAACAGGAGAATAACCAAGAATTTTGATGGAACATCGTCAAAAATGCATACCATGCTGACAAAAATCAACCTTGTATTGCCTGAAAACGCAAACACATACTAATGCCATCAAAACTGCATATATCAGAAGAATGTGATTTTGTATTGGAAAATATGGAAAGACTCTTCTCAAACTTGATGCCTACATAGATAATGTAAATGAACCAGTGTAACGATTGACAGTTTCTCTGCCACCTCAGAGTAGTATCTTCTAAGTCCTGTACCACCTTTTCAATAGCCACATTTGTAATATGTCACATCATAATACTTGTTAAAAGGGCCTATTTTGTCATAGGCCTTTGTAACATAAGACAGCTGGTAATGTCCCTGTATGGAAAATATACTGGAGATATAGTTGTGTCAGCATGCAAAACTACAATTGCACATATTGTAACGGCATGGTACAACATGCAATCCGATTACTCTACTTTGTAAGCGGCTTGTATGTAACACAATTTCAAAAGATACATTTGAGTGTTACTTATAATCTATCAAAAGCTAGTGATTTAAACATGATGAAAAATTATTGGTATCTTTGCAACTTACCCTATTGCATGACATAGGCCAAGAATCTGCCATTTTTAGTACCCTAAGGTACTAAAATCAATAGGATCATTCTCAGGACTCCCCAGGTGGAAAGTCCACTGCCCCTGATCCAAAAGACATGGACTCCCCATGACAGGAGTCTACTGCCCTGCTCCCAACGGCAGGGGCTCCCCAACACAGAAGTTCATTGCCCTGAATGAGAGCACACCCTTGAGAAGGGTATGAACATACCAATTTTGTGTAGAAGCGACACAATGTTTGTTTGCATTGTTTGGATTGGAAGTGCAGTTCCACTGCCCTTCCATCCTCACAATTGTCGCAAAATAAACTCATAAAATCAAATCTTCCACACCTCTCAAAACTACCTATAATTTTTGCATAATATTTTCTTGCAACGAAACAGCTCAGGTCACTATCTTAAGATAACCGTGGTGTGACGTTCGTGCACTGAAGCCATTGACATCCAACCCTTCTGACACGAGGTACGCTAAAAAAAATTTATCGCGAGCGGCAAATTTTTATTTTTCGCATCAGCGATATGCTTTTTTTGCGGGATTGAAGATCTCTCCAAAATCATTTTCACGATCGATGAATTCCTTCTGTTTCGCAATCGATGAGCTCTCTAAAAATTATCTCGCGATCGGCAACTTCAGTGATCAACTTCAAGCAATCGACTTCTGTGATTGGGGATTCCTACGAGTTGGATTAATTCCGTGATTAAGAATTCTCGCAAAAATGTTGGAAGCAAGACTTTCAAGAAAAAGAAAGTGAAAAAGAAAAATTTAAAAATAAATAAAATTTTTTTGAAGCTAACCTCAACAGGGCACCCAAGACCTTTTTCAAGGCCTTGTTTTATAATACGCCCCTTGGAGAGGCAATCAAAAGGACTTGAACCAGCAAGTCAAGCCCAGAAGGACTCAAGCCACAGGAGTGTGAATGGAGTTCAGGGAGGTCCAAGCCACCCATTTCCTATTTTCCCACTGCCATGGACACCCCAAAGGTGATCAACAAAATCAAGGTCTCCAACAAAATGACCTTGTCTGTCACCGTCTTTGACGAGGGAAGTCCTGAACAGTTCCTCAACCATGTCCAGACCTTGATGGAAATAATTTCCCAGAGAGGCTTAGACATGGACTACAAGAAAGCCTGCAAGGCAGACAAAAAGGCTGAGGGAAAACTGTCTGTGGCCACTGCGGCCAAAGCCAAGTGCAAAGGGATGGATGAAAATTCCCCGTCCTCCAGTAGTGGAACAAAGCAACTGCTGCTAAACTCCACACCAGTGAGGCCCTAGTGTCCGCTGGCCAAGCAATCTTCCTGCAGTACTCCACTCAACTGTTGGAGACTACCCGTCATCCTTGGACCACCATCGTTGGGGAGCAGATCAACTGCAAACCCTAGACAGATGTGTATGGGTCCGAGCATCCCACAAAACGCCCAGCATCTTGGACCTCCTTTCAGGAATGTGTCCAGTTGCATCTGCAGACCATCTTTAGGACTGATGCAGCTGAGCAGGAACGTTTCTACATCAGCAATGGGCTGAAGAAAAAACAGGGTACCCATCATGGACTTTGTGTAGAGGATCCAACACCTTAATGGATATGTAGAACTCTTGCCGTGTCTGTTTTACTCTTCAAAGGCTGTAAAGTCTACAAAAGTATTTGGGCCGTTTGATGATGCCGACTTGGCAAGCCACATCCTCAGGATGGTTCCTAGGAACTGGCCGAACCAATATGGGCTCAGTGGAGCCTTGGTACCACAAAGTGTCAGGGAACTTCTCGAAGTCCTTGAGCGCATCAAGAAGGCCTACCCCACCAAGAAGGTTGGAGAAGGACCCAAGACTGTAGCCAAGTCTAACAACTTATCTAGGAAGAAGATGGTCTCTTTTAGTGACCCGAATCCAAAGAAACGTCGCACAAAGAAGTACTGTTCTCGCTGTACGAAACATGGGGGCGCACATACCACCCGCAACCTCTGGATTGCCTGAAGTATGACTCCAATGGGATCCCAAAGTCAAGCTTCAAGGGGAGAAAACCAAATGGAAACACTCTTGGACCAAAGAGACCTGCTCAACTAGGTTGCAAATTCGGATTTTGGTTACTGTCCAAAAAACACAGTAACCAGTAACCTATCAGAGTTACTGCAGTAATTACTGTAGATTCTGGACATATTACTGTAAATTTTGTTAAAATGAGAATTATTTTGTGATGTCACAGAGTCAGAGTGCTTAAGTATTGAGAAAAGTACTTAAGTAACTCTTTCTCAGTAATCTCGTGATCACAGTAATCACGTTACAGTCAAAATTAGAAAATATTCCGGAGTAATGCATAATTCCGCCGGAATTCCTCTGGAATTTGCAACCTAGCTGCTCAAGGAGGAAGTAGCTATGCACAATTATCGGCTAAAATTGACAAACTTACGAAGTTCAACAATAAAATGAAATTCACTATAAAAAAAGAAACATAAGCATCACGACATGAGTGACAGTGATGATATGCCAATGTCAATATCATACAAACTTTGTATGATGAAATACCTGTAAAACATAATACAATTAATAACAAATTATATATCACTCACGATTGAATTTAGAGGTTATATAATTTACGTGATCAAAAGATTGTAAGATATTACCTTTCTTCAAAGACCATTTTTCGCTAAAGGTTTAATGATATAAGTATGTGTCCCAAGGTCATGTTTCTTTTGTTATAAAAGATCTAAGATATTACTTGTAAAAAATCGATATGTAACAATAATGCTAACATTTCTAGCTACAGGCTTGATAATCTACTAGTGAAAAGGTCTTAGTGAAAAAATCCACCCTACTATTTAAGCTATCTTATTTGTCCTCATCCTACCATTTGGTTGAGAATCCCAACAATAGTGTACACTGCTCATGCAAAAAAGTGAGCTACAAAAATCAAAATTTTATCTGATAGTACTAAAACTTCTTAAGGATTAGATCAAGGTCACTAGGAAAAATATCCATGCGAAAGAATCTATCTATCTTACTATTTATGCTTGCATGCAGCTAACCTAAGCTTTCGCCTGATTGAGGGGGGGGGGTGCAATTCCACTATGCAATGGTTTCAAATATCCATACCCACTGTGACAAATAAAACGTCATTATAATATAGAAAATCATCTTTAGCTCAACATGCTGCCCCTCTTCATTCGCAAATGAATTGATTATTTGTGTGACAGCTCCATAGAAATTAACAGTATAAGTAATAGAACAGGCCATCTTTGTCATGTATGTATCCCCCACAAGTTCACAGGAAAATAACACATATTAATATCATGAGATCTTGCTCTGTAGGAGCCAGCTCTTTGAAAGGTCAAAAACAAAACTCATATCACATGCACAAGCACTATTTGAAGCCCTTTTTGAAAAATGATCCTTGAAGTAACAACGAGTTGGCTGTGGTAAGCATGGACAAAAATTGGTTGCTTATAATGTGAATGTGAGCTCTCAATTCAAAAGTTGTACAATGAGGAAATGGTCATCAATAAACCACTCCATACATTTTGTCAATTCATATGGCAATTGACCTGAGAATTATTGTTTGCAAGGCAGTTGAATTTTCCGGGATCAAGGGGGCGACTGAAATTGTAGCTAACCAATTTAAAAATCCTCATGCTACTATCACAACACAAAATGGCAGTAGCATCGACATCTCCACGTCTGATTGGCCCATTAAAATATAATTCAACTCAACACAAGTTCCGTCAAATTTTTCGGGGGTCTGTTAGGGTCCTCAATCTGAGGCCGACTTTTTGAGGGGTTGTTCATTCTGTGTGGAGAGGGGGGAACTAGAAACTCAAGATGTCTAGTAAAAATTTGACAAATAGAAAACATAGTGGCTGCAATTGCTATGCCCATATTGTACCACAAATTCAAGGGACAATTCAATGACGCTCTCCAATGGCATACTGTTTGAATGGTTGATTGTGATCTGTTCAGGTGGGTAGTAGATGAGATGACCAAAAGCATAAGTTGAAATACATAAGACACAAGATGATACATCCCCACCTTTTTGGTCCCGAAAAGGATGCTTCACCCTGGTGCATCCCATCAATTATTGAGAGATGCAATGGAGTGGAGTTTTTACATGGCTGCAGTGACATGTGCTAAAGCTGGAAATGCACCAGCAGTGCAATAACCAATGAGTTAATTAAGAAAAATTGATGAAGGAGGGGGAACATCGGTGAAATGGACAGCACTTTCAGAGTATTTCATGAAGACTACATGTAGAAAATTATTTCCTGAATGTTCATGTAAGGGTTTACTAGCAATTGCTAAGAAGAATTGCAGGCAACATACATGCTCCAGGAAGCCAAATGGAATATTTAAATGAAAACAAACTTATAGAGCATAGATATTTCTTCTAAACAAAAATCTCCATCACTTGAGTGGCCTCCAGCAAGATAGAGATAAAACTGTATCAAATATCAATAATACGCATGAACTTTCATGTGTTAACGTTGCCATTTCTCAGGCCGTTATACGTCGAGAATACCGAGAAATGGGGCAAAAGGGGGATTATGAAAAATCATACAATATTTGTATGATTTTGATGTGTCACATCACGATACACAAAAAGCATGACCCCTCACATAGTTCGCACTTTTTTGCGACTCGTCAAAATCATACAAGATTTGCATGATGACTAGGTCAAAATCGCGGGAAGTTGTATGATTTTGATGGTTGCTGATTCAGACTCATCCTGCGATGATGGGTTGGGGAGTACTAAGAAATTGTGTAGTAAAATTGATTGTATTGAAATGATGAACACTTATCTTAGTCCGATTAAAACTTCCCCACATGCCAACATAACATTTTGCGATTCAAACAATATCAGTTCGAATCCAGCAGAAGAACTAGGAAATCTTCCAGCCAACCTTACACTGAGTGAAACACTTGCCGAATTGTTGGACCCCGAACTGTTGGGTGACCTTTTCAATAGTGTGAACCCCCTTCTGACAGATAAATAAGGGTGGGTCACTACTGTAGTAGCGCAAGCACACTAAAAAGTGACTGAAAATCTAGCCCATAAGAACATCGAACACTCTACAGGGCATCGTACCAGTAACACAGTCATCAGGATCCTACTAGGCAGTGGATCTGATGGTGATCTCCTGCTCCATACAAAAGGAACAGAGAAACGCTTTCCCTACTTGACTAGGCAGATGCCAAAGTCTTGGCACACGTCTAATGGGGCTTCATAACCAAAGGAAGGATCAAAGTTAACTTAAAGTTCTTTGAGTATTCCAACAGTAAGAAGTACATAGTGACTCCCAATGTAGTAGAGTATGATAAGAAAAAGATGACAAAGCCAGCGTTTGACCTCATTCTTGGATGTCAAACCATGAAAGAGCTCGGAATTGTTCTAGATTTTTGAACAAAAGAAATTACCATTGATCACATCATTTTACCAATGAGAGACATCAATAGTCTGACCCCATCAAACTTGGATAAAGCCTGGGCTGTTAAGAACAGCATAATGGCAAACACTGCAAACAAAAAACACCGGTAACGTCCCGGTACACTCGAGTGTACGGGGAGGTTACCGGAGCCCCCGGAATGGTATCTTCCGGTAACCTCCCGGTACACTTCTGTAACCCTCCGGTAAACTTGTGTACGGGAGGGTTACCGGAGTCTACCGGGAGGTTACTGGAATCTGAGACCAAAAGGAGCTTTTGGATTTATTTCTACGTACGATAGGAATTAGTAATAATTTTCAGGAAAACAGACTTCTCAGTAAGTCTTAGAATCGATATCAATCTAATTAGTGGCTATAACTGCATTACTTAGTAGCTAAAAAATGTTTACCGGTGGCATACCGGAAGTGTATGGGAGGGTAACCAGAAGTGTACAGGAGGGTAACCAGATGGTTACAGGAAGGCTACTGGAGAGTACCGGAGGGTTACCGGAGCATACAGGAGGCCTACCGGAACGTTACAGGAGGGTTACCGGGAGGACTACCTACTGTTGGACTACAATAATAGAGTATGTGTAATTTATCTCCACTAAAAATAACATACTACATTAACATGTTTTAGGGGCCTGCCCACCACCCCGAGCCCACCAAAAATGACACAGGTGCCAAAATTTCAGCCCCAAGCTGCTCCAAGATGAAAAACGATACTGTGGACAATATTATCACCAAGGTAGAAGAAAATTAATTATTTAATTGAAACTAAGCTGAAATGAAAACAATTGTAATATAGTTTGACTTCAATAACTCACCATAAAAATTTACATGCCTCTGCACACCATTGTTGGCAACACGGCGGTGCAATGCGAAATGCCTAACTCAGTCTGTGGACTGAGTTTCGGCTGTTCCCGTGCCTGGCCTGAAATAAAATAATTGAAAATTAGATGTAGTCAAGACATGTGTAGAAATAATTGTATTCTATTCAACTCACCTCTGTTAATATACCCACCGCTGCCAAACATCATTGGCAACACAGCAGTGCAAAGCGAAATCCCAAACTCAGTCTGTGGACTAAGTTTTGGGGATTTCAGAACTGGGCCTGTAACTATTTAAGTGAAAAAAATTAACATGTGTTGAGTATAATAGGGTGAAAAAAGATGAGTTAATCAAAACTCACCCCCAAAATATACCCGCCGCTGCCAATTGTCCTTGGCAACACGGCGGTCCAAGGCGGAATGCCTAACTCAGTCTGTGGACTGAGTTTCGGCAATTTTGCCAGTAGACCTGTCACTAATTAATTGAAAAAAATGGACGTGTGGTGAGTAGAATAGTGTGAAAAAGATGAGTTCATGAAAACTCACCCCCAAAATATACCCGCCGCTGCCAATTGTTCTTAGTACACAGGAAGCCACACAGCGCGAAGTTAAATTCCTAGATGTAAATTATAAAAAGGCAGACCTCCGATCAATTGTTAGCACCAATTGTACTCACCGTAGTCTCCAAGACCAAAACTCATTGCTGGAGTTGCTCACAGAATTTGAGGAACTTTTTGATGGAACACTAGGTGATTGGAACACGGAACCCATGTCCTTCAAACTCAAGGAAGGCGCAAAGCCAAATCATGGCAAAGCATACTCAGTACCCAAATCTCACAAAGAAATAACTATCAAAGAACTGAATAGATTATGAATCTGGGAGTGTTAGAGTTTCAGCCCAAGTTGGAATGGGCGTCACCATCATTTATCAATGCAAAACAAGACGGAACTGTACGTTTTCTCACTGATTTTAGAAAAGTAAATAAACGACTAGTTCGAAAACCGTTTCCATCACCCAAAATCAGTACAGTCCTGCAAGAGCTAGAGGGATTTACCTATGCTACAACCCTAGATTTAAATATGGGTTATTATACCATTAGATTGGATCCCGAATTATCCAAAATATGTACCCTCATTTTCCCATGGGGCAAATATTCTTACCTTCGATTGCCTATGGGCATCGCAGGTTCGCCAGACATCTTTCAAGCAAAAATGTCAGCACTAATGGTAGCCTTAGAGTTTGTAAGAACTTACTTTGATGATTTGTTATGCATCACAAAGGCAAACCTGGAAGACCACCTTGACAAATTGAAAATTGTGCTTACCAGGCTATGCGAGGCAGGCTTGTGAATCAACGCCCAAAAGTCGTCATTTTGTACCTTTGAAACAGAATATCTAGGTTATACCCTCACACAAACAGGGATTAAACCTTGCAATCTCACCGCCGAAAAATGTCAAAGACCTCTGTTAGTTCCTGGGCATGTATAGAGATCTTTGGGCAAGATGCAGCAAAGTGCTTATTCCACTCACCTCACTGGTAGGAGAGAGTGGTCACACCAAGGTCACAAGAGCCAACAAGACGAAAAAACGTCCATGGTACTGCAACACGATGCATCAAAAAGCATTCAATGATGTTAAGACTTCAATTGCCAAGGATGTAGTCTTAGCCTATCCCAATTATTCAATGGAATTTGATATATACACTGATGCCTCGTCTAAACAACTTGGATCAGTTATCACCCAGGGTAATAGGCCCCTTGTCTTCCTCAGCAGGAAGCTGTTGACGACGCAACAGAAGTACAGCGTGACCAAACTAGAACTACTGGCCATAGTGGAAACACTCAAGGATTTCAAAGGTATGGTGTGGGGGCAAAGATTAAAAGTCTATACAGACCATAAAATCTAATCAAAGACGCCCTCGGATTAACCTCCGACCGTGTCTACCAACGGATATTGCTCCTCAAGAAATTTGACCCCGAAATTGTTTACATTAAAGGCATACATAACACTGTTGCCAACACCATCTCTCGCTTAGACATCGGACCAATTCTGAGTGAGCACGAGAACTGGATCACGTTCACAAAATGCTGGTGTCATTACACCATGAAACAAGAGAGTGCAATAGACAGCACTGCATACCAAGAGGAAATGACTCTGGTATTTGCAAACCACAGCGAAGAAGATGTAATCTACCCTTTAACAGTACGAGAGATTGCAGAAGCACAAAAGCTTGATGCCAGCTTGAAGACGTTGAAAGACCAGTACTCGACACAATTGGTTGAAAGTACACAACTGCTATGTAAGGACGGAAAGATGGTCATTCCAAAAGAACTTCAACACGGTGCAGTTAGTTGGTACCACCACTATCTACAGCACCCTGGACACACTAGACTCGAAGAAACCCTTCGTGCTGCAATGTACTGGAAAGGTATGTGAAATACCGTCCGTAAATATGTCAAAAACTGTCATGCATGCCAAGTCAACAAAAGGCATAAGCATAAGTACGGGAAACACCCTACTAAATTCACCATGACAAACCCTTGGGATGTACTATGTGTGGACCTAATTGGCCCGTATACACTCTAAGGTAATGATGGGACAGTAATTGATTTCATGTGTCTGACTATGATTGACCTGGTTTGAAATAGTTGAACTACCGGTAATCACTGAGGCGATTATTCCCCTGGATACAAAAGGGCGGAAGGGTAAAAGGGCCCATGAGGAACCTAAGTTAGCATACTTAGTCTTCAGCAATGATCAGTAACTTAGTTAACAAGACCTGGTTTAGTAGGTATCCATGTTGTCAATACATAATTTATGACAATGGAAGCGAATTCAAACTTCACTTCAAAGCCCTATGTGACTTATATGGGATCACAAGTAAGCCTACCAGTGTCAAGAATCCACAAGCGAATGCAATTCTAGAACGAGTGCATCAGGTGATTTTATCTATGCTCTGAACAGCTGAATTAGATATTGCCCCTTCAGTAGAGCCAAGCAATATAGACAAGTTTGTGATGAATGTCGCTTGGGTC